>OX940960.1:22235028-22638028 GCA_954870475.1 Euphrasia confusa | reverse complement strand
ATGTCTCTTGTGGGGTCAATCTCCCGGACTTCGACCATTCCTTCCTCGGTTATCTTCCTCGTTACTCTAACTTGGGGGGCGTTCTTATTCCTATAAGCACAAGTTGCGGTACTTTCGGCCGGACACGCATCATAATCGAAACATTTCTTAGCCATATACTGGTCTCCCCTCACGGTCCCAACAGATCCGTTCAGGGTTGGAAATTTAATACAATAATAATGGGACGAGGCCACAGCCTCGAATGCCTCCAGAAATGGTCTACCTAGGAAAGCATTATAAATGTTCTCAATGTCGACCAAGACGAACTCAGTGGTTCGAGTCATCCGGACAGCGGCATCTTGATGATCGACGAGCTCTACAGCCAGCTTGATCTTCCCATAGGGCTTCACTTCCACGTCGCCGAAACCCCTCAGCGCTCCCTCATATGACTTGAGGTATCCCGACATATCTCCAAGCTGATCAAAAGTCCTCTTGAACAGAATGTTGCAATGGGCGCCGTTATCGATCTGGATGCGGGCTACCTCGACCCCCTGGATTCTGGCCAAGACGACCAGCGATTCGACTTTTGGGTACCTGACTCCGACCCGGTCCTGATCGGTGAATTGGATGACGACGCCCTTTGCGATGCTTGGTTCCTTCAAGGGAATCACAGCGTTGATGCTTTCCCATGCTCGCAACTCGGCCTTTCTCTGCCTCTTCGACTTCTGGGTCCCGGGGGCTATGCCTCCAATCATGTTGATTCTCCCCCCTTCTCTCATTGGGGGTATATCCCTGTTTTCCCTCACTTCGACCGGCGGAGGAGGTGGGGGCTGTTCGATCTGCAGCCTCTGCGGCTCCTGCAATCTCTGATTGTTTGGGACATATGGGCGGTTATGATGGACATTCCCTCTTCGACCCCTTCCCCTCCCCGGTCTCTTCAGCAGCTGTTCGAGTCTCCCTTCTCTGAACAGTTGTCTCAGTTGATCGAGCAGCTGCCTGCATTCGTCCGTCGGGTGCCCGATGTCTTCATGGAATTCACACCACTTATTAGGGTTCCTCCTCTCGGGTGGTCCGACGAGTGGTGGTGGCGGCATCAGAGCGAACACATTGTTATCCCGGAAGATCTCCAGAATCTTCCCCGCCGTTCTTCCGTGGAACACCCCGTTCTCTCCTGGCTCGACTGGTTGCTCTCTTCTCGGTCCGTTGAAATTCCTGGGGCCCGAGTTCTTCTTAACCCAATCCTTCTTCTCGAAATTTGGCTTTTCCTTCTTGACTTGGCCATGGACTTCCTTCAGCCTCTGCTCGTAGATGCGTTGCTGCACGATCTCCTCGCCTGCGCGCCGGCGAAACTCAGCGTAAGTCTTGGGGTATTCCCGCATCATTGGTTTGAATAGCTCCGAACTGGGCTTTAGACCTCCGACCACAGCGTGTACGAGCACATCATCACTGATAGGTTCTCCCTGAGACACTATTTTCTCTACTCGATCCAGATACTGCTCATCCGTTTCTTCGTTTCCTTGCTTGATCCCCATAAGCCTTTGTCTGCTTTCCGGGCGCTGGACTTTCGCAGCGAAGTAAGTGACGAACAGATCTCCCAACTCCTCAAAGCTGCTCACAGACCGACTGGGGAGGCTAGTATACCACTTATGCGCCGTATCTCCCAGGGTAAGCGGGAAGAGTCGGCATTTGGTCGCGTCGCTAGCGCCTCGCCCGATCATGTATATGTTATATTTGCTCAAATGGACTTCAGGATCCGCCTTTCCATCGTAAACCATGTTCATCATCGGCGCGATGTCCACTTGAGTCCTCGCACTTGCGAGCCGGCGGGATAGTGGATCAGTTAGGATCGTCCTTCGAGGCCCTTCGCCCTTCTGCAGGGCGATTTGCCTCTCCATCTCTTCCAGCCTTCTGATTACATCCTCGTCGGGGCGACCTTGGGGTTGCCTCCTCGCCTTCCGACCTCGTCTAACGGCCCGAGGTGGAGTTCGGACATCCCTCTGGTCATCCCACTCTTCATAGGCCTCATCTGATTCCTGCGATTCGCTGGAATCGCCATCATACTCCTCTTGTCGAATAAATCCAACCTGCGACCCTTCTTGCGGGGGCGCTCTGGTGAGATATCACGGGCTTCCAGCTCCTCCTCGAGTCCTTCTTCTTGGAAATCCCCGTCAAGATTTCTCACTATGGGCTCCCGCCCTGAATTCTTGCTTGCTTTCTCCATGCGAGCCGACTTCTCCTGCAGCAGCCGTATGGTTCTCTTGATATCCTCCGGAGTCTGGAGACACTCGAGGTTCAGGTCGGGTAGGCCCTCGACGGTTCGCCTGCTTCTGACAGCCTCTCTCTTCTTCTCCTGGAGGATTCTCTGCTCTTCCCTGATTTCTCGCTGCTCGGCCCTCAACATCTCGATGTGGTCAAGCTGCTCCCTTTCTATCTGGGATATCTCTGCTCCTCCGGTCCGGACATCGTTGGGTTCTTCGGGACCTTTTCCCTTTTCTGCCGAAGTCAAGCCCGAGACCCCGGTCGTGGTCTGATGACCCGTTGTGATGCTCGAATAATTCATGCCTCTGCTCGTTCAGGACCCACTCAACGCCCGAGGATCCCCCCTCCTTCTAGCGCCAATTGTTGATAGCTGAAAAATCGTGTTCTCCAATAATCAACCAAAAAATAGAGATTTGGGGATTGAGTGGTGAACAAGGCTATTATGCTCTCTAAGAATTTTTGGGAAAATGTGTAGATCCCTTTAAATGGAAAACTACATCATCTATTTATAGAAAATACAAATTAGGGTTTCCTAAGTTGGTTAATGGGCCCAGCCCATCAAATAAACTCACCATTAAGCCCATCCCCTCTTTCCTGGCCCAGACACAGGAAACTTAATCCTCGGAGGTCCGATCATGGGAGGAACGGAGCTCCTTCTCGACCCCTGCTCGGGCGTAGTGCTGCCCCGTGCCATTTCCTTGGATTTCTCTTTATTCGTCTTCCTTGGCTATTCTCTGCGGGCGAACTGGATACCGTCTTCCTGGTCGCTCGCCCAACTAGGGTCTCCTATGCTCGGGTGAATGTTGAATTTTATCTGCATAACAATAGCACCTAGCCATTTCATCAGCCTTTGTCCACCTCCTATATGCCGCCCTTTCCTCATCAGTTGAGGCACCCGTGGGTTCAGCAGGGCATGGACCATAAAGTACAAACTTGTACTCCTCTGCAGTCAGGACAATGTCCAAATTTCTCCTACAATCAATGTAATTGGGGCCAGTGAGTTTATTCTCCTTGAGTATTACAGAAAGTGGATTCATAGCTATTCTCTAAACCTATAAGCACATATAAACAAACAATCAATTTAATACCGATATTATCTCCCTAAAATAATATCATTAAATTACTAATCACATTTAAAATCCCATCAGATATGGTAAGCCACGATAGTGTGGACGTTTACCTACCCAAATGATTTCGTAATTAGATTTGCATTGGTCGTACATCATTATAGCGTTACTTCGATGGGAAAAATACTATAAAGAGTACCTAAGTGTAAACCATTACTCAGTACTAAGAAGATTGTTTGAGACTCGTATATTACCGCAAGCCACGATAGTGTGGACGTTTACGTTAACACACAATCCTTCACTTTCTTCTATAACTGTCTACATCAATTATTCCAAAATCCCATTCAATACAGCAAGCCACGATAGTGTGGATGTTTACTATACCAAAAGATTTTTATAATTGACATCCAATTACTTGAATCATTCAATCTTGTAAATCAAGACGCGGAGAATCATAAGTGAAACTCGATGTTTCTAACCAGTGATTCACCATGCGAACAACCCTATCTCACATAAAATGAGGGAGCCGAGCAGACAATCGATCCATTTCAAGAAATGGTACGAAGGTCTCTAATTTGTGTCATCCAAATGACCAAGTGGCTATGGCTCCATTCCACTCCCCGGGGTGAGAACGAGTCGACTTGTCTATACGAACTTCGAAAGCTCATAAAAGTCACCAAGAGAACATCAATGGAGACCATGGGATTGTTTCCAATCCCTCTCCCACTTAGCTTTTTTCAATAAGAGATACGCTATCTAATGCATAATTAAATACACATAAGCATGCATACATGAAATAAAGCACATAAATATTATCACATAGTCAAAATAATATTAGAATATTATTCTCCGACTATTATGACTTTATCGCATCCCCGTACACATCTTCTAGTCTTCGGTCTTCGTTTCTTGAATGCTCCATGTGACGAGAATATTAATCCCAATATTTAAATCTATTTATTTTTAATTAATAGAAAAGTTACTTAATTCGAAAATTAAGTCAATCGAATATATTAAAAATATAATTAAATATTATTAATATTTTTATTTATTTTTTATTTTCCTTTCTAATTACATTAAATCTGTAGAGTTCTATCCAAGTCAAACTTGGAATACTCTAGAAGAGTTCTATAATAGAATAAGGAAATAAAATAAATTAGGACTCCTCTACTTTCCATAATTAATTAATTTCCATCCATGAAAATTCCCAAGAATAGGAATAATCAAATAGGAAATAAATTAATTCCAATTTAATTCTTTTCCTATTACATGAGAGTTCCTAAACTTAGGAATACTCAAAATAGGAAAACCGAATCAATTTGGAAAGTTGGATTATGGTAGGAGTAGCACGGGTTGGGAGTCCCTGCACCACCCCCACCATCGACCGGTCGGCCACCGGAGAGGAGCACCGCCTCCCAGCCACGCCGGCCAGCCACCATGCCAGCGGCAGCCCGCGGCCAAGGCGATCGAGCCCCCACCCCACGCCATCGATCGATCATCATGGGATCGATCCCATCGATACCGAGCCCTAGCTTCTTCGTCACGCGTCTTCGTCTTCTCCGCCGGTCGTTTCACAATCGATCCAACGTAAATAAATTACAATAATTTAAATTACAATTCCGGTATCGATTCTATACATGAAATCGACCCTATACACTTTCCGGAAAAATAAGAACAATAATAATAAAACCTTAAATTCGGTCAACCCCCGAATTTTTACTATTACAAGCATTCATCCACAAAAACTAATCTCGACATGTCCGAGAGTTTAATAAACCAACAATTATGACAAATAATTAACAATAATTAAACTAGCCATAATAGTTGGAGATCCCTGCAAGGTAGAACAATATATCGAAAACATACATGAACTAGAACCATCACTCAGATATTAATTGTTGGAAATCGATATCCCGGGGTTAACGGAATTGCGAAAACATAACCCCGATCAAAATCCCATCGCCGGAATCACGCGAACCACCGCATGGAGCCGGGCCCGACCAGAGAATCATCGCCGCAGGATAAGCCCGCGGCTAGAAACCTTAGCCGAGCCCCCGCCGCGAGGGGCTCGCGATCGCATGGGGCTGCCCAGCAGCCCCCGGCGGTGAGTCCGGTGACTCACCGCCACCACCGTCCGGGGAGGGGGCCACCAGCCGCGGCGCCAGCCCGCGGCAGCCCCCAGCGATCGACCCTAGGTCGATCGCTTGCCCCGGCGTCCAGCCGGGGCTCCCCTTGTGATCGCTGCTGGCGGTCAATGCCCTAGGGCTCGACCGCCACCCTCGGCCCCCAGCCGAGGGTTTCTTTCGACGTCCGCCGAGGATCTCGAATCCCTGTCCACGGAGTTCGTACGTTTCCCGGATCGTTCGTTCATGTATGTTCTACGATAATTAATACATAAAATCTAAAAGGGGGTTTCATGATTTTACCTTTGATTCGTTGTTCGGAGAAACGAAATCAATTCGATTGACCTTTGAATCTTCCCACGTATTCCTTGCACTTCGTTCGAACGTCGTGTGGGCGACGATCTTCCGAACTCCTATGGATCTCCTTCAACTCTCTAGAACTATCAAGTATGATATTCTTGTCTTAATGAATTGTGAAGGCCATGTAGTGCTTTTATAGGCTACGTAGGGGATCTAAAGGAGGTGGATAATTGGGCTTCTAATAATAGTGATTAAATTGAGCCCAAACCCAAATCTATTAATCCTTACTATTATTAATTATATTTATTTTCCACTATATAAATATAATTGCACTCCCAATATTAAACCATATTATATCAAATAATATTATCTCCGGTAGTATTATTTATTCCGTGTATTTAAGATATAAATATCCATGAACGGAACAAATCCAATCATGAGGTTTACGTAATAATTCCTTATGAACTCATCTCGGGGATATTATCAACCCTTATCGGGATACACTTTCCCGTCAAGAATTCACGGCGTGTCATATATAAAATACCGTGACCCAACTTTGCCGGTAATTGACTGGTTATACTAATCAATCAATTCATTTGGAAAATCAAAGTCACTAATATTAAATATATACACCCGCAATAATATCGGGGATTAAGAATAAAATACACTGAGATTTAAATCGATTATCTAAGGCAATCCTAATCGATAAATTTCAAGCGATCCGCCCAATACACCAAGTGTACAAGTATGATAAAATAATTAAGACAAATTATTTTCTCTTTCATACAACGACTGTACCGATGGATTGGTACCTGTCCATCTAGGTCGTGAGCTACTGTTTGAATAATATACGAGTAACCGATAGTATGATCTTCTGTGTGACGTCGCACACCATACTAACTACAACGTATATAATCTAGGACTATATTTGCATATATTTAATTATCAAATAATTAAAGGCAAACAATTGTTTATTTAATTAAATAGATTAAATGTTATGATCGGGAGTTTCCGTTACTTAAATCTAGACATTAAGTATACAACTCCAACAATATTTACGCTCTAATGTTGAAATACGTTCAGCTTGGACCCAATTACACGATTAGAAACATTTGTGTGAGTGTTTTCATATATGTACATTCAGCGTGTGTGTTCATTTTCACATTCAAAGCATTATATGACCACATATTACAAAATGTCACTTGGTTTATATAACATCAGTTTTAATTTCTCATGTTTTTTGATAGTGTTGTCATGAGGAATCTTGTTGGTGCTTGTAGTCCCTATAGGTAATCATGCATTTCAGTGGTGTGTAGTTATGATTATATAAAAATTTGCAAGGCATAGTTGTGAATGCGCTTTTAAATATCTGATGTACATGTCTGTTAAACAAGGCAATCATGTGTTTTTAAATCAATAAGATACACCATACATGACTTGTTCATAGGCGAATCATGTAATTCCAGATATGATGTTATACATCAAATTTGTTCGTAAACTAAGAAATACATTGCTTTTATGTTATAAAGTGTAGTTGGTAGATTCTGCTGTATGAAGAAGTTATACATTTTTTCAAACAAGTAGTTTTAAAAGAGGACATATGTTTGTCATACAAGTAGTTTTAGACACAATTACAGTTAAACCTTGATTAGAGGTAAGCGTTGTTCGACTAGTACAAAATTTACACTATTTTTATGGAGCTAGTTAATAAACTAAATTTAGGTTTTAGTTTTTAGGTATTTTTTTAGGTTTTAGGGTTTAGAATATTAGGGTTTAATGTTTAGTTTTAGGGTTTTAGTGTATTCAAGATTAGGGTTTTAGTTTTTAGGGTTTAGAATTTTTGTTTTAGGTTTTAGGGTTTAGAATATTAGGGTTTAATGTTTACTTTTAGGGTTTAGGGTTTTAGTGTATTCAAGTTTTAGGGTTAAATTTTAGTTTTTAGGGTTTAGGGTTTAGAATATTAGGGTTTAATGTTTACTTTTAGGGTTTAGGGTTTTAGTGTATTCAAGTTTAGGGTTTTAGGTTTTAATTTTTAGGGTTTTTGTTTTAGGTTTTAGAGTTTAGAATTTTAGGGTTTAATATTTAGTTTTAAGGTTTAGGGTTTTAGTGTATTAAAGATTAGGGTTCTAGTTTTTAGGGTTTAGGGTTTTGTTTTTAGGATTTAGTGTTTAGAGTATAAGGGTTTAGGGTTTAGGGTTTTGTATTAAAGTTTAGGGTTTTAGATTTAGTTTATTAGGGTTTAGTGTTTAGATTTTTTTTAAAATTTAAAAGTTTTGAGTTTTTTGGTTATATGCTTAGTTTTAGGGTTTAATTTTAAGGTTTAGGGTTTTAGGTTTTAGTTTTTAGGGATTTTTTTAGGTTTTAGGGTTTAGAATATTAGGGTTTAATGTTTAGTTTTAGGGTTTAAGGTTTTAGTGTATTCAAGATTAGGGTTTTAGTTTTTAGGGTTTAGGGTTTTTGTTTTAGGTTTTAGGGTTTAGAATATTAGGGTTTAATGTTTACTTTTAGGGTTTAGGGTTTTAGTGTATTCAAGTTTAGGGTTTTAGGTTTTAGTTTTTAGGGTTTTTGTTTTAGGTTTAAGGGTTTAGAATTTTAGAGTTTAATATTTAGTTTTAGGGATTAGGGTTTTAGTGTATTAAAGATTAGGGTTATAGTTTTTAGGGTTTAAGGTTTTGTTTTTAGGATTTGGTGTTTAGAGTATTAGGATTTAGGGTTTAGTGTAATAAAGTTTAGGGTTTTAGATTTAGTTTTTTAGGGCTTAGTGATTAGATTTTTTTTAAAATTTTAGGGTTATGAGTTTTTCGGTTATATGCTTAGTTTTAGGGTTTAATTTTAAGGTTTAGGGTTTTAGGTTTTAGTTTTTAGGGTTTTTGTTTTAGGTTTTAGGGTTTAGAATATTAGGGTTAAATGTTTAGTTTTAGGGTTTAGGGTTTTAGTGTATTCAAGATTAGGGTTTTAGTTTTTAGGGTTTAGGGTTTTTGTTTTAGGTTTTAGGGTTTAGAATATTAGGGTTTAATGTTTACTTTTAGGGTTTAGGGTTTTAGTGTATTCAAGTTTAAGGTTTTAGGTTTTAGTTTTTAGGGTTTTTGTTTTAGGTTTTATGGTTTAGAATTTTAGAGTTTAATATTTAGTTTTAGGGTTTAGGGTTTTAGTGTATTAAAGATTAGGGTTCTAGTTTTTAGGGTTTAGGGTTTTGTTTTTAGGATTTAGTGTTTAGAGTATTAGGATTTAGGGTTTAGTGTACTAATGTTTAGGGTTTTAGATTTAGTTTTTTAGGGTTTAGTGTTTAGATTTTTTTTTAAAATTTAAAGGTTTTGAGTTTTTCGGTTATATGCTTCGTTTTAGGGTTTAATTTTAAGGTTTAGGATTTTAGGTTTTAGTTTTTAGGGTTTTTGTTTTAGGTTTTAGGGTTTAGAATATTAGGGTTTAATGTTTAGTTTTAGTGTTTAGGGTTTTAGTGTATTCAAGATTAGGGTTTTAGTTTTTAGGGTTTAGGGTTTTTGTTTTAGGTTTTAGGGTTTAGAATATTAGGGCTTAATGTTTACTTGTAGGGTTTAGGGTTTTAGTGTATTCAAGTTTAGGGTTTTAGGGTTTAGTTTTTAGGGTTTTTGTTTTAGGTTTTAAGGTTTAGAATTTTAGAGTTTAATATTTAGTTTTAGGGTTTTAGTGTATTAAAGATTAGGGTTCTAGTTTTTAGGGTTTAGGGTTTTGTTTTTAGGATTTAGTGTTTAGAGTATTAGGATTTAGGGTTTAGTGTATTAAATTTTAGGGTTTTAGATTTAGTTTTTTAGGGTTTAGTGTTTAGATTTTTTTTTAAATTTTAGGGTTTTGAGTTTTTCGGTTATATGCTTAGTTTTAGGGTTTAATTTTAAGGTATAGGGTTTTAGGTTTTAGTTTTTAGGGATTTTTTTAGGTTTTAGGGTTTAGAATATTAGGGTTTAATGTTTAGTTTTAGGGTTTTAGTGTATTCAAGATTAGGTTTTTAGTTTTTAGGGTTTAGGGTTTTTGTTTTAGGTTTTAGGGTTAAGAATATTAGGGCTTAATGTTTACTTTTAGGGTTTAGGGTTTTAGTGTATTCAAGTTTAGGGTTTTAGGGTTTAGTTTTTAGGGTTTTTGTTTTAGGTTTTAGGGTTTAGAATTTTATAGTTAATATTTTGTTTTAGGGTTTAGGGTTTTAGTGTATTAAAGATTAGGGTTCTAGTTTTTAGGGTTTAGGGTTTTGTTTTTAGGATTTAGTGTTTATAGTATTAGGATTTAGGGTTTAGTGTATTAAAGTTTAGGGTTTTAGATTTAGTTTTTTAGGGTTTATTGTTTAGATTTTTTTAAAAATTTTAGGGTTTTGAGTTTTTCGGTTATATGCTTAGTTTTAGGGTTTAATTTTAAGGTTTAGGGTTTTAGGTTTTAGTTTTTAGGGATTTTTTTAGGTTTTAAGGTTTAGAATATTAGGGTTTAATGTTTAGTTTTAGGGTTTTAGTGTATTCAAGATTAGGGTTTTAGTTTTTATGGTTTAGAATTTTTGTTTTAGGTTTTAGGGTTTAGAATATTAGGGTTTAATGATTACTTTTATGGTTTAGGGTTTTAGTGTATTCAAGTTTTAGGGTTAAATTTTAGTTTTTAGGGTTTAGGGTTTAGAATATTAGGGTTTAATGTTTACTTTTAGGGTTTAGGGTTTTAGTGTATTCAAGTTTAGGGTTTTAGGTTTTAATTTTTAGGGTTTTTGTTTTAGGTGTTAGAGTTTAGAATTTTAGGGTTTAATATTTAGTTTTAAGGTTTAGGGTTTTAGTGTATTAAAGATTAGGGTTCTAGTTTTTAGGGTTTAGGGTTTTGTTTTTAGGATTTAGTGTTTAGAGTATAAGGGTTTAGGGTTTAGGGTTTTGTATTAAAGTTTAGGGTTTTAGATTTAGTTTATTAGGGTTTAGTGTTTAGATTTTTTTTTAAAATTTAAAAGTTTTGAGTTTTTTGGTTATATGCTTAGTTTTAGGGTTTAATTTTAAGGTTTAGGGTTTTAGGTTTTAGTTTTTAGGGATTTTTTTAGGTTTTAGGGTTTAGAATATTAGGGTTTAATGTTTAGTTTTAGGGTTTAAGGTTTTAGTGTATTCAAGATTAGGGTTTTAGTTTTTAGGGTTTAGGGTTTTTGTTTTAGGTTTTAGGGTTTAGAATATTAGGGTTTAATGTTTACTTTTAGGGTTTAGGGTTTTAGTGTATTCAAGTTTAGGGTTTTAGGTTTTAGTTTTTAGGGTTTTTGTTTTAGGTTTAAGGGTTTAGAATTTTAGAGTTTAATATTTAGTTTTAGGGATTATGGTTTTAGTGTAATAAAGATTAGGGTTATAGTTTTTAGGGTTTAGGGTTTTGTTTTTAGGATTTGGTGTTTAGAGTATTAGGATTTAGGGTTTAGTGTATTAAAGTTTAGGGTTTTAGATTTAGTTTTTTAGGGCTTAGTGTTTAGATTTTTTTTAAAATTTTAGGGTTATGAGTTTTTCGGTTATATGCTTAGTTTTAGGGTTTAATTTTAAGGTTTAGGGTTTTAGGTTTTAGTTTTTAGGGTTTTTGTTTTAGGTTTTAGGGTTTAGAATATTAGGGTTAAATGTTTAGTTTTAGGGTTTAGGGTTTTAGTTTATTCAAGATTAGGGTTTTAGTTTTTAGGGTTTAGGGTTTTTGTTTTAGGTTTTAGGGTTTAGAATATTAGGGTTTAATGTTTACTTTTAGGGTTTAGGGTTTTAGTGTATTCAAGATTAGGGTTTTAGTTTTTAGGGTTTAGGGTTTTTGTTTTAGGTTTTAGGGTTTAGAATATTAGGGCTTAATGTTTACTTGTAGGGTTTAGGGTTTTAGTGTATTCAAGTTTAGGGTTTTAGGGTTTAGTTTTTAGGGTTTTTGTTTTAGGTTTTAAGGTTTAGAATTTTAGAGTTTAATATTTAGTTTTAGGGTTTAGGGTTTTAGTGTATTAAAGATTAGGGTTCTAGTTTTTAGGGTTTAGGGTTTTGTTTTTAGGATTTAGTGTTTAGAGTATTAGGATTTAGGGTTTAGTGTATTAAATTTTAGGGTTTTAGATTTAGTTTTTTAGGGTTTAGTGTTTAGATTTTTTTTTAAATTTTAGGGTTTTGAGTTTTTCGGTTATATGCTTAGTTTTAGGGTTTAATTTTAAGGTATAGGGTTTTAGGTTTTAGTTTTTAGGGATTTTTTTAGGTTTTAGGGTTTAGAATATTAGGGTTTAATGTTTAGTTTTAGGGTTTTAGTGTATTCAAGATTAGGTTTTTAGTTTTTAGGGTTTAGGGTTTTTGTTTTAGGTTTTAGGGTTAAGAATATTAGGGCTTAATGTTTACTTTTAGGGTTTAGGGTTTTAGTGTATTCAAGTTTAGGGTTTTAGGGTTTAGTTTTTAGGGTTTTTGTTTTAGGTTTTAGGGTTTAGAATTTTATAGTTAATATTTTGTTTTAGGGTTTAGGGTTTTAGTGTATTAAAGATTAGGGTTCTAGTTTTTAGGGTTTAGGGTTTTGTTTTTAGGATTTAGTGTTTATAGTATTAGGATTTAGGGTTTAGTGTATTAAAGTTTAGGGTTTTAGATTTAGTTTTTTAGGGTTTATTGTTTAGATTTTTTTAAAAATTTTAGGGTTTTGAGTTTTTCGGTTATATGCTTAGTTTTAGGGTTTAATTTTAAGGTTTAGGGTTTTAGGTTTTAGTTTTTAGGGATTTTTTTAGGTTTTAAGGTTTAGAATATTAGGGTTTAATGTTTAGTTTTAGGGTTTTAGTGTATTCAAGATTAGGGTTTTAGTTTTTATGGTTTAGAATTTTTGTTTTAGGTTTTAGGGTTTAGAATATTAGGGTTTAATGATTACTTTTATGGTTTAGGGTTTTAGTGTATTCAAGTTTTAGGGTTAAATTTTAGTTTTTAGGGTTTAGGGTTTAGAATATTAGGGTTTAATGTTTACTTTTAGGGTTTAGGGTTTTAGTGTATTCAAGTTTAGGGTTTTAGGTTTTAATTTTTAGGGTTTTTGTTTTAGGTGTTAGAGTTTAGAATTTTAGGGTTTAATATTTAGTTTTAAGGTTTAGGGTTTTAGTGTATTAAAGATTAGGGTTCTAGTTTTTAGGGTTTAGGGTTTTGTTTTTAGGATTTAGTGTTTAGAGTATAAGGGTTTAGGGTTTAGGGTTTTGTATTAAAGTTTAGGGTTTTAGATTTAGTTTATTAGGGTTTAGTGTTTAGATTTTTTTTTAAAATTTAAAAGTTTTGAGTTTTTTGGTTATATGCTTAGTTTTAGGGTTTAATTTTAAGGTTTAGGGTTTTAGGTTTTAGTTTTTAGGGATTTTTTTAGGTTTTAGGGTTTAGAATATTAGGGTTTAATGTTTAGTTTTAGGGTTTAAGGTTTTAGTGTATTCAAGATTAGGGTTTTAGTTTTTAGGGTTTAGGGTTTTTGTTTTAGGTTTTAGGGTTTAGAATATTAGGGTTTAATGTTTACTTTTAGGGTTTAGGGTTTTAGTGTATTCAAGTTTAGGGTTTTAGGTTTTAGTTTTTAGGGTTTTTGTTTTAGGTTTAAGGGTTTAGAATTTTAGAGTTTAATATTTAGTTTTAGGGATTATGGTTTTAGTGTAATAAAGATTAGGGTTATAGTTTTTAGGGTTTAGGGTTTTGTTTTTAGGATTTGGTGTTTAGAGTATTAGGATTTAGGGTTTAGTGTATTAAAGTTTAGGGTTTTAGATTTAGTTTTTTAGGGCTTAGTGTTTAGATTTTTTTTAAAATTTTAGGGTTATGAGTTTTTCGGTTATATGCTTAGTTTTAGGGTTTAATTTTAAGGTTTAGGGTTTTAGGTTTTAGTTTTTAGGGTTTTTGTTTTAGGTTTTAGGGTTTAGAATATTAGGGTTAAATGTTTAGTTTTAGGGTTTAGGGTTTTAGTTTATTCAAGATTAGGGTTTTAGTTTTTAGGGTTTAGGGTTTTTGTTTTAGGTTTTAGGGTTTAGAATATTAGGGTTTAATGTTTACTTTTAGGGTTTAGGGTTTTAGTGTATTCAAGTTTAAGGTTTTAGGTTTTAGTTTATAGGGTTTTTGTTTTAGGTTTTATGGTTTAGAATTTTAGAGTTTAATATTTAGTTTTAGGGTTTAGGGTTTTAGTGTATTAAAGATTAGGGTTCTAGTTTTTAGGGTTTAGGGTTTTGTTTTTAGGATTTAGTGTTTAGAGTATTAGGATTTAGGGTTTATTGTACTAATGTTTAGGGTTTTAGATTTAGTTTTTTAGGGTTTAGTGTTTAGATTTTTTTTAAAATTTAAAGGTTTTGAGTTTTTCGGTTATATGCTTAGTTTTCGGGTTTAATTTTAAGGTTTAGGATTTTAGTTTTTAGTTTTTAGGGTTTTTGTTTTAGGTTTTAGGGTTTAGAATATTAGGGTTTAATGTTTAGTTTTAGGGTTTAGGGTTTTAGTGTATTCAAGATTAGGGTTTTAGTTTTTAGGGTTTAGGGTTTTTGTTTTAGGTTTTAGGGTTTAGAATATTAGGGCTTAATGTTTACTTGTAGGGTTTAGGGTTTTAGTGTATTCAAGTTTAGGGTTTTAGGGTTTAGTTTTTAGGGTTTTTGTTTTAGGTTTTAAGGTTTAGAATTTTAGAGTTTAATATTTAGTTTTAGGGTTTAGGGTTTTAGTGTATTAAAGATTAGGGTTCTAGTTTTTAGGGTTTAGGGTTTTGTTTTTAGGATTTAGTGTTTAGAGTATTTGGATTTAGGGTTTAGTGTATTAAAGTTTAGGGTTTTAGATTTAGTTTTTTAGGGTTTAGTGTTTAGATTTTTTTTTAAATTTTAGGGTTTTGAGTTTTTCGGTTATATGCTTAGTTTTAGGGTTTAATTTTAAGGTTTAGGGTTTTAGGTTTTAGTTTTTAGGGATTTTTTAGGTTTTAGGGTTTAGAATATTAGGGTTTAATGTTTAGTTTTAGGGTTTTAGTGTATTCAAGATTAGGTTTTTAGTTTTTAGGGTTTAGGGTTTTTGTTTTAGGTTTTAGGGTTAAGAATATTAGGGCTTAATGTTTACTTTTAGGGTTTAGGGTTTTAGTGTATTCAAGTTTAGGGTTTTAGGGTTTAGTTTTTAGGGTTTTTGTTTTAGGTTTTAGGGTTTAGAATTTTATAGTTAATATTTTGTTTTAGGGTTTAGGGTTTTAGTGTATTAAAGATTAGGGTTCTAGTTTTTAGGGTTTAGGGTTTTGTTTTTAGGATTTAGTGTTTAGAGTATTAGGATTTATGGTTTAGTGTATTAAAGTTTAGGGTTTTAGATTTAGTTTTTTAGGGTTTATTGTTTAGATTTTTTTAAAATTTTAGGGTTTTGAGTTTTTCGGTTATATGCTTAGTTTTAGGGTTTAATTTTAAGGTTTAGGGTTTTAGGTTTTAGTTTTTAGGGATTTTTTTAGGTTTTAGGGTTTAGGGTTTTAGGTTTTAGTTTTTAGGGATTTTTTTAGGTTTTAGGGTTTAGAATATTAGGGTTTAATGTTTAGTTTTAGGGTTTAAGGTTTTAGTGTATTCAAGATTAGGGTTTTAGTTTTTAGGGTTTAGGGTTTTTGTTTTAGGTTTTAGGGTTTAGAATATTAGGGTTTAATGTTTACTTTTAGGGTTTAGGGTTTTAGTGTATTCAAGTTTAGGGTTTTAGGTTTTAGTTTTTAGGGTTTTTGTTTTAGGTTTAAGGGTTTAGAATTTTAGAGTTTAATATTTAGTTTTAGGGATTATGGTTTTAGTGTAATAAAGATTAGGGTTATAGTTTTTAGGGTTTAGGGTTTTGTTTTTAGGATTTGGTGTTTAGAGTATTAGGATTTAGGGTTTAGTGTATTAAAGTTTAGGGTTTTAGATTTAGTTTTTTAGGGCTTAGTGTTTAGATTTTTTTTAAAATTTTAGGGTTATGAGTTTTTCGGTTATATGCTTAGTTTTAGGGTTTAATTTTAAGGTTTAGGGTTTTAGGTTTTAGTTTTTAGGGTTTTTGTTTTAGGTTTTAGGGTTTAGAATATTAGGGTTAAATGTTTAGTTTTAGGGTTTAGGGTTTTAGTTTATTCAAGATTAGGGTTTTAGTTTTTAGGGTTTAGGGTTTTTGTTTTAGGTTTTAGGGTTTAGAATATTAGGGTTTAATGTTTACTTTTAGGGTTTAGGGTTTTAGTGTATTCAAGTTTAAGGTTTTAGGTTTTAGTTTATAGGGTTTTTGTTTTAGGTTTTATGGTTTAGAATTTTAGAGTTTAATATTTAGTTTTAGGGTTTAGGGTTTTAGTGTATTAAAGATTAGGGTTCTAGTTTTTAGGGTTTAGGGTTTTGTTTTTAGGATTTAGTGTTTAGAGTATTAGGATTTAGGGTTTATTGTACTAATGTTTAGGGTTTTAGATTTAGTTTTTTAGGGTTTAGTGTTTAGATTTTTTTTAAAATTTAAAGGTTTTGAGTTTTTCGGTTATATGCTTAGTTTTCGGGTTTAATTTTAAGGTTTAGGATTTTAGTTTTTAGTTTTTAGGGTTTTTGTTTTAGGTTTTAGGGTTTAGAATATTAGGGTTTAATGTTTAGTTTTAGGGTTTAGGGTTTTAGTGTATTCAAGATTAGGGTTTTAGTTTTTAGGGTTTAGGGTTTTTGTTTTAGGTTTTAGGGTTTAGAATATTAGGGCTTAATGTTTACTTGTAGGGTTTAGGGTTTTAGTGTATTCAAGTTTAGGGTTTTAGGGTTTAGTTTTTAGGGTTTTTGTTTTAGGTTTTAAGGTTTAGAATTTTAGAGTTTAATATTTAGTTTTAGGGTTTAGGGTTTTAGTGTATTAAAGATTAGGGTTCTAGTTTTTAGGGTTTAGGGTTTTGTTTTTAGGATTTAGTGTTTAGAGTATTTGGATTTAGGGTTTAGTGTATTAAAGTTTAGGGTTTTAGATTTAGTTTTTTAGGGTTTAGTGTTTAGATTTTTTTTTAAATTTTAGGGTTTTGAGTTTTTCGGTTATATGCTTAGTTTTAGGGTTTAATTTTAAGGTTTAGGGTTTTAGGTTTTAGTTTTTAGGGATTTTTTAGGTTTTAGGGTTTAGAATATTAGGGTTTAATGTTTAGTTTTAGGGTTTTAGTGTATTCAAGATTAGGTTTTTAGTTTTTAGGGTTTAGGGTTTTTGTTTTAGGTTTTAGGGTTAAGAATATTAGGGCTTAATGTTTACTTTTAGGGTTTAGGGTTTTAGTGTATTCAAGTTTAGGGTTTTAGGGTTTAGTTTTTAGGGTTTTTGTTTTAGGTTTTAGGGTTTAGAATTTTATAGTTAATATTTTGTTTTAGGGTTTAGGGTTTTAGTGTATTAAAGATTAGGGTTCTAGTTTTTAGGGTTTAGGGTTTTGTTTTTAGGATTTAGTGTTTAGAGTATTAGGATTTATGGTTTAGTGTATTAAAGTTTAGGGTTTTAGATTTAGTTTTTTAGGGTTTATTGTTTAGATTTTTTTAAAATTTTAGGGTTTTGAGTTTTTCGGTTATATGCTTAGTTTTAGGGTTTAATTTTAAGGTTTAGGGTTTTAGGTTTTAGTTTTTAGGGATTTTTTTAGGTTTTAGGGTTTAGAATATTAGGGTTTAATGTTTAGTTTTAGGGTTTTAGTGTATTCAAGATTAGGGTTTTAGTTTTTAGGGTTTAGAATTTTTGTTTTAGGTTTTAGGGTTTAGAATATTAGGGTTTAATGATTACATTTAGGGTTTAGGGTTTTAGTGTATTCAAGTTTTAGGGTTAAATTTTAGTTTTTAGGGTTTAGGGTTTAGAATATTAGGGTTTAATGTTTACTTTTAGGGTTTAGGGTTTTAGTGTATTCAAGTTTAGGGTTTTAGGTTTTAATTTTTAGGGTTTTTGTTTTAGGTTTTAGAGTTTAGAATTTTAGGGTTTAATATTTAGTTTTAAGGTTTAGGGTTTTAGTGTATTAAAGATTAGGGTTCTAGTTTTTAGGGTTTAGGGTTTTGTTTTTAGGATTTAGTGTTTAGAGTATAAGGGTTTAGGGTTTAGGGTTTTGTATTAAAGTTTAGGGTTTTAGTTTTAGTTTATTAGGGTTTAGTGTTTAGATTTTTTTTAAAATTTAAAAGTTTTGAGTTTTTTTGGTTATATGCTTAGTTTTAGGGTTTAATTTTAAGGTTTAGGGTTTTAGGTTTTAGTTTTTAGGGATTTTTTTAGGTTTTAGGGTTTAGAATATTAGGGTTTAATGTTTAGTTTTAGGGTTTTAGTGTATTCAAGATTAGGGTTTTAGTTTTTAGGGTTTAGAATTTTTGTTTTAGGTTTTAGGGTTTAGAATATTAGGGTTTAATGATTACATTTATGGTTTAGGGTTTTAGTGTATTCAAGTTTTAGGGTTAAATTTTAGTTTTTAGGGTTTAGGGTTTAGAATATTAGGGTTTAATGTTTACTTTTGGGGTTTAGGGTTTTAGTGTATTCAAGTTTAGGGTTTTAGGTTTTAATTTTTAGGGTTTTTCTTTTAGGTGTTAGAGTTTAGAATTTTAAGGTTTAATATTTAGTTTTAAGGTTTAGGGTTTTAGTGTATTAAAGATTAGGGTTCTAGTTTTTAGGGTTTAGGGTTTTGTTTTTAGGATTTAGTGTTTAGAGTATAAGGGTTTAGGGTTTAGGGTTTTGTATTAAAGTTTAGGGTTTTAGATTTAGTTTATTAGGGTTTAGTGTTTAGATTTTTTTTAAAATTTAAAAGTTTTGAGTTTTTTGGTTATATGCTTAGTTTTAGGGTTTAATTTTAAGGTTTAGGGTTTTAGGTTTTAGTTTTTAGGGATTTTTTTAGGTTTTAGGGTTTAGAATATTAGGGTTTAATGTTTAGTTTTAGGGTTTAAGGTTTTATTGTATTCAAGATTAGGGTTTTAGTTTTTAGGGTTTAGGGTTTTTGTTTTAGGTTTTAGGGTTTAGAATATTAGGGTTTAATGTTTACTTTTAGGGTTTAGGGTTTTAGTGTATTCAAGTTTAGGGTTTTAAGTTTTAGTTTTTAGGGTTTTTGTTTTAGGTTTAAGGGTTTAGAATTTTAGAGTTTAATATTTAGTTTTAGGGAGTAGGGTTTTAGTGTATTAAAGATTAGGGTTATAGTTTTTAGGGTTTAGGGTTTTGTTTTTAGGATTTGGTGTTTAGAGTATTAGGATTTAGGGTTTAGTGTATTAAAGTTTAGGGTTTTAGATTTAGTTTTTTAGGGCTTAGTGTTTAGATTTTTTTTAAAATTTTAGGGTTATGAGTTTTTTGGTTATATGCTTAGTTTTAGGGTTTAATTTTAAGGTTTAGGGTTTTAGGTTTTAGTTTTTAGGGTTTTTGTTTTAGGTTTTAGGGTTTAGAATATTAGGGTTAAATGTTTAGTTTTAGGGTTTAGGGTTTTAGTGTATTCAAGATTAGGGTTTTAGTTTTTAGGGTTTAGGGTTTTTGTTTTAGGTTTTAGGGTTTAGAATATTAGGGTTTAATGTTTACTTTTAGGGTTTAGGGTTTTAGTGTATTCAAGTTTAAGGTTTTAGGTTTTAGTTTTTAGGGTTTTTGTTTTAGGTTTTATGGTTTAGAATTTTAGAGTTTAATATTTAGTTTTAGGGTTTAGGGTTTTAGTGTATTAAAGATTAGGGTTCTAGTTTTTAGGGTTTAGGGTTTTGTTTTTAGGATTTAGTGTTTAGAGTATAAGGGTTTAGGGTTTAGGGTTTTGTATTAAAGTTTAGGGTTTTAGATTTAGTTTATTAGGGTTTAGTGTTTAGATTTTTTTTAAAATTTAAAAGTTTTGAGTTTTTTGGTTATATGCTTAGTTTTAGGGTTTAATTTTAAGGTTTAGGGTTTTAGGTTTTAGTTTTTAGGGATTTTTTTAGGTTTTAGGGTTTAGAATATTAGGGTTTAATGTTTAGTTTTAGGGTTTAAGGTTTTATTGTATTCAAGATTAGGGTTTTAGTTTTTAGGGTTTAGGGTTTTTGTTTTAGGTTTTAGGGTTTAGAATATTAGGGTTTAATGTTTACTTTTAGGGTTTAGGGTTTTAGTGTATTCAAGTTTAGGGTTTTAGGTTTTAGTTTTTAGGGTTTTTGTTTTAGGTTTAAGGGTTTAGAATTTTAGAGTTTAATATTTAGTTTTAGGGAGTAGGGTTTTAGTGTATTAAAGATTAGGGTTATAGTTTTTAGGGTTTAGGGTTTTGTTTTTAGGATTTGGTGTTTAGAGTATTAGGATTTAGGGTTTAGTGTATTAAAGTTTAGGGTTTTAGATTTAGTTTTTTAGGGCTTAGTGTTTAGATTTTTTTTAAAATTTTAGGGTTATGAGTTTTTTGGTTATATGCTTAGTTTTAGGGTTTAATTTTAAGGTTTAGGGTTTTAGGTTTTAGTTTTTAGGGTTTTTGTTTTAGGTTTTAGGGTTTAGAATATTAGGGTTAAATGTTTAGTTTTAGGGTTTAGGGTTTTAGTGTATTCAAGATTAGGGTTTTAGTTTTTAGGGTTTAGGGTTTTTGTTTTAGGTTTTAGGGTTTAGAATATTAGGGTTTAATGTTTACTTTTTGGGTTTAGGGTTTTAGTGTATTCAAGTTTAAGGTTTTAGGTTTTAGTTTTTAGGGTTTTTGTTTTAGGTTTTATGGTTTAGAATTTTAGAGTTTAATATTTAGTTTTAGGGTTTAGGGTTTTAGTGTATTAAAGATTAGGGTTCTAGTTTTTAGGGTTTAGGGTTTTGTTTTTAGGATTTAGTGTTTAGAGTATTAGGATTTAGGGTTTAGTGTACTAATGTTTAGGGTTTTAGATTTAGTTTTTTAGGGTTTAGTGTTTAGATTTTTTTTAAAATTTAAAGGTTTTGAGTTTTTCGGTTATATGCTTAGTTTTCGGGTTTAATTTTAAGGTTTAGGATTTTAGGTTTTAGTTTTTAGGGTTTTTGTTTTAGGTTTTAGGGTTTAGAATATTAGGGTTTAATGTTTAGTTTTAGGGTTTAGGGTTTTAGTGTATTCAAGATTAGGGTTTTAGTTTTTAGGGTTTAGGGTTTTTGTTTTAGGTTTTAGGGTTTATAATATTAGGGCTTAATGTTTACTTGTAGGGTTTAGGGTTTTAGTGTATTCAAGTTTAGGGTTTTAGGGTTTAGTTTTTAGGGTTTTTGTTTTAGGTTTTAAGGTTTAGAATTTTAGAGTTTAATATTTAGTTTTAGGGTTTAGGGTTTTAGTGTATTAAAGATTAGGGTTCTAGTTTTTAGGGTTTAGGGTTTTGTTTTTAGGATTTAGTGTTTAGAGTATTAGGATTTAGGGTTTAGTGTATTAAAGTTTAGGGTTTTAGATTTAGTTTTTTAGGGTTTATTGTTTAGATTTTTTTAAAATTTTAGGGTTTTGAGTTTTTCGGTTATATGCTTAGTTTTAGGGTTTAATTTTAAGGTTTAGGGTTTTAGGTTTTAGTTTTTAGGGATTTTTTTAGGTTTAAGGGTTTAGAATATTAGGGTTTAATGTTTAGTTTTAGGGTTTTAGTGTATTCAAGATTAGGGTTTTAGTTTTTAGGGTTTAGAATTTTTGTTTTAGGTTTTAGGGTTTAGAATATTAGGGTTTAATGATTACTTTTAGGGTTTAGGGTTTTAGTGTATTCAAGTTTTAGGGTTAAATTTTAGTTTTTAGGGTTTAGGGTTTAGAATATTAGGGTTTAATGTTTACTTTTAGGGTTTAGGGTTTTAGTGTATTCAAGTTTAGGGTTTTAGGTTTTAATTTTTAGGGTTTTTGTTTTAGGTTTTAGAGTTTAGAATTTTAGGGTTTAATATTTAGTTTTAAGGTTTAGGGTTTTAGTGTATTAAAGATTAGGGTTCTAGTTTTTAGGGTTTAGGGTTTTGTTTTTAGGATTTAGTGTTTAGAGTATAAGGGTTTAGGGTTTAGGGTTTTGTATTAAAGTTTAGGGTTTTAGTTTTAGTTTATTAGGGTTTAGTGTTTAGATTTTTTTTAAAATTTAAAAGTTTTGAGTTTTTTGGTTATATGCTTAGTTTTAGGGTTTAATTTTAAGGTTTAGGGTTTTAGGTTTTAGTTTTAGGGTTTTAGTGTATTCAAGATTAGGTTTTTAGTTTTTAGGGTTTAGGGTTTTTGTTTTAGGTTTTAGGGTTTAGAATATTAGGGTTTAATGTTTACTTTTAGGGTTTAGGGTTTTAGTGTATTCAAGTTTAGGGTTTTAGGTTTTAGTTTTTAGGGTTTTTGTTTTAGGTTTAAGGGTTTAGAATTTTAGAGTTTAATATTTAGTTTTAGGGATTAGGGTTTTAGTGTATTAAAGATTAGGGTTATAGTTTTTAGGGTTTAGGGTTTTGTTTTTAGGATTTGGTGTTTAGAGTATTAGGATTTAGGGTTTAGTGTATTAAAGTTTAGGGTTTTAGATTTAGTTTTTTAGGGCTTAGTGTTTAGATTTTTTTTAAAATTTTAGGGTTATGAGTTTTTCGGTTATATGCTTAGTTTTAGGGTTTAATTTTAAGGTTTAGGGTTTTAGGTTTTAGTTTTTAGGGTTTTTGTTTTAGGTTTTAGGGTTTAGAATATTAGGGTTAATTGTTTAGTTTTAGGGTTTAGGGTTTTAGTGTATTCAAGATTATTGTTTTAGTTTTTAGGGTTTAGGGTTTTTGTTTTAGGTTTTTAGGGTTTAGAATATTAGGGTTTAATGTTTACTTTTAGGGTTTAGGGTTTTAGTGTATTCAAGTTTAAGGTTTTAGGTTTTAGTTTTTAGGGTTTTTGTTTTAGGTTTTAGGGTTTAAAATATTAGGGTTTAATGTTTAGTTTTAGGGTTTAGGGTTTTAGTGTATTCAAGATTAGGGTTTTAGTTTGTAGGGTTTAGGGTTTTTGTTTTAGGTTTTAGGGTTTAGAATATTAGGGTTTAATGTTTACTTTTAGGGTTTAGGGTTTTAGTGTATTCAAATTTAGGGTTATAATTTTTTGGGTTTAGGGTTTTGGTTTTAGATTTTAGGGTTTAAAATTTTAGTGTATTAAAGATTAGGGTTTTTGTTTTTATGGTTTAGGGTTTCGTTTTTATGTTTTAGTGTTTAGAGAATTAGGATTTAGGGTTTAGTGTATTAAAGTTTAGGGTTTTAGATTTAGTTTTTACGGTATAGGGTTTAAGGTTTTTGTTTTCAATTTTAGGGTTTTGAGTTATTGGGTTATATGCTTCGTTTTAGGGTTTAATTTTAGGTTTTAGGGTTTAGGGTTTTATTGTATTCAAGTTTAGGGTTTTAGGTTTTTGTTTTTAAGGTTTTTGTTTTAGGTTTTAGGGTTTAGAATTTTAGGGTTTAATATTAAGTTTTAAGGTTTAGGGTTTTAGTGTATTAAAGATTAGGGTTCTAGTTTTTAGGGTTTAGGGTTTTGTTTTTATGGTTTTAGTGTTTAGAGTATTAGGATTTAGGGTTTAGTGTATTAAAAATTAGAGTTTTAGATTTAGTTTTTAGGGTTTAGTGTTTAGATTGTTTTTAAAATTTTTGGGTTTTGAGTTTTTCGATTATATGCTTAGTTTTAGGGTTTAATTTTAAGGTTTAGGGTTTTAGGTTTTAGTTATTAGGGTTTTTTTAGGTTTTAGGGTTTAGAATATTAGGGTTTAATGTTTAGTTTTAGGGTTTAGGGTTTTAGTGTATTCAAGATTAGGGTTTTAGTTTTTAGGGTTTAGGGTTTTGGTTTAAGGTTTTAGGGTTTAGAATATTAGGGTTTAATGTTTACTTTTAGGGTTTAGGGTTTTAGTGTATTCAAGTTTATGGTTTTAGGTTTTAGTTTTTAGGGTTTTTGTTTTAGGTTTTAGGGTTTATAATTTTAGGGTTAAATATTTAGTTTTAGGGTTTAGGGTTTTAGTGTATTAAAGATTAGGGTTATAGTTTTTAGGGTTTAGGGTTTTGATTTTAGGATTTGGTGTTTAGAGTATTAGGATTTAGGGTTTAGTGTATTAAAGTTTAGGGTTTTAGATTTAGTTTTTTAGGGTTTAGTGTTTAGATTTTTTTTAAAATTTTAGGGTTTTGAGTTTTTCGGTTATATGCTTAGTTTTAGGGTTTAATTTTAAGGTTTAGGGTTTTAGGTTTTAGTTTTTAGGGTTTTTGTTTTAGGTTTTAGGGTTTAGAATATTAGGGTTTAATGTTTAGTTTTAGGGTTTAGGGTTTTCGTGTATTCAAGATTAGGGTTTTAGTTTTTAGGGTTTATGGTTTTTGTTTTAGGTTTTAGGGTTTAGAATATTAGGATTTAATGTTTACTTTTAGGGTTTAGGGTTTTAGTGTATTCAAGTTTAGGGTTTTAGGTTTTAGTTTTTAGGGTTTTTGTTTTAGGTTTTAGGGTTTAGAATTTTAGAGTTTAATATTTAGTTTTAGGGTTTAGGGTTTTAGTGTATTAAAGATTAGGGTTCTAGTTTTTAGGGTTTAGGGTTTTGTTTTTAGGATTTAGTGTTTAGAGTATAAGGATTTAGGGTTTAGTGTATTAAAGTTTAGGGTTTTAGAATTAGTTTTTTAGGGTTTAGTGTTATGATTCTTTTTAAAATTTAAAGGTTTTGAGTTTTTCGGTTATATGCTTAGTTTTAGGGTTTAATTTTAAGGTTTAGGGTTTTAGGTTTTAGTTTTTAGGGATTTTTTTAGGTTTTAGGGTTTAGAATATGATACGAACCTCGTTTGGGATTGATGGATAGAAGAAGAAAGAAGAACGGAAAAGATAGATGATACCGGTGGAAAGGTCCCAAAACCTCTGAATCTGATTCGTGAAATAATCTAAGGACAAAACCCTAGACCCCAACACGTGATCGATGCAGCAACTCGGGGATGAGGAAGACACACGAACGAAGGGTGGATCGCTTCGTTGATTCGTCGGTTGAATTCTTTGGATAGTCGAGTAGAATTCGAACCCCAGAGAGAATTTTAGTAAAACTCACAAAAAATAATTTTATTCATCAATAATGTTCTGATTAAAACATTGAGTTGGGGAGCTTTATATAAGCAATACCCTAATTATTAAATAAAAGAAATAAAACAATTAAAATCAAAACAATTAAAAACTGACGCAAATAAAACAATTAATACTACAAAAAAATTGAGAAATCGCGACGAATAAATTTGTCATTAAAAGGTCAAATTTCGTCACATTAAATGTTTGGTGACGAATTTTTTTCGTCGCAAATATTGTCACTGAATGTGCGTCACAATAGATAAATGTGACGTAATTTTGTTTTGTCTCCAAAAGTAGTCGTTTGATGACGATAAATATTATCGTCGATATATCATTACACAATAGTGACATATATATCGTCATATTTGATATAAAAGAATTGTCACCAAATATGCAATTTCGTCACTATATTGTATTATTTTCATGACATTTCATTTAATCGTCACCTAAAGACATCTTTTTATGACGAAAAAAATAATTGTTTCGTAGTAATTATATAATATAAAAATAATTATAATTAGCATAACAAATTCTTTTCAATTACTAAATATATAAAGAAATAAAAATTCTTATAACAATAATTAAATTAAATATGAAATTAAAATTTTGCATTGAAAAATACTTCAAATCTTCAAAAAGTTACTTGTACATTAACAACTAAAAGTAAAAACTACTACTAAGTATAAATTACTAAGCCTCTTCTGATAAAGATATGACCATTTAACTATACAACCTCATAATCACTTGAACATAACAAATTATTTTATTACTACATTCTTGGAGCTAACTAATGAACAAGTACGAACAAGTACAACCAGCAGCACCAGTAGTTTCTTCTGATATCACATCTGACTTCTGATCTCAACTTCCATGGTCATCAAGTTCAATTGGAATCTGACAATATATTAACCTATAATTCAAAATTATAAATTAGTTATAAAAAAAGGTTTACCTTTTCATAGAGATTCATCATATTTGGAAAAGCCTGTAAGTTAGCAACAATCTAATTGTAACAACATATTAGCTTCAAGCCACATGAATAACATACGTAATAATTAGATAGGTAAAAGTCTCACTCAGTTCCATGGCCATATCAATATAGTTGCAACTTGCAAGCATTCTTCTCACTTTTAGCTGCAAAAACATTATTTTATTAAATTAATTAGCAGTATAAAACATGAAATTTTCCAAAATTTTAGTTACACAAACACACAATATATAACAGATGCATATGATCGAAAAGTTGTACAGATTAGCTAGAAACCAAGTATAGACAAAACCTTTACATGAAGCTCTTGTCATATGTTGTAGTATATGCTTAATAAACACCATTTATTTGATAATATTCATCCCAATAATGTTATTCTCCTGCCATACACACAATAAAACTTTTGGTAACCGAACCTAATATCAAAAAACAAACAATGCTACAGAGATGAATACACTTTTTACGCTTACAGAGTATTGGAGAATATCCTAAGGAGACTGATTAACAATTAATTACTATCACCCGAAAGCTCGCCGTTTTGTGCGGCTGCTGCTGCCGTATTATTCTCAGGATGCATTTTCCACTATTGTTTGTTGTGTCCAGCCAAACGCCTGCGACAACTCCTCTTCCCTTCGTCAATCTCCTGCAGATAATGAAACATTTACGAGCACACAAATATTAGTAAACGGGAACCGAAAAATTGCAATAATAAAAACGGAATAAATAAACAGCGACCTGGCAACTTTGGGCTTTTTAACCCCTTCGACCCTGCTCCTCTTCTTCGAATCCATTTTTCCGTTTGCGGTGCCTCGTCCGATCAGACCGGGAACAGCTGGGGGCTCTTGCAATCTGACGGCGTAGGATTAAGAGGGGCGGCCGTAAATGGAGAACCCTCAATTTATCACCTCTTCAATTCACTCACATAAGTAATTAATTTCCGAAAAGATGGAAAACTTGCAATTGGACACCCTCCGTCGACGACTACATGGAATAGCGTTTTCACCGACATCTGCGCGCACTCCTCACCGAATTAGCAATAGATGGGTGAGGCGACGGCGATTTAGCGTCTGTAGATTCCTGTAATTTTCGCTTCTCCCAAATGTTTTCCATCACCTGCGTGAGAGATGTGGTGTAACTGCTGTAGCATTAGGGTTTAATGTTTAGCAGATCTTTTAAAGTTCATTTTATTAAGGATTTTCTTGCTCAAACTAATAAGACAAAATATGATCGTCACGGTTTTAATTAATATTTTCCTACAATAATATCGTGACAAAAAATATTGATGTCATTGATTATTTTAAATAATTAATGACAAAGTTTAGTGTCACCAATACTTATAAAAATCGTCAAAATATATTTTGTAATAAGTTTATTATTTTCTTTTAGATACCTGTCAAATTTATGACGAAATTGCTTTATTTTTTGGGACAAATAAATAATTTCATCACAAATAAAAGTAGTATTGATGACAAAATAATATTATGTCATAAATTATAATAATAAAGTGACAAGTTTTAAATTTGTCATAATAAGTAGTAAATTGTGACAAATTTGGAGTCGTAGAGAAAATAATTGTCATATAAAGTATAATTTCTTGTAGTATAAAACTGACGCAAATAAAACATAACGCTAAACATTAAATTTCTGGCGCTGCGCTGATTTTCTGAAGATGTCGTCCGACAGGTTATGGTGTCGGCCGACACCTAACCTCGTGTTCCCCAGAATATCGATTTCAGCCCTCCTGTCGGCCGACAGGCCTTAGTGTCGGCCGAAAACAAGCCTAAAGTTCGACCGAACTTCGCGGCGCGTCTTCGGCACACTCTAGACCCTCGTTCTGATGCCTTCTTCGTCGTTACGGCCTGAAAACGAACATCACCGTCTTTTGCGGGTCCTTGGATTGCATCAGAATATTAGGGTTTAATGTTTAGTTTTAGGGTTTAAGGTTTTAGTGTATTCAAGATTAGGGTTTTAGTTTTTTGGGTTTAGGGTTTTTGTTTTAGGTTTTAGGGTTTAGAATATTAGGGTTTTAGGTTTTAGTTTTTAGGGTTTTTGTTTTAGGTTTTAGGGTTTATAATTTTAGAGTTTAATATTTAGTTTTAGGGTTTAGGGTTTTAGTGTATTAAAGATTAGGGTTATAGTTTTTATGGTTTAGGGTTTTGTTTTTAGGATTTGGTGTTTAGAGTATTAGGATTTAGGGTTTAGTGTATTAAAGTTTAGGGTTTTAGATTTAGTTTTTTAGGGTTTAGTGTTTACATTTTTTTTTAATTTTAGGGTTTTGAGTTTTTCGGTTATATGCTTAGTTTTAGGGTTTAATTTTAAGGTTTAGGGTTTTAGGTTTTAGTTTTTAGGATTTTTGTTTTAGGTTTTAGGGTTTAGAATATTAGGGTTTAATGTTTAGTTTTAGGTTTTAGGGTTTTAGTGTATTCAAGATTAGGGTTTTAGTTTTAATTAGGGTTTAGGGTTTTTGTTTTAGGTTTTAGGGTTTAGAATATTAGGGTTTAATGTTTACCTTTATGGTTTAGGGTTTTAGTGTATTCAAGTTTAGGGTTATAAATTTTTGGGTTTAGGGTTTTGGTTTTAGGTTTTAGGGTTTAAAATTTTAGTTTTAGGGTTTAGGGTTTTGGTGTATTAAAGATTAGGGTTTTTGTTTTTAGGGTTTAAGGTTTCGTTTTTATGTTTTAGTGTTTAGGGAATTAGGATTTAGGGTTTAGTGTATTAAAGTTTAGGGTTTTAGATTTAGTTTTTAGGGTTTAGGGTTTAGGGTTTTTGTTTTCAATTTTAGGCTTTTGAGTTTTTGGGTTATATGTTTCGTTTTAGGGTTTAATTTTAGATTTTAGGGTTTAGGGTTTTATTAATTCAAGTTTAGGGTTTTAGGTTTTAGTTTTTAGGGTTTTTGTTTTAGGTTTTAGGGTTTAGAATTTTGGGGTTAATATTTTGTTTTAGGGTTTAGGGTTTTAGTGTATTAAAGATTATTGTTCTAGTTTTTAGGGTTTAGGGGTTTGTTTTTAGGTTTTAGTGTTTAGAGTATTAGGATTTAGAGTTTAGTGTATTAAAGTTTAGGGTTTTAGATTTAGTTTATAGGGTTTAGAGTTTAGGTTTTTTTTTAAATTTTAGGGTTTTGAGTTTTTCGGTTATATGCTTAGTTTTAGGGTTTAATTTTAAGGTTTATGGTTTTAGGTTTTAGTTTTTAGGGTTTTTGTTTTAGGTTTTAGGGTTTAAAATATTAGGGTTTAATATTTAGTTTTAGGGTTTAGGGTTTTAGTGTATTCAAGATTAAGGTTTTAGTTTGTAGGGTTTAGGGTTTTTGTTTTAGGTTTTAGGGTTTAGAATATTAGGGTTTAATGTTTACTTTTAGGGTTTAAGGTTTTAGTGTATTCAAGATTAGGGTTTTAGTTTTTAGGGTTTAGGGTTTTTGTTTTAGGTTTTAGGGTTTAGAATATTAGGGTTTAATGTTTACTTTTAGGGTTTAGGGTTTTAGTGTATTCAAGTTTAGGGTTTTAGGTTTTAGTTTTTAGGGTTTTTGTTTTAGGTTTAAGGGTTTAGAATTTTAGAGTTTAATATTTAGTTTTAGGGATTAGGGTTTTAGTGTATTAAAGATTAGGGTTATAGTTTTTAGGGTTTAGGGTTTTGTTTTTAGGATTTGGTGTTTAGAGTATTAGGATTTAGGGTTTAGTGTATTAAAGTTTAGGGTTTTAGATTTAGTTTTTTAGGGCTTAGTGTTTAGATTTTTTTTTAAATTTTAGGGTTATGAGTTTTTCGGTTATATGCTTAGTTTTAGGGTTTAATTTTAAGGTTTAGGGTTTTAGGTTTTAGTTTTTAGGGTTTTTGTTTTAGGTTTAGGGTTTAGAATATTAGGGTTAAATGTTTAGTTTTAGGGTTTAGGGTTTTAGTGTATTCAAGATTAGGGTTTTAGTTTTTAGGGTTTAGGGTTTTTGTTTTAGGTTTTAGGGTTTAGAATATTAGGGTTTAATGTTTACTTTTAGGGTTTAGGGTTTTAGTGTATTCAAGTTTAAGGTTTTAGGTTTTAGTTTTTAGGGTTTTTGTTTTAGGTTTTATGGTTTAGAATTTTAGAGTTTAATATTTAGTTTTAGGGTTTAGGGTTTTAGTGTATTAAAGATTAGGGTTCTAGTTTTTAGGGTTTAGGGTTTTGTTTTTAGGATTTAGTGTTTAGAGTATTAGGATTTAGGGTTTAGTGTACTAATGTTTAGGGTTTTAGATTTAGTTTTTTAGGGTTTAGTGTTTAGATTTTTTTTAAAATTTAAAGTTTTTGAGTTTTTCGGTTATATGCTTAGTTTTCGGGTTTAATTTTAAGGTTTAGGATTTTAGGTTTTAGTTTTTAGGGTTTTTGTTTTAGGTTTTAGGGTTTAGAATATTAGGGTTTAATGTTTAGTTTTAGGGTTTAGGGTTTTAGTGTATTCAAGATTAGGGTTTTAGTTTTTAGGGTTTAGGGTTTTTGTTTTAGGTTTTAGGGTTTATAATATTAGGGCTTAATGTTTACTTGTAGGGTTTAGGGTTTTAGTGTATTCAAGTTTAGGGTTTTAGGGTTTAGTTTTTAGGGTTTTTGTTTTAGGTTTTAAGGTTTATAATTTTAGAGTTTAATATTTAGTTTTAGGGTTTAGGGTTTTAGTGTATTAAAGATTAGGGTTCTAGTTTTTAGGGTTTAGGGTTTTGTTTTTAGGATTTAGTGTTTAGAGTATTTGGATTTAGGGTTTAGTGTATTAAAGTTTAGGGTTTTTAGATTTAGTTTTTTAGGGTTTAGTGTTTAGATTTTTTTTTAAATTTTAGAGTTTTGAGTTTTTCGGTTATATGCTTAGTTTTAGGGTTTAATTTTAAGGTTTAGGGTTTTAGGTTTTAGTTTTTAGGGATTTTTTTAGGTTTTAGGGTTTAGAATATTAGGGTTTAATGTTTAGTTTTAGGGTTATGAGTTTTTCGGTTATATGCTTAGTTTTAGGGTTTAATTTTAAGGTTTAGGGTTTTAGGTTTTAGTTTTTAGGGTTTTTGTTTTAGGTTTTAGGGTTTAGAATATTAGGGTTAAATGTTTAGTTTTAGGGTTTAGGGTTTTAGTTTATTCAAGATTAGGGTTTTAGTTTTTAGGGTTTAGGGTTTTTGTTTTAGGTTTTAGGGTTTAGAATATTAGGGTTTAATGTTTACTTTTAGGGTTTAGGGTTTTAGTGTATTCAAGTTTAAGGTTTTAGGTTTTAGTTTATAGGGTTTTTGTTTTAGGTTTTATGGTTTAGAATTTTAGAGTTTAATATTTAGTTTTAGGGTTTAGGGTTTTAGTGTATTAAAGATTAGGGTTCTAGTTTTTAGGGTTTAGGGTTTTGTTTTTAGGATTTAGTGTTTAGAGTATTAGGATTTAGGGTTTATTGTACTAATGTTTAGGGTTTTAGATTTAGTTTTTTAGGGTTTAGTGTTTAGATTTTTTTTAAAATTTAAAGGTTTTGAGTTTTTCGGTTATATGCTTAGTTTTCGGGTTTAATTTTAAGGTTTAGGATTTTAGTTTTTAGTTTTTAGGGTTTTTGTTTTAGGTTTTAGGGTTTAGAATATTAGGGTTTAATGTTTAGTTTTAGGGTTTTAGTGTATTCAAGATTAGGTTTTTAGTTTTTAGGGTTTAGGGTTTTTGTTTTAGGTTTTAGGGTTAAGAATATTAGGGCTTAATGTTTACTTTTAGGGTTTAGGGTTTTAGTGTATTCAAGTTTAGGGTTTTAGGGTTTAGTTTTTAGGGTTTTTGTTTTAGGTTTTAGGGTTTAGAATTTTATAGTTAATATTTTGTTTTAGGGTTTAGGGTTTTAGTGTATTAAAGATTAGGGTTCTAGTTTTTAGGGTTTAGGGTTTTGTTTTTAGGATTTAGTGTTTATAGTATTAGGATTTAGGGTTTAGTGTATTAAAGTTTAGGGTTTTAGATTTAGTTTTTTAGGGTTTATTGTTTAGATTTTTTTAAAAATTTTAGGGTTTTGAGTTTTTCGGTTATATGCTTAGTTTTAGGGTTTAATTTTAAGGTTTAGGGTTTTAGGTTTTAGTTTTTAGGGATTTTTTTAGGTTTTAAGGTTTAGAATATTAGGGTTTAATGTTTAGTTTTAGGGTTTTAGTGTATTCAAGATTAGGGTTTTAGTTTTTATGGTTTAGAATTTTTGTTTTAGGTTTTAGGGTTTAGAATATTAGGGTTTAATGATTACTTTTATGGTTTAGGGTTTTAGTGTATTCAAGTTTTAGGGTTAAATTTTAGTTTTTAGGGTTTAGGGTTTAGAATATTAGGGTTTAATGTTTACTTTTAGGGTTTAGGGTTTTAGTGTATTCAAGTTTAGGGTTTTAGGTTTTAATTTTTAGGGTTTTTGTTTTAGGTGTTAGAGTTTAGAATTTTAGGGTTTAATATTTAGTTTTAAGGTTTAGGGTTTTAGTGTATTAAAGATTAGGGTTCTAGTTTTTAGGGTTTAGGGTTTTGTTTTTAGGATTTAGTGTTTAGAGTATAAGGGTTTAGGGTTTAGGGTTTTGTATTAAAGTTTAGGGTTTTAGATTTAGTTTATTAGGGTTTAGTGTTTAGATTTTTTTTTAAAATTTAAAAGTTTTGAGTTTTTTGGTTATATGCTTAGTTTTAGGGTTTAATTTTAAGGTTTAGGGTTTTATGTTTTAGTTTTTAGGGATTTTTTTAGGTTTTAGGGTTTAGAATATTAGGGTTTAATGTTTAGTTTTAGGGTTTAAGGTTTTAGTGTATTCAAGATTAGGGTTTTAGTTTTTAGGGTTTAGGGTTTTTGTTTTAGGTTTTAGGGTTTAGAATATTAGGGTTTAATGTTTACTTTTAGGGTTTAGGGTTTTAGTGTATTCAAGTTTAGGGTTTTAGGTTTTAGTTTTTAGGGTTTTTGTTTTAGGTTTAAGGGTTTAGAATTTTAGAGTTTAATATTTAGTTTTAGGGATTATGGTTTTAGTGTAATAAAGATTAGGGTTATAGTTTTTAGGGTTTAGGGTTTTGTTTTTAGGATTTGGTGTTTAGAGTATTAGGATTTAGGGTTTAGTGTATTAAAGTTTAGGGTTTTAGATTTAGTTTTTTAGGGCTTAGTGTTTAGATTTTTTTTAAAATTTTAGGGTTATGAGTTTTTCGGTTATATGCTTAGTTTTAGGGTTTAATTTTAAGGTTTAGGGTTTTAGGTTTTAGTTTTTAGGGTTTTTGTTTTAGGTTTTAGGGTTTAGAATATTAGGGTTAAATGTTTAGTTTTAGGGTTTAGGGTTTTAGTTTATTCAAGATTAGGGTTTTAGTTTTTAGGGTTTAGGGTTTTTGTTTTAGGTTTTAGGGTTTAGAATATTAGGGTTTAATGTTTACTTTTAGGGTTTAGGGTTTTAGTGTATTCAAGTTTAAGGTTTTAGGTTTTAGTTTATAGGGTTTTTGTTTTAGGTTTTATGGTTTAGAATTTTAGAGTTTAATATTTAGTTTTAGGGTTTAGGGTTTTAGTGTATTAAAGATTAGGGTTCTAGTTTTTAGGGTTTAGGGTTTTGTTTTTAGGATTTAGTGTTTAGAGTATTAGGATTTAGGGTTTATTGTACTAATGTTTAGGGTTTTAGATTTAGTTTTTTAGGGTTTAGTGTTTAGATTTTTTTTAAAATTTAAAGGTTTTGAGTTTTTCGGTTATATGCTTAGTTTTCGGGTTTAATTTTAAGGTTTAGGATTTTAGTTTTTAGTTTTTAGGGTTTTTGTTTTAGGTTTTAGGGTTTAGAATATTAGGGTTTAATGTTTAGTTTTAGGGTTTAGGGTTTTAGTGTATTCAAGATTAGGGTTTTAGTTTTTAGGGTTTAGGGTTTTTGTTTTAGGTTTTAGGGTTTAGAATATTAGGGCTTAATGTTTACTTGTAGGGTTTAGGGTTTTAGTGTATTCAAGTTTAGGGTTTTAGGGTTTAGTTTTTAGGGTTTTTGTTTTAGGTTTTAAGGTTTAGAATTTTAGAGTTTAATATTTAGTTTTAGGGTTTAGGGTTTTAGTGTATTAAAGATTAGGGTTCTAGTTTTTAGGGTTTAGGGTTTTGTTTTTAGGATTTAGTGTTTAGAGTATTTGGATTTAGGGTTTAGTGTATTAAAGTTTAGGGTTTTAGATTTAGTTTTTTAGGGTTTAGTGTTTAGATTTTTTTTTAAATTTTAGGGTTTTGAGTTTTTCGGTTATATGCTTAGTTTTAGGGTTTAATTTTAAGGTTTAGGGTTTTAGGTTTTAGTTTTTAGGGATTTTTTAGGTTTTAGGGTTTAGAATATTAGGGTTTAATGTTTAGTTTTAGGGTTTTAGTGTATTCAAGATTAGGTTTTTAGTTTTTAGGGTTTAGGGTTTTTGTTTTAGGTTTTAGGGTTAAGAATATTAGGGCTTAATGTTTACTTTTAGGGTTTAGGGTTTTAGTGTATTCAAGTTTAGGGTTTTAGGGTTTAGTTTTTAGGGTTTTTGTTTTAGGTTTTAGGGTTTAGAATTTTATAGTTAATATTTTGTTTTAGGGTTTAGGGTTTTAGTGTATTAAAGATTAGGGTTCTAGTTTTTAGGGTTTAGGGTTTTGTTTTTAGGATTTAGTGTTTAGAGTATTAGGATTTATGGTTTAGTGTATTAAAGTTTAGGGTTTTAGATTTAGTTTTTTAGGGTTTATTGTTTAGATTTTTTTAAAATTTTAGGGTTTTGAGTTTTTCGGTTATATGCTTAGTTTTAGGGTTTAATTTTAAGGTTTAGGGTTTTAGGTTTTAGTTTTTAGGGATTTTTTTAGGTTTTAGGGTTTAGAATATTAGGGTTTAATGTTTAGTTTTAGGGTTTTAGTGTATTCAAGATTAGGGTTTTAGTTTTTAGGGTTTAGAATTTTTGTTTTAGGTTTTAGGGTTTAGAATATTAGGGTTTAATGATTACATTTAGGGTTTAGGGTTTTAGTGTATTCAAGTTTTAGGGTTAAATTTTAGTTTTTAGGGTTTAGGGTTTAGAATATTAGGGTTTAATGTTTACTTTTAGGGTTTAGGGTTTTAGTGTATTCAAGTTTAGGGTTTTAGGTTTTAATTTTTAGGGTTTTTGTTTTAGGTTTTAGAGTTTAGAATTTTAGGGTTTAATATTTAGTTTTAAGGTTTAGGGTTTTAGTGTATTAAAGATTAGGGTTCTAGTTTTTAGGGTTTAGGGTTTTGTTTTTAGGATTTAGTGTTTAGAGTATAAGGGTTTAGGGTTTAGGGTTTTGTATTAAAGTTTAGGGTTTTAGTTTTAGTTTATTAGGGTTTAGTGTTTAGATTTTTTTTAAAATTTAAAAGTTTTGAGTTTTTTTGGTTATATGCTTAGTTTTAGGGTTTAATTTTAAGGTTTAGGGTTTTAGGTTTTAGTTTTTAGGGATTTTTTTAGGTTTTAGGGTTTAGAATATTAGGGTTTAATGTTTAGTTTTAGGGTTTTAGTGTATTCAAGATTAGGGTTTTAGTTTTTAGGGTTTAGAATTTTTGTTTTAGGTTTTAGGGTTTAGAATATTAGGGTTTAATGATTACTTTTATGGTTTAGGGTTTTAGTGTATTCAAGTTTTAGGGTTAAATTTTAGTTTTTAGGGTTTAGGGTTTAGAATATTAGGGTTTAATGTTTACTTTTGGGGTTTAGGGTTTTAGTGTATTCAAGTTTAGGGTTTTAGGTTTTAATTTTTAGGGTTTTTCTTTTAGGTGTTAGAGTTTAGAATTTTAAGGTTTAATATTTAGTTTTAAGGTTTAGGGTTTTAGTGTATTAAAGATTAGGGTTCTAGTTTTTAGGGTTTAGGGTTTTGTTTTTAGGATTTAGTGTTTAGAGTATAAGGGTTTAGGGTTTAGGGTTTTGTATTAAAGTTTAGGGTTTTAGATTTAGTTTATTAGGGTTTAGTGTTTAGATTTTTTTTAAAATTTAAAAGTTTTGAGTTTTTTGGTTATATGCTTAGTTTTAGGGTTTAATTTTAAGGTTTAGGGTTTTAGGTTTTAGTTTTTAGGGATTTTTTTAGGTTTTAGGGTTTAGAATATTAGGGTTTAATGTTTAGTTTTAGGGTTTAAGGTTTTATTGTATTCAAGATTAGGGTTTTAGTTTTTAGGGTTTAGGGTTTTTGTTTTAGGTTTTAGGGTTTAGAATATTAGGGTTTAATGTTTACTTTTAGGGTTTAGGGTTTTAGTGTATTCAAGTTTAGGGTTTTAAGTTTTAGTTTTTAGGGTTTTTGTTTTAGGTTTAAGGGTTTAGAATTTTAGAGTTTAATATTTAGTTTTAGGGAGTAGGGTTTTAGTGTATTAAAGATTAGGGTTATAGTTTTTAGGGTTTAGGGTTTTGTTTTTAGGATTTGGTGTTTAGAGTATTAGGATTTAGGGTTTAGTGTATTAAAGTTTAGGGTTTTAGATTTAGTTTTTTAGGGCTTAGTGTTTAGATTTTTTTTAAAATTTTAGGGTTATGAGTTTTTTGGTTATATGCTTAGTTTTAGGGTTTAATTTTAAGGTTTAGGGTTTTAGGTTTTAGTTTTTAGGGTTTTTGTTTTAGGTTTTAGGGTTTAGAATATTAGGGTTAAATGTTTAGTTTTAGGGTTTAGGGTTTTAGTGTATTCAAGATTAGGGTTTTAGTTTTTAGGGTTTAGGGTTTTTGTTTTAGGTTTTAGGGTTTAGAATATTAGGGTTTAATGTTTACTTTTAGGGTTTAGGGTTTTAGTGTATTCAAGTTTAAGGTTTTAGGTTTTAGTTTTTAGGGTTTTTGTTTTAGGTTTTATGGTTTAGAATTTTAGAGTTTAATATTTAGTTTTAGGGTTTAGGGTTTTAGTGTATTAAAGATTAGGGTTCTAGTTTTTAGGGTTTAGGGTTTTGTTTTTAGGATTTAGTGTTTAGAGTATAAGGGTTTAGGGTTTAGGGTTTTGTATTAAAGTTTAGGGTTTTAGATTTAGTTTATTAGGGTTTAGTGTTTAGATTTTTTTTAAAATTTAAAAGTTTTGAGTTTTTTGGTTATATGCTTAGTTTTAGGGTTTAATTTTAAGGTTTAGGGTTTTAGGTTTTAGTTTTTAGGGATTTTTTTAGGTTTTAGGGTTTAGAATATTAGGGTTTAATGTTTAGTTTTAGGGTTTAAGGTTTTATTGTATTCAAGATTAGGGTTTTAGTTTTTAGGGTTTAGGGTTTTTGTTTTAGGTTTTAGGGTTTAGAATATTAGGGTTTAATGTTTACTTTTAGGGTTTAGGGTTTTAGTGTATTCAAGTTTAGGGTTTTAGGTTTTAGTTTTTAGGGTTTTTGTTTTAGGTTTAAGGGTTTAGAATTTTAGAGTTTAATATTTAGTTTTAGGGAGTAGGGTTTTAGTGTATTAAAGATTAGGGTTATAGTTTTTAGGGTTTAGGGTTTTGTTTTTAGGATTTGGTGTTTAGAGTATTAGGATTTAGGGTTTAGTGTATTAAAGTTTAGGGTTTTAGATTTAGTTTTTTAGGGCTTAGTGTTTAGATTTTTTTTAAAATTTTAGGGTTATGAGTTTTTTGGTTATATGCTTAGTTTTAGGGTTTAATTTTAAGGTTTAGGGTTTTAGGTTTTAGTTTTTAGGGTTTTTGTTTTAGGTTTTAGGGTTTAGAATATTAGGGTTAAATGTTTAGTTTTAGGGTTTAGGGTTTTAGTGTATTCAAGATTAGGGTTTTAGTTTTTAGGGTTTAGGGTTTTTGTTTTAGGTTTTAGGGTTTAGAATATTAGGGTTTAATGTTTACTTTTTGGGTTTAGGGTTTTAGTGTATTCAAGTTTAAGGTTTTAGGTTTTAGTTTTTAGGGTTTTTGTTTTAGGTTTTATGGTTTAGAATTTTAGAGTTTAATATTTAGTTTTAGGGTTTAGGGTTTTAGTGTATTAAAGATTAGGGTTCTAGTTTTTAGGGTTTAGGGTTTTGTTTTTAGGATTTAGTGTTTAGAGTATTAGGATTTAGGGTTTAGTGTACTAATGTTTAGGGTTTTAGATTTAGTTTTTTAGGGTTTAGTGTTTAGATTTTTTTTAAAATTTAAAGGTTTTGAGTTTTTCGGTTATATGCTTAGTTTTCGGGTTTAATTTTAAGGTTTAGGATTTTAGGTTTTAGTTTTTAGGGTTTTTGTTTTAGGTTTTAGGGTTTAGAATATTAGGGTTTAATGTTTAGTTTTAGGGTTTAGGGTTTTAGTGTATTCAAGATTAGGGTTTTAGTTTTTAGGGTTTAGGGTTTTTGTTTTAGGTTTTAGGGTTTATAATATTAGGGCTTAATGTTTACTTGTAGGGTTTAGGGTTTTAGTGTATTCAAGTTTAGGGTTTTAGGGTTTAGTTTTTAGGGTTTTTGTTTTAGGTTTTAAGGTTTAGAATTTTAGAGTTTAATATTTAGTTTTAGGGTTTAGGGTTTTAGTGTATTAAAGATTAGGGTTCTAGTTTTTAGGGTTTAGGGTTTTGTTTTTAGGATTTAGTGTTTAGAGTATTAGGATTTAGGGTTTAGTGTATTAAAGTTTAGGGTTTTAGATTTAGTTTTTTAGGGTTTATTGTTTAGATTTTTTTAAAATTTTAGGGTTTTGAGTTTTTCGGTTATATGCTTAGTTTTAGGGTTTAATTTTAAGGTTTAGGGTTTTAGGTTTTAGTTTTTAGGGATTTTTTTAGGTTTAAGGGTTTAGAATATTAGGGTTTAATGTTTAGTTTTAGGGTTTTAGTGTATTCAAGATTAGGGTTTTAGTTTTTAGGGTTTAGAATTTTTGTTTTAGGTTTTAGGGTTTAGAATATTAGGGTTTAATGATTACTTTTAGGGTTTAGGGTTTTAGTGTATTCAAGTTTTAGGGTTAAATTTTAGTTTTTAGGGTTTAGGGTTTAGAATATTAGGGTTTAATGTTTACTTTTAGGGTTTAGGGTTTTAGTGTATTCAAGTTTAGGGTTTTAGGTTTTAATTTTTAGGGTTTTTGTTTTAGGTTTTAGAGTTTAGAATTTTAGGGTTTAATATTTAGTTTTAAGGTTTAGGGTTTTAGTGTATTAAAGATTAGGGTTCTAGTTTTTAGGGTTTAGGGTTTTGTTTTTAGGATTTAGTGTTTAGAGTATAAGGGTTTAGGGTTTAGGGTTTTGTATTAAAGTTTAGGGTTTTAGTTTTAGTTTATTAGGGTTTAGTGTTTAGATTTTTTTTAAAATTTAAAAGTTTTGAGTTTTTTGGTTATATGCTTAGTTTTAGGGTTTAATTTTAAGGTTTAGGGTTTTAGGTTTTAGTTTTAGGGTTTTAGTGTATTCAAGATTAGGTTTTTAGTTTTTAGGGTTTAGGGTTTTTGTTTTAGGTTTTAGGGTTTAGAATATTAGGGTTTAATGTTTACTTTTAGGGTTTAGGGTTTTAGTGTATTCAAGTTTAGGGTTTTAGGTTTTAGTTTTTAGGGTTTTTGTTTTAGGTTTAAGGGTTTAGAATTTTAGAGTTTAATATTTAGTTTTAGGGATTAGGGTTTTAGTGTATTAAAGATTAGGGTTATAGTTTTTAGGGTTTAGGGTTTTGTTTTTAGGATTTGGTGTTTAGAGTATTAGGATTTAGGGTTTAGTGTATTAAAGTTTAGGGTTTTAGATTTAGTTTTTTAGGGCTTAGTGTTTAGATTTTTTTTAAAATTTTAGGGTTATGAGTTTTTCGGTTATATGCTTAGTTTTAGGGTTTAATTTTAAGGTTTAGGGTTTTAGGTTTTAGTTTTTAGGGTTTTTGTTTTAGGTTTTAGGGTTTAGAATATTAGGGTTAATTGTTTAGTTTTAGGGTTTAGGGTTTTAGTGTATTCAAGATTATTGTTTTAGTTTTTAGGGTTTAGGGTTTTTGTTTTAGGTTTTTAGGGTTTAGAATATTAGGGTTTAATGTTTACTTTTAGGGTTTAGGGTTTTAGTGTATTCAAGTTTAAGGTTTTAGGTTTTAGTTTTTAGGGTTTTTGTTTTAGGTTTTAGGGTTTAAAATATTAGGGTTTAATGTTTAGTTTTAGGGTTTAGGGTTTTAGTGTATTCAAGATTAGGGTTTTAGTTTGTAGGGTTTAGGGTTTTTGTTTTAGGTTTTAGGGTTTAGAATATTAGGGTTTAATGTTTACTTTTAGGGTTTAGGGTTTTAGTGTATTCAAATTTAGGGTTATAATTTTTTGGGTTTAGGGTTTTGGTTTTAGATTTTAGGGTTTAAAATTTTAGTGTATTAAAGATTAGGGTTTTTGTTTTTATGGTTTAGGGTTTCGTTTTTATGTTTTAGTGTTTAGAGAATTAGGATTTAGGGTTTAGTGTATTAAAGTTTAGGGTTTTAGATTTAGTTTTTACGGTATAGGGTTTAAGGTTTTTGTTTTCAATTTTAGGGTTTTGAGTTATTGGGTTATATGCTTCGTTTTAGGGTTTAATTTTAGGTTTTAGGGTTTAGGGTTTTATTGTATTCAAGTTTAGGGTTTTAGGTTTTTGTTTTTAAGGTTTTTGTTTTAGGTTTTAGGGTTTAGAATTTTAGGGTTTAATATTAAGTTTTAAGGTTTAGGGTTTTAGTGTATTAAAGATTAGGGTTCTAGTTTTTAGGGTTTAGGGTTTTGTTTTTATGGTTTTAGTGTTTAGAGTATTAGGATTTAGGGTTTAGTGTATTAAAAATTAGAGTTTTAGATTTAGTTTTTAGGGTTTAGTGTTTAGATTGTTTTTAAAATTTTTGGGTTTTGAGTTTTTCGATTATATGCTTAGTTTTAGGGTTTAATTTTAAGGTTTAGGGTTTTAGGTTTTAGTTATTAGGGTTTTTTTAGGTTTTAGGGTTTAGAATATTAGGGTTTAATGTTTAGTTTTAGGGTTTAGGGTTTTAGTGTATTCAAGATTAGGGTTTTAGTTTTTAGGGTTTAGGGTTTTGGTTTAAGGTTTTAGGGTTTAGAATATTAGGGTTTAATGTTTACTTTTAGGGTTTAGGGTTTTAGTGTATTCAAGTTTATGGTTTTAGGTTTTAGTTTTTAGGGTTTTTGTTTTAGGTTTTAGGGTTTATAATTTTAGGGTTAAATATTTAGTTTTAGGGTTTAGGGTTTTAGTGTATTAAAGATTAGGGTTATAGTTTTTAGGGTTTAGGGTTTTGATTTTAGGATTTGGTGTTTAGAGTATTAGGATTTAGGGTTTAGTGTATTAAAGTTTAGGGTTTTAGATTTAGTTTTTTAGGGTTTAGTGTTTAGATTTTTTTTAAAATTTTAGGGTTTTGAGTTTTTCGGTTATATGCTTAGTTTTAGGGTTTAATTTTAAGGTTTAGGGTTTTAGGTTTTAGTTTTTAGGGTTTTTGTTTTAGGTTTTAGGGTTTAGAATATTAGGGTTTAATGTTTAGTTTTAGGGTTTAGGGTTTTCGTGTATTCAAGATTAGGGTTTTAGTTTTTAGGGTTTATGGTTTTTGTTTTAGGTTTTAGGGTTTAGAATATTAGGATTTAATGTTTACTTTTAGGGTTTAGGGTTTTAGTGTATTCAAGTTTAGGGTTTTAGGTTTTAGTTTTTAGGGTTTTTGTTTTAGGTTTTAGGGTTTAGAATTTTAGAGTTTAATATTTAGTTTTAGGGTTTAGGGTTTTAGTGTATTAAAGATTAGGGTTCTAGTTTTTAGGGTTTAGGGTTTTGTTTTTAGGATTTAGTGTTTAGAGTATAAGGATTTAGGGTTTAGTGTATTAAAGTTTAGGGTTTTAGAATTAGTTTTTTAGGGTTTAGTGTTATGATTCTTTTTAAAATTTAAAGGTTTTGAGTTTTTCGGTTATATGCTTAGTTTTAGGGTTTAATTTTAAGGTTTAGGGTTTTAGGTTTTAGTTTTTAGGGATTTTTTTAGGTTTTAGGGTTTAGAATATGATACGAACCTCGTTTGGGATTGATGGATAGAAGAAGAAAGAAGAACGGAAAAGATAGATGATACCGGTGGAAAGGTCCCAAAACCTCTGAATCTGATTCGTGAAATAATCTAAGGACAAAACCCTAGACCCCAACACGTGATCGATGCAGCAACTCGGGGATGAGGAAGACACACGAACGAAGGGTGGATCGCTTCGTTGATTCGTCGGTTGAATTCTTTGGATAGTCGAGTAGAATTCGAACCCCAGAGAGAATTTTAGTAAAACTCACAAAAAATAATTTTATTCATCAATAATGTTCTGATTAAAACATTGAGTTGGGGAGCTTTATATAAGCAATACCCTAATTATTAAATAAAAGAAATAAAACAATTAAAATCAAAACAATTAAAAACTGACGCAAATAAAACAATTAATACTACAAAAAAATTGAGAAATCGCGACGAATAAATTTGTCATTAAAAGGTCAAATTTCGTCACATTAAATGTTTGGTGACGAATTTTTTTCGTCGCAAATATTGTCACTGAATGTGCGTCACAATAGATAAATGTGACGTAATTTTGTTTTGTCTCCAAAAGTAGTCGTTTGATGACGATAAATATTATCGTCGATATATCATTACACAATAGTGACATATATATCGTCATATTTGATATAAAAGAATTGTCACCAAATATGCAATTTCGTCACTATATTGTATTATTTTCATGACATTTCATTTAATCGTCACCTAAAGACATCTTTTTATGACGAAAAAAATAATTGTTTCGTAGTAATTATATAATATAAAAATAATTATAATTAGCATAACAAATTCTTTTCAATTACTAAATATATAAAGAAATAAAAATTCTTATAACAATAATTAAATTAAATATGAAATTAAAATTTTGCATTGAAAAATACTTCAAATCTTCAAAAAGTTACTTGTACATTAACAACTAAAAGTAAAAACTACTACTAAGTATAAATTACTAAGCCTCTTCTGATAAAGATATGACCATTTAACTATACAACCTCATAATCACTTGAACATAACAAATTATTTTATTACTACATTCTTGGAGCTAACTAATGAACAAGTACGAACAAGTACAACCAGCAGCACCAGTAGTTTCTTCTGATATCACATCTGACTTCTGATCTCAACTTCCATGGTCATCAAGTTCAATTGGAATCTGACAATATATTAACCTATAATTCAAAATTATAAATTAGTTATAAAAAAAGGTTTACCTTTTCATAGAGATTCATCATATTTGGAAAAGCCTGTAAGTTAGCAACAATCTAATTGTAACAACATATTAGCTTCAAGCCACATGAATAACATACGTAATAATTAGATAGGTAAAAGTCTCACTCAGTTCCATGGCCATATCAATATAGTTGCAACTTGCAAGCATTCTTCTCACTTTTAGCTGCAAAAACATTATTTTATTAAATTAATTAGCAGTATAAAACATGAAATTTTCCAAAATTTTAGTTACACAAACACACAATATATAACAGATGCATATGATCGAAAAGTTGTACAGATTAGCTAGAAACCAAGTATAGACAAAACCTTTACATGAAGCTCTTGTCATATGTTGTAGTATATGCTTAATAAACACCATTTATTTGATAATATTCATCCCAATAATGTTATTCTCCTGCCATACACACAATAAAACTTTTGGTAACCGAACCTAATATCAAAAAACAAACAATGCTACAGAGATGAATACACTTTTTACGCTTACAGAGTATTGGAGAATATCCTAAGGAGACTGATTAACAATTAATTACTATCACCCGAAAGCTCGCCGTTTTGTGCGGCTGCTGCTGCCGTATTATTCTCAGGATGCATTTTCCACTATTGTTTGTTGTGTCCAGCCAAACGCCTGCGACAACTCCTCTTCCCTTCGTCAATCTCCTGCAGATAATGAAACATTTACGAGCACACAAATATTAGTAAACGGGAACCGAAAAATTGCAATAATAAAAACGGAATAAATAAACAGCGACCTGGCAACTTTGGGCTTTTTAACCCCTTCGACCCTGCTCCTCTTCTTCGAATCCATTTTTCCGTTTGCGGTGCCTCGTCCGATCAGACCGGGAACAGCTGGGGGCTCTTGCAATCTGACGGCGTAGGATTAAGAGGGGCGGCCGTAAATGGAGAACCCTCAATTTATCACCTCTTCAATTCACTCACATAAGTAATTAATTTCCGAAAAGATGGAAAACTTGCAATTGGACACCCTCCGTCGACGACTACATGGAATAGCGTTTTCACCGACATCTGCGCGCACTCCTCACCGAATTAGCAATAGATGGGTGAGGCGACGGCGATTTAGCGTCTGTAGATTCCTGTAATTTTCGCTTCTCCCAAATGTTTTCCATCACCTGCGTGAGAGATGTGGTGTAACTGCTGTAGCATTAGGGTTTAATGTTTAGCAGATCTTTTAAAGTTCATTTTATTAAGGATTTTCTTGCTCAAACTAATAAGACAAAATATGATCGTCACGGTTTTAATTAATATTTTCCTACAATAATATCGTGACAAAAAATATTGATGTCATTGATTATTTTAAATAATTAATGACAAAGTTTAGTGTCACCAATACTTATAAAAATCGTCAAAATATATTTTGTAATAAGTTTATTATTTTCTTTTAGATACCTGTCAAATTTATGACGAAATTGCTTTATTTTTTGGGACAAATAAATAATTTCATCACAAATAAAAGTAGTATTGATGACAAAATAATATTATGTCATAAATTATAATAATAAAGTGACAAGTTTTAAATTTGTCATAATAAGTAGTAAATTGTGACAAATTTGGAGTCGTAGAGAAAATAATTGTCATATAAAGTATAATTTCTTGTAGTATAAAACTGACGCAAATAAAACATAACGCTAAACATTAAATTTCTGGCGCTGCGCTGATTTTCTGAAGATGTCGTCCGACAGGTTATGGTGTCGGCCGACACCTAACCTCGTGTTCCCCAGAATATCGATTTCAGCCCTCCTGTCGGCCGACAGGCCTTAGTGTCGGCCGAAAACAAGCCTAAAGTTCGACCGAACTTCGCGGCGCGTCTTCGGCACACTCTAGACCCTCGTTCTGATGCCTTCTTCGTCGTTACGGCCTGAAAACGAACATCACCGTCTTTTGCGGGTCCTTGGATTGCATCAGAATATTAGGGTTTAATGTTTAGTTTTAGGGTTTAAGGTTTTAGTGTATTCAAGATTAGGGTTTTAGTTTTTTGGGTTTAGGGTTTTTGTTTTAGGTTTTAGGGTTTAGAATATTAGGGTTTTAGGTTTTAGTTTTTAGGGTTTTTGTTTTAGGTTTTAGGGTTTATAATTTTAGAGTTTAATATTTAGTTTTAGGGTTTAGGGTTTTAGTGTATTAAAGATTAGGGTTATAGTTTTTATGGTTTAGGGTTTTGTTTTTAGGATTTGGTGTTTAGAGTATTAGGATTTAGGGTTTAGTGTATTAAAGTTTAGGGTTTTAGATTTAGTTTTTTAGGGTTTAGTGTTTACATTTTTTTTTAATTTTAGGGTTTTGAGTTTTTCGGTTATATGCTTAGTTTTAGGGTTTAATTTTAAGGTTTAGGGTTTTAGGTTTTAGTTTTTAGGATTTTTGTTTTAGGTTTTAGGGTTTAGAATATTAGGGTTTAATGTTTAGTTTTAGGTTTTAGGGTTTTAGTGTATTCAAGATTAGGTTTTAGTTTTAATTAGGGTTTAGGGTTTTTGTTTTAGGTTTTAGGGTTTAGAATATTAGGGTTTAATGTTTACCTTTATGGTTTAGGGTTTTAGTGTATTCAAGTTTAGGGTTATAAATTTTTGGGTTTAGGGTTTTGGTTTTAGGTTTTAGGGTTTAAAATTTTAGTTTTAGGGTTTAGGGTTTTGGTGTATTAAAGATTAGGGTTTTTGTTTTTAGGGTTTAAGGTTTCGTTTTTATGTTTTAGTGTTTAGGGAATTAGGATTTAGGGTTTAGTGTATTAAAGTTTAGGGTTTTAGATTTAGTTTTTAGGGTTTAGGGTTTAGGGTTTTTGTTTTCAATTTTAGGCTTTTGAGTTTTTGGGTTATATGTTTCGTTTTAGGGTTTAATTTTAGATTTTAGGGTTTAGGGTTTTATTAATTCAAGTTTAGGGTTTTAGGTTTTAGTTTTTAGGGTTTTTGTTTTAGGTTTTAGGGTTTAGAATTTTGGGGTTAATATTTTGTTTTAGGGTTTAGGGTTTTAGTGTATTAAAGATTATTGTTCTAGTTTTTAGGGTTTAGGGGTTTGTTTTTAGGTTTTAGTGTTTAGAGTATTAGGATTTAGAGTTTAGTGTATTAAAGTTTAGGGTTTTAGATTTAGTTTATAGGGTTTAGAGTTTAGGTTTTTTTTTAAATTTTAGGGTTTTGAGTTTTTCGGTTATATGCTTAGTTTTAGGGTTTAATTTTAAGGTTTATGGTTTTAGGTTTTAGTTTTTAGGGTTTTTGTTTTAGGTTTTAGGGTTTAAAATATTAGGGTTTAATATTTAGTTTTAGGGTTTAGGGTTTTAGTGTATTCAAGATTAAGGTTTTAGTTTGTAGGGTTTAGGGTTTTTGTTTTAGGTTTTAGGGTTTAGAATATTAGGGTTTAATGTTTACTTTTAGGGTTTAAGGTTTTAGTGTATTCAAGATTAGGGTTTTAGTTTTTAGGGTTTAGGGTTTTTGTTTTAGGTTTTAGGGTTTAGAATATTAGGGTTTAATGTTTACTTTTAGGGTTTAGGGTTTTAGTGTATTCAAGTTTAGGGTTTTAGGTTTTAGTTTTTAGGGTTTTTGTTTTAGGTTTAAGGGTTTAGAATTTTAGAGTTTAATATTTAGTTTTAGGGATTAGGGTTTTAGTGTATTAAAGATTAGGGTTATAGTTTTTAGGGTTTAGGGTTTTGTTTTTAGGATTTGGTGTTTAGAGTATTAGGATTTAGGGTTTAGTGTATTAAAGTTTAGGGTTTTAGATTTAGTTTTTTAGGGCTTAGTGTTTAGATTTTTTTTTAAATTTTAGGGTTATGAGTTTTTCGGTTATATGCTTAGTTTTAGGGTTTAATTTTAAGGTTTAGGGTTTTAGGTTTTAGTTTTTAGGGTTTTTGTTTTAGGTTTAGGGTTTAGAATATTAGGGTTAAATGTTTAGTTTTAGGGTTTAGGGTTTTAGTGTATTCAAGATTAGGGTTTTAGTTTTTAGGGTTTAGGGTTTTTGTTTTAGGTTTTAGGGTTTAGAATATTAGGGTTTAATGTTTACTTTTAGGGTTTAGGGTTTTAGTGTATTCAAGTTTAAGGTTTTAGGTTTTAGTTTTTAGGGTTTTTGTTTTAGGTTTTATGGTTTAGAATTTTAGAGTTTAATATTTAGTTTTAGGGTTTAGGGTTTTAGTGTATTAAAGATTAGGGTTCTAGTTTTTAGGGTTTAGGGTTTTGTTTTTAGGATTTAGTGTTTAGAGTATTAGGATTTAGGGTTTAGTGTACTAATGTTTAGGGTTTTAGATTTAGTTTTTTAGGGTTTAGTGTTTAGATTTTTTTTAAAATTTAAAGGTTTTGAGTTTTTCGGTTATATGCTTAGTTTTCGGGTTTAATTTTAAGGTTTAGGATTTTAGGTTTTAGTTTTTAGGGTTTTTGTTTTAGGTTTTAGGGTTTAGAATATTAGGGTTTAATGTTTAGTTTTAGGGTTTAGGGTTTTAGTGTATTCAAGATTAGGGTTTTAGTTTTTAGGGTTTAGGGTTTTTGTTTTAGGTTTTAGGGTTTATAATATTAGGGCTTAATGTTTACTTGTAGGGTTTAGGGTTTTAGTGTATTCAAGTTTAGGGTTTTAGGGTTTAGTTTTTAGGGTTTTTGTTTTAGGTTTTAAGGTTTATAATTTTAGAGTTTAATATTTAGTTTTAGGGTTTAGGGTTTTAGTGTATTAAAGATTAGGGTTCTAGTTTTTAGGGTTTAGGGTTTTGTTTTTAGGATTTAGTGTTTAGAGTATTTGGATTTAGGGTTTAGTGTATTAAAGTTTAGGGTTTTTAGATTTAGTTTTTTAGGGTTTAGTGTTTAGATTTTTTTTTAAATTTTAGGGTTTTGAGTTTTTCGGTTATATGCTTAGTTTTAGGGTTTAATTTTAAGGTTTAGGGTTTTAGGTTTTAGTTTTTAGGGATTTTTTTAGGTTTTAGGGTTTAGAATATTAGGGTTTAATGTTTAGTTTTAGGGTTTTAGTGTATTCAAGATTAGGTTTTTAGTTTTTAGGGTTTAGGGTTTTTGTTTTAGGTTTTAGGGTTTAGAATATTAGGGTTTAATGTTTACTTTTAGGGTTTAGGGTTTTAGTGTATTCAAGTTTAGGGTTTTAGGTTTTAGTTTTTAGGGTTTTTGTTTTAGGTTTAAGGGTTTAGAATTTTAGAGTTTAATATTTAGTTTTAGGGATTAGGGTTTTAGTGTATTAAAGATTAGGGTTATAGTTTTTAGGGTTTAGGGTTTTGTTTTTAGGATTTGGTGTTTAGAGTATTAGGATTTAGGGTTTAGTGTATTAAAGTTTAGGGTTTTAGATTTAGTTTTTTAGGGCTTAGTGTTTAGATTTTTTTTAAAATTTTAGGGTTATGAGTTTTTCGTTTATATGCTTAGTTTTAGGGTTTAATTTTAAGGTTTAGGGTTTTAGGTTTTAGTTTTTAGGGTTTTTGTTTTAGGTTTTAGGGTTTAGAATATTAGGGTTAAATGTTTAGTTTTAGGGTTTAGGGTTTTAGTGTATTCAAGATTAGGGTTTTAGTTTTTAGGGTTTAGGGTTTTTGTTTTAGGTTTTAGGGTTTAGAATATTAGGGTTTAATGTTTACTTTTAGGGTTTAGCGTTTTAGTGTATTCAAGTTTAAGGTTTTAGGTTTTAGTTTTTAGGGTTTTTGTTTTAGGTTTTATGGTTTAGAATTTTAGAGTTTAATATTTAGTTTTAGGGTTTAGGGTTTTAGTGTATTAAAGATTAGGGTTCTAGTTTTTAGGGTTTAGGGTTTTGTTTTTAGGATTTAGTGTTTAGAGTATTAGGATTTAGGGTTTAGTGTACTAATGTTTAGGGTTTTAGATTTAGTTTTTTAGGGTTTAGTGTTTAGATTTTTTTTAAAATTTAAAGGTTTTGAGTTTTTCGGTTATATGCTTAGTTTTCGGGTTTAATTTTAAGGTTTAGGATTTTAGGTTTTAGGTTTTAGGGTTTTTGTTTTAGGTTTTAGGGTTTAGAATATTAGGGTTTAATGTTTAGTTTTAGGGTTTAGGGTTTTAGTGTATTCCAGATTAGGGTTTTAGTTTTTAGGGTTTAGGGTTTTTGTTTTAGGTTTTAGGGTTTATAATATTAGGGCTTAATGTTTACTTGTAGGGTTTAGGGTTTTAGTGTATTCAAGTTTAGGGTTTTAGGGTTTAGTTTTTAGGGTTTTTGTTTTAGGTTTTAAGGTTTAGAATTTTAGAGTTTAATATTTAGTTTTAGGGTTTAGGGTTTTAGTGTATTAAAGATTAGGGTTCTAGTTTTTAGGGTTTAGGGTTTTGTTTTTAGGATTTAGTGTTTAGAGTATTTGGATTTAGGGTTTAGTGTATTAAAGTTTAGGTTTTTTAGATTTAGTTTTTTAGGGTTTAGTGTTTAGATTTTTTTTTAAATTTTAGGGTTTTGAGTTTTTCGGTTATATGCTTAGTTTTAGGGTTTAATTTTAAGGTTTAGGGTTTTAGGTTTTAGTTTTTAGGGATTTTTTTAGGTTTTAGGGTTTAGAATATTAGGGTTTAATGTTTAGTTTTAGGGTTTTAGTGTATTCAACATTAGGTTTTTAGTTTTTAGGGTTTAGGGTTTTTGTTTTAGGTTTTAGGGTTTAGAATATTAGGGTTTAATGTTTACTTTTAGGGTTTAGGGTTTTAGTGTATTCAAGTTTAGGGTTTTAGGTTTTAGTTTTTAGGGTTTTTGTTTTAGGTTTAAGGGTTTAGAATTTTAGAGTTTAATATTTAGTTTTAGGGATTAGGGTTTTAGTGTATTAAAGATTAGGGTTATAGTTTTTAGGGTTTAGGGTTTTGTTTTTAGGATTTGGTGTTTAGAGTATTAGGATTTAGGGTTTAGTGTATTAAAGTTTAGGGTTTTAGATTTAGTTTTTTAGGGCTTAGTGTTTAGATTTTTTTTAAAATTTTAGGGTTATGAGTTTTTCGGTTATATGCTTAGTTTTAGGGTTTAATTTTAAGGTTTAGGGTTTTAGGTTTTAGTTTTTAGGGTTTTTGTTTTAGGTTTTAGGGTTTAGAATATTAGGGTTAAATGTTTAGTTTTAGGGTTTAGGGTTTTAGTGTATTCAAGATTAGGGTTTTAGTTTTTAGGGTTTAGGGTTTTTGTTTTAGGTTTTAGGGTTTAGAATATTAGGGTTTAATGTTTACTTTTAGGGTTTAGGGTTTTAGTGTATTCAAGTTTAAGGTTTTAGGTTTTAGTTTTTAGGGTTTTTGTTTTAGGTTTTATGGTTTAGAATTTTAGAGTTTAATATTTAGTTTTAGGGTTTAGGGTTTTAGTGTATTAAAGATTAGGGTTCTAGTTTTTAGGGTTTAGGGTTTTGTTTTTAGGATTTAGTGTTTAGAGTATTAGGATTTAGGGTTTAGTGTACTAATGTTTAGGGTTTTAGATTTAGTTTTTTAGGGTTTAGTGTTTAGATTTTTTTTAAAATTTAAAGGTTTTGAGTTTTTCGGTTATATGCTTAGTTTTCGGGTTTAATTTTAAGGTTTAGGATTTTAGGTTTTAGTTTTTAGGGTTTTTGTTTTAGGTTTTAGGGTTTAGAATATTAGGGTTTAATGTTTAGTTTTAGGGTTTAGGGTTTTAGTGTATTCCAGATTAGGGTTTTAGTTTTTAGGGTTTAGGGTTTTTGTTTTAGGTTTTAGGGTTTATAATATTAGGGCTTAATGTTTACTTGTAGGGTTTAGGGTTTTAGTGTATTCAAGTTTAGGGTTTTAGGGTTTAGTTTTTAGGGTTTTTGTTTTAGGTTTTAAGGTTTAGAATTTTAGAGTTTAATATTTAGTTTTAGGGTTTAGGGTTTTAGTGTATTAAAGATTAGGGTTCTAGTTTTTAGGGTTTAGGGTTTTGTTTTTAGGATTTAGTGTTTAGAGTATTTGGATTTAGGGTTTAGTGTATTAAAGTTTAGGGTTTTTAGATTTAGTTTTTTAGGGTTTAGTGTTTAGATTTTTTTTTAAATTTTAGGGTTTTGAGTTTTTCGGTTATATGCTTAGTTTTAGGGTTTAATTTTAAGGTTTAGGGTTTTAGGTTTTAGTTTTTAGGGATTTTTTTAGGTTTTAGGGTTTAGAATATTAGGGTTTAATGTTTAGTTTTAGGGTTTTAGTGTATTCAAGATTAGGGTTTTAGTTTTTAGGGTTTAGAATTTTTGTTTTAGGTTTTAGGGTTTAGAATATTAGGGTTTAATGATTACTTTTAGGGTTTAGGGTTTTAGTGTATTCAAGTTTTAGGGTTAAATTTTAGTTTTTAGGGTTTAGGGTTTAGAATATTAGGGTTTAATGTTTACTTTTAGGGTTTAGGGTTTTAGTGTATTCAAGTTTAGGGTTTTAGGTTTTAATTTTTAGGGTTTTTGTTTTAGGTTTTAGAGTTTAGAATTTTAGGGTTTAATATTTAGTTTTAAGGTTTAGGGTTTTAGTGTATTAAAGATTAGGGTTCTAGTTTTTAGGGTTTAGGGTTTTGTTTTTAGGATTTAGTGTTTAGAGTATAAGGGTTTAGGGTTTAGGGTTTTGTATTAAAGTTTAGGGTTTTAGATTTAGTTTATTAGGGTTTAGTGTTTAGATTTTTTTTAAAATTTAAAAGTTTTGAGTTTTTTGGTTATATGCTTAGTTTTAGGGTTTAATTTTAAGGTTTAGGGTTTTAGGTTTTAGGTTTTAGGGATTTTTTTAGGTTTTAGGGTTTAGAATATTAGGGTTTAATGTTTAGTTTTAGGGTTTAAGGTTTTAGTGTATTCAAGATTAGGGTTTTAGTTTTTAGGGTTTAGGGTTTTTGTTTTAGGTTTTAGGGTTTAGAATATTAGGGTTTAATGTTTAGTTTTAGGGTTTAGGGTTTTAGTGTATTCAAGTTTAGGGTTTTAGGTTTTAGTTTTTAGGGTTTTTGTTTTAGGTTTAAGGGTTTAGAATTTTAGAGTTTAATATTTAGTTTTAGGGATTATGGTTTTAGTGTATTAAAGATTAGGGTTATAGTTTTTAGGGTTTAGGGTTTTGTTTTTAGGATTTGGTGTTTAGAGTATTAGGATTTAGGGTTTAGTGTATTAAAGTTTAGGGTTTTAGATTTAGTTTTTTAGGGCTTAGTGTTTAGATTTTTTTTAAAATTTTAGGGTTATGAGTTTTTCGGTTATATGCTTAGTTTTAGGGTTTAATTTTAAGGTTTAGGGTTTTAGGTTTTAGTTTTTAGGGTTTTTGTTTTAGGTTTTAGGGTTTAGAATATTAGGGTTAAATGTTTAGTTTTAGGGTTTAGGGTTTTAGTGTATTCAAGATTATTGTTTTAGTTTTTAGGGTTTAGGGTTTTTGTTTTAGGTTTTAGGGTTTAGAATATTAGGGTTTAATGTTTACTTTTAGGGTTTAGGGTTTTAGTGTATTCAAGTTTAAGGTTTTAGGTTTTAGTTTTTAGGGTTTTTGTTTTAGGTTTTAGGGTTTAAAATATTAGGGTTTAATGTTTAGTTTTAGGGTTTAGGGTTTTAGTGTATTCAAGTTTAGGGTTTTAGGTTTTAGTTTTTAGGGTTTTTGTTTTAGGTTTAAGGGTTTAGAATTTTAGAGTTTAATATTTAGTTTTAGGGATTAGGGTTTTAGTGTATTAAAGATTAGGGTTATAGTTTTTAGGGTTTAGGGTTTTGTTTTTAGGATTTGGTGTTTAGAGTATTAGGATTTAGGGTTTAGTGTATTAAAGTTTAGGGTTTTAGATTTAGTTTTTTAGGGCTTAGTGTTTAGATTTTTTTTAAAATTTTAGGGTTATGAGTTTTTCGGTTATATGCTTAGTTTTAGGGTTTAATTTTAAGGTTTAGGGTTTTAGGTTTTAGTTTTTAGGGTTTTTGTTTTAGGTTTTAGGGTTTAGAATATTAGGGTTAAATGTTTAGTTTTAGGGTTTAGGGTTTTATTGTATTCAAGATTAGGGTTTTAGTTTTTAGGGTTTAGGGTTTTTGTTTTAGGTTTTAGGGTTTAGAATATTAGGGTTTAATGTTTACTTTTAGGGTTTAGGGTTTTAGTGTATTCAAGTTTAAGGTTTTAGGTTTTAGTTTTTAGGGTTTTTGTTTTAGGTTTTATGGTTTAGAATTTTAGAGTTTAATATTTAGTTTTAGGGTTTAGGGTTTTAGTGTATTAAAGATTAGGGTTCTAGTTTTTAGGGTTTAGGGTTTGTTTTTAGGATTTAGTGTTTAGAGTATTAGGATTTAGGGTTTAGTGTACTAATGTTTAGGGTTTTAGATTTAGTTTTTTAGGGTTTAGTGTTTAGATTTTTTTTAAAATTTAAAGGTTTTGAGTTTTTCGGTTATATGCTTAGTTTTCGGGTTTAATTTTAAGGTTTAGGATTTTAGGTTTTAGTTTTTAGGGTTTTTGTTTTAGGTTTTAGGGTTTAGAATATTAGGGTTTAATGTTTAGTTTTAGGGTTTAGGGTTTTAGTGTATTCCAGATTAGGGTTTTAGTTTTTAGGGTTTAGGGTTTTTGTTTTAGGTTTTAGGGTTTATAATATTAGGGCTTAATGTTTACTTGTAGGGTTTAGGGTTTTAGTGTATTCAAGTTTAGGGTTTTAGGGTTTAGTTTTTAGGGTTTTTGTTTTAGGTTTTAAGGTTTAGAATTTTAGAGTTTAATATTTAGTTTTAGGGTTTAGGGTTTTAGTGTATTAAAGATTAGGGTTCTAGTTTTTAGGGTTTAGGGTTTTGTTTTTAGGATTTAGTGTTTAGAGTATTTGGATTTAGGGTTTAGTGTATTAAAGTTTAGGGTTTTTAGATTTAGTTTTTTAGGGTTTAGTGTTTAGATTTTTTTTTAAATTTTAGGGTTTTGAGTTTTTCGGTTATATGCTTAGTTTTAGGGTTTAATTTTAAGGTTTAGGGTTTTAGGTTTTAGTTTTTAGGGATTTTTTTAGGTTTTAGGGTTTAGAATATTAGGGTTTAATGTTTAGTTTTAGGGTTTTAGTGTATTCAAGATTAGGGTTTTAGTTTTTAGGGTTTAGAATTTTTGTTTTAGGTTTTAGGGTTTAGAATATTAGGGTTTAATGATTACTTTTAGGGTTTAGGGTTTTAGTGTATTCAAGTTTTAGGGTTAAATTTTAGTTTTTAGGGTTTAGGGTTTAGAATATTAGGGTTTAATGTTTACTTTTAGGGTTTAGGGTTTTAGTGTATTCAAGTTTAGGGTTTTAGGTTTTAATTTTTAGGGTTTTTGTTTTAGGTTTTAGAGTTTAGAATTTTAGGGTTTAATATTTAGTTTTAAGGTTTAGGGTTTTAGTGTATTAAAGATTAGGGTTCTAGTTTTTAGGGTTTAGGGTTTTGTTTTTAGGATTTAGTGTTTAGAGTATAAGGGTTTAGGGTTTAGGGTTTTGTATTAAAGTTTAGGGTTTTAGATTTAGTTTATTAGGGTTTAGTGTTTAGATTTTTTTTAAAATTTAAAAGTTTTGAGTTTTTTGGTTATATGCTTAGTTTTAGGGTTTAATTTTAAGGTTTAGGGTTTTAGGTTTTAGGTTTTAGGGATTTTTTTAGGTTTTAGGGTTTAGAATATTAGGGTTTAATGTTTAGTTTTAGGGTTTAAGGTTTTAGTGTATTCAAGATTAGGGTTTTAGTTTTTAGGGTTTAGGGTTTTTGTTTTAGGTTTTAGGGTTTAGAATATTAGGGTTTAATGTTTAGTTTTAGGGTTTAGGGTTTTAGTGTATTCAAGTTTAGGGTTTTAGGTTTTAGTTTTTAGGGTTTTTGTTTTAGGTTTAAGGGTTTAGAATTTTAGAGTTTAATATTTAGTTTTAGGGATTATGGTTTTAGTGTATTAAAGATTAGGGTTATAGTTTTTAGGGTTTAGGGTTTTGTTTTTAGGATTTGGTGTTTAGAGTATTAGGATTTAGGGTTTAGTGTATTAAAGTTTAGGGTTTTAGATTTAGTTTTTTAGGGCTTAGTGTTTAGATTTTTTTTAAAATTTTAGGGTTATGAGTTTTTCGGTTATATGCTTAGTTTTAGGGTTTAATTTTAAGGTTTAGGGTTTTAGGTTTTAGTTTTTAGGGTTTTTGTTTTAGGTTTTAGGGTTTAGAATATTAGGGTTAAATGTTTAGTTTTAGGGTTTAGGGTTTTAGTGTATTCAAGATTATTGTTTTAGTTTTTAGGGTTTAGGGTTTTTGTTTTAGGTTTTAGGGTTTAGAATATTAGGGTTTAATGTTTACTTTTAGTGTTTAGGGTTTTAGTGTATTCAAGTTTAAGGTTTTAGGTTTTAGTTTTTAGGGTTTTTGTTTTAGGTTTTAGGGTTTAAAATATTAGGGTTTAATGTTTAGTTTTAGGGTTTAGGGTTTTAGTGTATTCAAGATTAGGGTTTTAGTTTGTAGGGTTTAGGGTTTTTGTTTTAGGTTTTAGGGTTTAGAATATTAGGGTTTAATGTTTACTTTTAGGGTTTAGGGTTTTAGTGTATTCAAATTTAGGGTTATAATTTTTTGGGTTTAGGGTTTTGGTTTTAGATTTTAGGGTTTAAAATTTTAGTGTATTAAAGATTAGGGTTTTTGTTTTTATGGTTTAGGGTTTCGTTTTTATGTTTTAGTGTTTAGAGAATTAGGATTTAGGGTTTAGTGTATTAAAGTTTAGGGTTTTAGATTTAGTTTTTACGGTATAGGGTTTAAGGTTTTTGTTTTCAATTTTAGGGTTTTGAGTTATTGGGTTATATGCTTCGTTTTAGGGTTTAATTTTAGGTTTTAAGGTTTAGGGTTTTATTGTATTCAAGTTTAGGGTTTTAGGTTTTTGTTTTTAAGGTTTTTGTTTTAGGTTTTAGGGTTTAGAATTTTAGGGTTTAATATTAAGTTTTAAGGTTTAGGGTTTTAGTGTATTAAAGATTAGGGTTCTAGTTTTTAGGGTTTAGGGTTTTGTTTTTATGGTTTTAGTGTTTAGAGTATTAGGATTTAGGGTTTAGTGTATTAAAAATTAGAGTTTTAGATTTAGTTTTTAGGGTTTAGTGTTTAGATTGTTTTTAAAATTTTTGGGTTTTGAGTTTTTCGATTATATGCTTAGTTTTAGGGTTTAATTTTAAGGTTTAGGGTTTTAGGTTTTAGTTATTAGGGTTTTTTTTAGGTTTTAGGGTTTAGAATATTAGGGTTTAATGTTTAGTTTTAGGGTTTAGGGTTTTAGTGTATTCAAGATTAGGGTTTTAGTTTGTAGGGTTTAGGGTTTTTGTTTTAGGTTTTAGGGTTTAGAATATTAGGGTTTAATGTTTACTTTTAGGGTTTAGGGTTTTAGTGTATTCAAGTTTATGGTTTTAGGTTTTAGTTTTTAGGGTTTTTGTTTTAGGTTTTAGGGTTTATAATTTTAGGGTTAAATATTTAGTTTTAGGGTTTAGGGTTTTAGTGTATTAAAGATTAGGGTTATAGTTTTTAGGGTTTAGGGTTTTGATTTTAGGATTTGGTGTTTATAGTATTAGGATTTAGGGTTTAGTGTATTAAAGTTTAGGGTTTTAGATTTAGTTTTTTAGGGTTTAGTTATTAGATTTTTTTTTTAAAATTTTAGGGTTTTGAGTTTTTCGGTTATATGCTTTGTTTTAGGGTTTAATTTTAAGGTTTAGGGTTTTAGGTTTTAGTTTTTAGGGTTTTTGTTTTAGGTTTTAGGGTTTAGAATATTAGGGTTTAATGTTTAGTTTTAGGGTTTAGGGTTTTCGTGTATTCAAGATTAGGGTTTTAGTTTTTAGGGTTTATGGTTTTTGTTTTAGGTTTTAGGGTTTAGAATATTAGGATTTAATGTTTACTTTTAGGGTTTAGGGTTTTAGTGTATTCAAGTTTAGGGTTTTAGGTTTTAGTTTTTTGGGTTTTTGTTTTAGGTTTTAGGGTTTAGAATTTTAGAGTTTGATATTTAGTTTTAGGGTTTAGGGTTTTAGTGTATTAAAGATTAGGGTTCTAGTTTTTAGGGTTTAGGGTTTTGTTTTTAGGATTTAGTGTTTAGAGTATAAGGATTTAGGGTTTAGTGTATTAAAGTTTAGGGTTTTAGAATTAGTTTTTTAGGGTTTAGTGTTATGATTCTTTTTAAAATTTAAAGGTTTTGAGTTTTTCGGTTATATGCTTAGTTTTAGGGTTTAATTTTAAGGTTTAGGGTTTTAGGTTTTAGTTTTTAGGGATTTTTTTAGGTTTTAGGGTTTAGAATATGATACGAACCTCGTTTGGGATTGATGGATAGAAGAAGAAAGAAGAACAGAAAAGATAGATGATACCGGTGGAAAGGTCCCAAAACCTCTGAATCTGATTCGTGAAATAATCTTAGGACAAAACCCTAGACCCCAACACGTGATCGATGCAGCAACTCGGGGATGAGGAAGACACACGAACGAAGGGTGGATCGCTTCGTTGATTCGTCGGTTGAATTCTTTGGATAGTCGAGTAGAATTCGAACCCCAGAGAGAATTTTAGTAAAACTCACAAAAAATAATTTTATTCATCAATAATGTTCTGATTAAAACATTGAGTTGGGGAGCTTTATATAAGCAATACCCTAATTATTAAATAAAAGAAATAAAACAATTAAAATCAAAACAATTAAAAACTGACGCAAATAAAACAATTAATACTACAAAAAAATTGAGAAATCGCGACGAATAAATTTGTCATTAAAAGGTCAAATTTCGTCACATTAAATGTTTGGTGACGAATTTTTTTCGTCGCAAATATTGTCACTGAATGTGCGTCACAATAGATAAATGTGACGTAATTTTGTTTTGTCTCCAAAAGTAGTCGTTTGATGACGATAAATATTATCGTCGATATATCATTACACAATAGTGACATATATATCGTCATATTTGATATAAAAGAATTGTCACCAAATATGCAATTTCGTCACTATATTGTATTATTTTCATGACATTTCATTTAATCGTCACCTAAAGACATCTTTTTATGACGAAAAAAATAATTGTTTCGTAGTAATTATATAATATAAAAATAATTATAATTAGCATAACAAATTCTTTTCAATTACTAAATATATAAAGAAATAAAATTTCTTATAACAATAATTAAATTAAATATGAAATTAAAATTTTGCATTGAAAAATACTTCAAATCTTCAAAAAGTTACTTGTACATTAACAACTAAAAGTAAAAACTACTACTAAGTATAAATTACTAAGCCTCTTCTGATAAAGATATGACCATTTAACTATACAACCTCATAATCACTTGAACATAACAAATTATTTTATTACTACATTCTTGGAGCTAACTAATGAACAAGTACGAACAAGTACAACCAGCAGCACCAGTAGTTTCTTCTGATATCACATCTGACTTCTGATCTCAACTTCCATGGTCATCAAGTTCAATTGGAATTTGACAATATATTAACCTATAATTCAAAATTATAAATTAGTTATAAAAAAAGGTTTACCTTTTCATAGAGATTCATCATATTTGGAAAAGCCTGTAAGTTAGCAACAATCTAATTGTAACAACATATTAGTGATGGAGATGAAGTTGGAGCATGAAGAGTTGTTACATTTAATTAATTTAGTATTTAATTACAATGTCTTTTAAAATTCTAAAGGATGGTTTAGCTATAAATAATGTATTAGGGGTCATTTGGAAGGATATCATTAAGAATTTATGAAATAATATATTTGTTAAGAAATTATTCTTGACGTCGTTTGTGTTCACCGGCATCTCATTTGAGATCAACGGTTTTCACTAGAGCTCCTGCATCATTTGGTATCAGAGCCTGCTACGATGTCTTCTCGTCGTCAGCCTATCCTCGATCCCGCCGCAGAGGCCGCAACCCGTCGCCGCGCCGACGTCGCCGCCTTGAGTCGCCAGGTAACGGCCCTTACGACTGAACTAGAAGAAATCCGACTTGCTCTCGCAGATGTTCTACCGAAAGCTCAACACCAACCAATCTCCGTGCTTGGGCGCACTCTTGGTCTTGGTGATGAACTCAATCCATATACTGCTCCAATTTGGGATGACGAACCAGCCACGATCTGGGATGACGAGCCAATCTGGGATGACGAGCCGATCTGGGACGACGAGCCGTTGCCTCAAGTCGCTGCCCTGATGTTGAATCCTGATGACGTTTCCCTTGCCCCACATTCGAATGTTATTGCCCTGGCGCCACTGCCTCCAGCCGATGCTCTGGCATTGAGTCCTGAGGTCGTTGCCTGTTGCGATGCGTCAAAGCTCACGATAGGGGCTGTCCTTGGTCAAGAAGCGCGGCTTTTTGCGTTTTTCAATGAAAAACCATCCGGAGCTTGTGTTCGATATTCTACATACGACGTGGAGTTTTATGCAATAGTACGATCAATCCTAAAGCCTATCAAATTCGTTTACCAGAACATATTCGTACTTCCGATGTCTTTAATGTCAAACATCTTATTTCGTATATCGGAGAAAATACGATGGAAGATGAAGTTAGAAGAGATTCGAGGTCGAATCGTTTTCAACCGAGTGAGAATGATGGAGATGAAGTTGGAGCATGAAGAGTTGTTACATTTAATTAATTTAGTATTTAATAACAATGTCTTTTAAAATTCTAAAGGATGGTTTAGCTATAAATAATGTATTAGGGGTCATTTGGAAGGATATTATTAAGAATTTATGAAAATATTTATTTGTTAAGAAATTATTCTTGACGTTTGTTTGTGTTCACCGGCATCTCATTTGAGATCAACGGTTTTCACTAGAGCTCCTGCATCAATTAGCTTCAAGCCACATGAACAACATACGTAATAATTAGATAGGTAAAAGTCTCACTCAGTTCCATGGCCATATCAATATAGTTGCAACTTGCAAGCATTCTTCTCACTTTTAGCTGCAAAAACATTATTTTATTAAATTAATTAGCAGTATAAAACATGAAATTTTCCAAAATTTTAGTTACACAAACACACAATATATAACAGATGCATATGATCGAAAAGTTGTACAGATTAGCTAGAAACCAAGTATAGACAAAACCTTTACATGAAGCTCTTGTCATATGTTGTAGTATATGCTTAACAAACACCATTTATTTGATAATATTCATCCCAATAATGTTATTCTCCTGCCATACACACAATAAAACTTTTGGTAACCGAACCTAATATCAAAAAACAAACAATGCTACAGAGATGAATACACTTTTTACGCTTACAGAGTATTGGAGAATATCCTAAGGAGACTGATTAACAATTAATTACTATCACCCGAAAGCTCGCCGTTTTGTGCGGCTGCTGCTGCCGTATTATTCTCAGGATGCATTTTCCACTATTGTTTGTTGTGTCCAGCCAAACGCCTGCGACAACTCCTCTTCCCTTCGTCAATCTCCTGCAGATAATGAAACATTTACGAGCACACAAATATTAGTAAACGGGAACCGAAAAATTGCAATAATAAAAACGGAATAAATAAACAGCGACCTGGCAACTTTGGGCTTTTTAACCCCTTCGACCCTGCTCCTCTTCTTCGAATCCATTTTTCCGTTTGCGGTGCCTCGTCCGATCAGACCGGGAACAGCTGGGGGCTCTTGCAATCTGACGGCGTAGGATTAAGAGGGGCGGCCGTAAATGGAGAACCCTCAATTTATCACCTCTTCAATTCACTCACATAAGTAATTAATTTCCGAAAAGATGGAAAACTTGCAATTGGACACCCTCCGTCGACGACTACATGGAATAGCGTTTTCACCGACATCTGCGCGCACTCCTCACCGAATTAGCAATAGATGGGTGAGGCGACGGCGATTTAGCGTCTGTAGATTCCTGTAATTTTCGCTTCTCCCAAATGTTTTCCATCACCTGCGTGAGAGATGTGGTGTAACTGCTGTAGCATTAGGGTTTAATGTTTAGCAGATCTTTTAAAGTTCATTTTATTAAGGATTTTCTCGCTCAAACTAATAAGACAAAATATGATCGTCACGGTTTTAATTAATATTGTCCTACAATAATATCGTGACAAAAAATATTGATGTCATTGATTATTTTAAATAATTAATGACAAAGTTTAGTGTCACCAATACTTATAAAAATCGTCAAAATATATTTTGTAATAAGTTTATTATTTTCTTTTAGATACCTGTCAAATTTATGACGAAATTGCTTTATTTTTTGGGACAAATAAATAATTTCATCACAAATAAAAGTAGTATTGATGACAAAATAATATTATGTCATAAATTATAATAATAAAGTGACAAGTTTTAAATTTAGCATAATAAGTAGTAAATTGTGACAAATTTGGAGTCGTAGAGAAAATAATTGTCATATAAAGTATAATTTCTTGTAGTATAAAACTGACGCAAATAAAACATAACGCTAAACATTAAATTTCTGGCGCTGCGCTGATTTTCTGAAGATGTCGTCCGACAGGTTATGGTGTCGGCCGACACCTAACCTCGTGTTCCCCAGAATATCGATTTCAGCCCTCCTGTCGGCCGACAGGCCTTAGTGTCGGCCGACAACAAGCCTAAAGTTCGACCGAACTTCGCGGCGCGTCTTCGGCACACTCTAGACCCTCGTTCTGATGCCTTCTTCGTCGTTACGGCCTGAAAACGAACATCACCGTCTTTTGCGGGTCCTTGGATTGCATCAGAATATTAGGGTTTAATGTTTAGTTTTAGGGTTTAAGGTTTTAGTGTATTCAAGATTAGGGTTTTAGTTTTTTGGGTTTAGGGTTTTTGTTTTAGGTTTTAGGGTTTAGAATATTAGGGTTTTAGGTTTTAGTTTTTAGGGTTTTTGTTTTAGGTTTTAGGGTTTATAATTTTAGAGTTTAATATTTAGTTTTAGGGTTTAGGGTTTTAGTGTATTAAAGATTAGGGTTATAGTTTTTATGGTTTAGGGTTTTGTTTTTAGGATTTGGTGTTTAGAGTATTAGGATTTAGGGTTTAGTGTATTAAAGTTTAGGGTTTTAGATTTAGTTTTTTAGGGTTTAGTGTTTACATTTTTTTTTAATTTTAGGGTTTTGAGTTTTTCGGTTATATGCTTAGTTTTAGGGTTTAATTTTAAGGTTTAGGGTTTTAGGTTTTAGTTTTTAGGATTTTTGTTTTAGGTTTTAGGGTTTAGAATATTAGGGTTTAATGTTTAGTTTTAGGTTTTAGGGTTTTAGTGTATTCAAGATTAGGGTTTTAGTTTTAATTAGGGTTTAGGGTTTTTGTTTTAGGTTTTAGGGTTTAGAATATTAGGGTTTAATGTTTACCTTTATGGTTTAGGGTTTTAGTGTATTCAAGTTTAGGGTTATAAATTTTTGGGTTTAGGGTTTTGGTTTTAGGTTTTAGGGTTTAAAATTTTAGTTTTAGGGTTTAGGGTTTTGGTGTATTAAAGATTAGGGTTTTTTGTTTTTAGGGTTTAAGGTTTCGTTTTTATGTTTTAGTGTTTAGGGAATTAGGATTTAGGGTTTAGTGTATTAAAGTTTAGGGTTTTAGATTTAGTTTTTAGGGTTTAGGGTTTAGGGTTTTTGTTTTCAATTTTAGGCTTTTGAGTTTTTGGGTTATATGTTTCGTTTTAGGGTTTAATTTTAGATTTTAGGGTTTAGGGTTTTATTAATTCAAGTTTAGGGTTTTAGGTTTTAGTTTTTAGGGTTTTTGTTTTAGGTTTTAGGGTTTAGAATTTTGGGGTTAATATTTTGTTTTAGGGTTTAGGGTTTTAGTGTATTAAAGATTATTGTTCTAGTTTTTAGGGTTTAGGGGTTTGTTTTTAGGTTTTAGTGTTTAGAGTATTAGGATTTAGGGTTTAGTGTATTAAAGTTTAGGGTTTTAGATTTAGTTTATAGGGTTTAGAGTTTAGTTTTTTTTTTAAATTTTAGGGTTTTGAGTTTTTCGGTTATATGCTTAGTTTTAGGGTTTAATTTTAAGGTTTATGGTTTTAGGTTTTAGTTTTTAGGGTTTTTGTTTTAGGTTTTAGGGTTTAAAATATTAGGGTTTAATATTTAGTTTTAGGGTTTAGGGTTTTAGTGTATTCAAGATTAAGGTTTTAGTTTGTAGGGTTTAGGGTTTTTGTTTTAGGTTTTAGGGTTTAGAATATTAGGGTTTAATGTTTACTTTTAGGGTTTAGGGTTTTAGTGTATTCAAGTTTATAATTATAATTTTTTGGGTTTAGGGTTTTGGTTTTAGATTTTAGGGTATAAAATTTTAGTGTATTAAAGATTAGGGTTTTTGTTTTTATGGTTTAGTGTTTCGTTTTTATGTTTTAGTGTTTAGAGAATTAGGATTTAGGTTTTAGTGTATTAAAGTTTAGGGTTTTAGATTTAGTTTTTACGGTATAGGGTTTAGGGTTTTTGTTTTCAATTTTAGGGTTTTGAGTTTTGGGGTTATATGCTTCGTTTTAGGGTTTAATTTTAGGTTTTAGGGTTTAGGGTTTTATTGTATTCAAGTTTAAGGTTTTAGGTTTTTGTTTTTACGGTTTTTGTTTTAGGTTTTAGGGTTTAGAATTTTAGGGTTTAATATTAAGTTTTAAGGTTTAGGGTTTTAGTATATTAAAGATTAGGGTACTAGTTTTTAGGGTTTAGGGTTTTGTTTTTATGGTTTTAGTGTTTAGAGTATTAGGATTTAGGGTTTAGTGTATTAAAGTTTAGAGTTTTAGATTTAGTTTTTAGGGTTTAGTGTTTAGATTGTTTTTAAAATTTTAGGGTTTTGAGTTTTTCGGTTATATGCTTAGTTTTAGGGTTTAATTTTAAGGTTTTGGGTTTTAGGTTTTAGTTTTTAGGGTTTTTTTTAGGTTTTAGGGTTTAGAATATTAGGGTTTAATGTTTACTTTTAGGGTTTAGGGTTTTAGTGTATTCAAGTTTAGGGTTATAATTTTTTGGGTTTAGGGTTTTGGTTTTAGGTTTTAAGGTTTAAAATTTTAGTTTTAGGGTTTAGGGTTTTAGTGTATTAAAGATTAGGGTTTTTGTTTTTAGGGTTTAGGGTTTCGTTTTTATGTTTTAGTGTCTAAAGGAATTAGGATTTAGGGTTTAGTGTATTAAAATTTAGGGTTTTAGATATAGTTTTTACGGTTTAGGGTTTAGGGTTTTTGTTTTCAATTTTAGGGTTTTGAGTTTTTGGGTTATATGCTTCGTTTTAGTGTTTAATTTTAGGTTTTAGGGTTTAGGGTTTTATTGTATTCATGTTTAGGGTTTTAGGTTTTTGTTTTTAGGGTTTTTGTTTTAGGTTTTTGGGTTTAGAATTTTAGGGTTTAATATTTAGTTTTAAGGTTTAGGGTTTTAGTGTATTAAAGATTAGGGTTCTAGTTTTTAGGGTTTAGAGTTTTTTTTATGGTTTTAGTGTTTAGAGTATTAGGATTTAGGGTTTAGTGTAGTTTATTAAAGTTTAGGGTTTTAGATTTAGTTTTTAGGGTTTAGTGTTTAGATTTTTGTAAAAATTTTAGGATTTTGAGTTTTTCGGTTATATGCTTAGTTTTAGGGTTTAATTTTAATGTTTAGGGTTTTAGGTTTTAGTTTTTAGGGTTTTTGTTTTAGGTTTTAGGGTTTAGAATATTAGGGTTTAATGTTTAGTTTTAGGGTTTAGGGTTTTAGTGTAATAAAGATTAGGGTTATAGTTTTTAGGGTTTAGGGTTTTGTTTTTAGGATTTGGTGTTTAGAGTATTAGGATTTAGGGTTTAGTGTATTAAAGTTTAGGGTTTTAGATTTAGTTTTTTAGGGTTTAGTGTTTAGATTTTTTTTAAAATTTTAGGGTTTTGAGTTTTTCGGTTATATGCTTAGTTTTAGGGTTTAATTTTAAGGTTTAGGGTTTTAGGTTTTAGTTTTTAGAGTTTTTGTTTTAGGTTTTAGGGTTTAGAATATTAGGGTTTAATGTTTAGTTTTAGGGTTTAGGGTTTTAGTGTATTCAAGATTAGGGTTTTAGTTTTTAGGGTTTAGGGTTTTTGTTTTAGGTTTTAGGGTTTAGAATATTAGGGTTTAATGTTTACTTTTAGGGTTTAGGGTTTTAGTGTATTCAAGTTTAGGGTTATAATTTTTTGGGTTTAGGGTTTTGGTTTTAGGTTTTAGGGTTTAAAATTTTAGTTTTAGGGTTTAGGGTTTTAGTGTATTAAAGATTAGGGTTTTTGTTTTTAGGGTTTAGGGTTTCGTTTTTATGTTTTAGTGTCTAAAGGAATTAGGATTTAGGGTTTAGTGTATTAAAATTTAGGGTTTTAGATTTAGTTTTTACGATTTAGGGTTTAGGGTTTTTGTTTTCAATTTTAGGGTTTTGAGTTTTTGGGTTATATGCTTCGTTTTAGTGTTTAATTTTAGGTTTTAGGGTTTAGGGTTTTATTGTATTCATGTTTAGGGTTTTAGGTTTTTGTTTTTAGGGTTTTTGTTTTAGGTTTTTGGGTTTAGAATTTTAGGGTTTAATATTTAGTTTTAAGGTTTAGGGTTTTAGTGTATTAAAGATTAGGGTTCTAGTTTTTAGGGTTTAGGGTTTTGTTTTTATGGTTTTAGTGTTTAGAGTATTAGGATTTAGGGTTTAGTGTATTAATGTTTAGGGTTTTAGATTTAGTTTTTAGGGTTTAGTGTTTAGATTTTTTTTAAAATTTTAGGGTTTTGAGTTTTTCGGTTATATGCTTAGTTTTAGGGTTTAATTTTAAGGTTTAGGCTTTTAGGTTTTAGTTTTTAGGGTTTTTGTTTTAGGTTTTAGGGTTTAGAATATTAGGGTTTAATGTTTAGTTTTTTAGGGTTTAGGGTATTAGTGTATTCAAGATTAGGGTTTTAGTTTTTAGGGTTTAGGGTTTTTGTTTTAGGTTTTAGGGTTTAGAATATTAGGGTTTAATGTTTACTTTTAGGCTTGAGGGTTTTAGTGTATTCAAGTTAAGGGTTATAATTTTTTGAGTTTAGGGTTTTGATTTTAGGTTTTAGGGTTTAAAATTTTAGTTTTAGGGTTTAGGGTTTTAGTGTATTAAAGATTAGGGTTTTTGTTTTTAGGGTTTAGGGTTTCGTTTTTATGTTTTAGTGTCTAAAGTAATTAGGATTTAGGGTTTAGTGTATTAAAGTTTAGGGTTTTAGATTTAGTTTTTACGGTTTAGGGTTTTTGTTTTCAATTTTAGGGTTTTGAGTTTTTGGGTTATATGCTTCGTTTTAGTGTTTAATTTTAGGTTTTAGGGTTTAGGGTTTTATTGTATTCATGTTTAGGGTTTTAGGTTTTTGTTTTTAGGGTTTTTGTTTTAGGTTTTTGGGTTTAGAATTTTAGGGTTTAATATTTAGTTTTAAGGTTTAGGGTTTTAGTGTATTAAAGATTAGGGTTCTAGTTTTTAGGGTTTAGGGTTTTGTTTTTATGGTTTTAGTGTTTAGAGTATTAGGATTTAGGGTTTAGTGTATTAATGTTTAGGGTTTTAGATTTAGTTTTTAGAGTTTAGTGTTTAGATTTTTTTTAAAATTTTAGGGTTTTGAGTTTTTCGGTTATATGCTTAGTTTTAGTGTTTAATTTTAAGGTTTAGGGTTTTAGGTTTTAGTTTTTAGGGTTTTTGTTTTAGGTTTTAGGGTTTAGAATATTAGGGTTTAATGTTTTGTTTTTTAGGGTTTAGGGTTTTAGTGTATTCAAGATTAGGGTTTTAGTTTTTAGGGGTTAGGGTTTTTGTTTTAGGTTTTAGGGTTTAGAATATTAGGGTTTAATGTTTACTTTTAGGCTTTAGGGTTTTATTGTATTCAAGTTTAGGGTTATAATTTTTTGGGTTTAGGGTTTTGGTTTTAGGTTTTAGGGTTTAAAATTTTAGTTTTAGGGTTTAGGGTTTTAGTGTATTAAAGATTAGGGTTTTTGTTTTTAGGGTTTAGTGTTTCGTTTTTATGTTTTAGTGTCTAAAGTAATTAGGATTTAGGGTTTAGTATATTAAAGTTTAGGGTTTTAGATTTAGTTTTTACGGTTTAGGGTTTAGGGTTTTTGTTTTCAATTTTAGGGTTTTGAGTTTTTGGGTTATATGCTTCGTTTTAGTGTTTAATTTTAGGTTTTAGGGTTTAGGGTTTTATTGTATTCATGTTTAGGGTTTTAGGTTTTTGTTTTAGGGTTTTTGTTTTAGATTTTTGGGTTTAGAATTTTAGGGTTTAATATTTAGTTTTAAGGTTTAGGGTTTTAGTGTATTAAAGATTAGGGTTCTAGTTTTTAGGGTTTAGAGTTTTTTTTATGGTTTTAGTGTTTAGAGTATTAGGATTTAGGGTTTAGTGTAGTTTATTAAAGTTTAGGGTTTTAGATTTAGTTTTTAGGGTTTAGTGTTTAGATTTTTGTAAAAATTTTAGGATTTTGAGTTTTTCGGTTATATGCTTAGTTTTAGTGTTTAATTTTAAGGTTTAGGGTTTTAGGTTTTAGTTTTTAGGGTTTTTGTTTTAGGTTTTAGGGTTTAGAATATTAGGGTTTAATGTTTACTTTTAGGCTTTAGGGTTTTATTGTATTCAAGTTTAGGGTTATAATTTTTTGGGTTTAGGGTTTTGGTTTTAGGTTTTAGGGTTTAAAATTTTAGTTTTAGGGTTTAGGGTTTTAGTGTATTAAAGATTAGGGTTTTTGTTTTTAGGGTTTAGTGTTTCGTTTTTATGTTTTAGTGTCTAAAGTAATTAGGATTTAGGGTTTAGTATATTAAAGTTTAGGGTTTTAGATTTAGTTTTTACGGTTTAGGGTTTAGGGTTTTTGTTTTCAATTTTAGGGTTTTGAGTTTTTGGGTTATATGCTTCGTTTTAGTGTTTAATTTTAGGTTTTAGGGTTTAGGGTTTTATTGTATTCATGTTTAGGGTTTTAGGTTTTTGTTTTAGGGTTTTTGTTTTAGATTTTTGGGTTTAGAATTTTAGGGTTTAATATTTAGTTTTAAGGTTTAGGGTTTTAGTGTATTAAAGATTAGGGTTCTAGTTTTTAGGGTTTAGAGTTTTTTTTATGGTTTTAGTGTTTAGAGTATTAGGATTTAGGGTTTAGTGTAGTTTATTAAAGTTTAGGGTTTTAGATTTAGTTTTTAGGGTTTAGTGTTTAGATTTTTGTAAAAATTTTAGGATTTTGAGTTTTTCGGTTATATGCTTAGTTTTAGGGTTTAATTTTAATGTTTAGGGTTTTAGGTTTTAGTTTTTAGGGTTTTTGTTTTAGGTTTTAGGGTTTAGAATATTAGGGTTTAATGTTTAGTTTTAGGGTTTAGGGTTTTAGTGTTGTAACATCCCATTCTTCACAATATAAACTATAGAGGATTTTCTTATTTTTCAAAAGAAATTGTAGTATTTAAAATAACAAAATGTCAAAACGACTTTTTCATAATAAAATCTTTAACTAAAAATAATAACCCTCAATAGTCAAATTTAAATAAAGTACTCAAGTATTAAGTTTCCAAAGCGGAAAGCATAAAAGAAAAATAATGTATTTAAAATAAATGCTGCTACTACTATCGCCGCCACATCCCCGTCTCGCTCCGATTTCGCTTAACCTGAAAAGATGGGGTTTTAAAAGGGTGAGTTATCAACAACTCAGTAGGGATACCAGTTCACACATTGCACGATACGAAAATAACCGGAATGACGCTCAACTTTATAAACTAACTTGAACTTGTTAGATAGTGGGATATACCCAAGGACATGAATTTCCGAACGATTAAACGTTCCTATCACTTGCTTGCTTGATTTATTACCGTGAACACGTCACACGTCTACGTGAACACGGCCATGAATTTCGTCGCGCGACTAATATGTGCACATAACATGAATAGAATATAAAGTCCTCGATATCGAACAATTACCTGCGTACCATACACTGATATGAACTGTATTTGAAAAGGTTTTAGAAATACCCCTACCTTGAAAATGCAGAACTTGACGAAAAAGATGCGTGAATGAATGCTCGTGTAGTCCTAATCCTCGAAATCCGTAAACCCTATGTATAATATAATAATGTTAATTTATATATATATTTATATATTACACACACGTATATACTAAACATACATCTTCTATTTTAATCTGCATGTGAGGAGGAGACTTCGTAAGTTAAAAGGTGAATTTGGATAAAAGCATCTACTGTGTATAACAATTGAGATTAGAACAATACTGCAAGTGAAATTTAATTTAAAGTGGTTGACTTTAGATATTTAAGAGGCAAAAGTATTCACGGTTGGACATGAAAACTTAATAGAATAGGGAATCTATGTTTTCAAAATGTTAGTGGGCTCGGGCTGAATAGGTAGGAACATATTTATATAAAATTGGAGCTTAAACCATAGAATTAGAAGTTGGTTAAATAAAGGACCGAAAGGTTAAACCAATTAAGGGATGAAGTCTAGTGTGCCAACACAAAATAATTGGGACAATCGAAACGAGAACTATCTATTTAAATTCATTACCTCCTGCTGCTGCTTCTTCTTCTTCCTAGAGATAGCCATAGAAACGGGGCTATGAAAGATTATTAGAGTTTTATGGCCCGTAAGCAAACTTAGCCCCACTCTAATCTTCTACTCCACTTTTCGGTCTATGAATTGGGGATCTAACACATAAATCCTTTTTCTTTTTCTTTTGGACGAGAGAGATTCTGAGAGGGATCGGAAGCACAAGAGTTACGGAGGCTACGTCATCGGTACAGGCCGAAGACAATTGCGTCTTGATAGAGGCGGTGATTGCGGTGCTTGAGAGCGGACGACGGCCGAGGGATTGGCTGGAACGTACGGTGGCGACAGCGGTGCCTTTGTCAGTTTTCTGACGGACGCGACTCGTGAAGTCCAGTCCCGGCGACGGCACGATTGAGGGGTGGTCGACCTGTGGTTGAGGATTGCGGCCTTCGAACGGGCTGATTTCGGGGAACAACTGATCGACGACCTTCTAATGGATTCCACGTGGCGGCGGCGACGGCGTGGCTTAGGACAGGAGGCGACGACTAAACGAGTCGTCTCGGTGGTGGCCTTCGATTGGAAGCTGCAAATTCCTCGGCTACATCTGGGCAGTGTTGATAGGATGTCTTCTCCGGTGGACTGGGTCTTCGAAGACGAACAACGGGTGAAGAAGTGAGAGGCGAGGGAGCTTCATCGATGTGGAAATGGCTGCTTCTCGAAACTACGTCGCCATCGACAGAAAGTTCTTGATGCTTTGATGTGAAGCAGCTCGCCTAGGGTTCACAGACAGTCACAATTGGGGCTGATTCACGCTGAGGCGGCAAGAAGAGGTATGACGGTAGCTGGGCGTCGGTTGAGGGTGATGATAGTTCGGTGGTTGTTCGGCTTGCTTAAGCGGGTTATGGTTCAGATAGGAGAATTACGATCTAGGAAGGAGTAGAATAGGTTGTTCGTAGGATTTGTAAACATCTAATTGCAGAGGACGAAAGAAAGAGGGATACTACGAGGCAGAACTAATCTTGTACTTATATACTACTACTGCGGAATAGGGTATTAGGGAATCGGGATTTCAACATTGGTTATGCTAATGGGCTTAAACCTAACGTAATACTATTCATATAATTATAATAATAATAATAATAATAATAATAATAATAATTTTAATAATATAATTACTAAATAGTGTTCGGAACGTTATTGGAATTTGAGGATCTCTACGTGACTTAAATACTACATGAAATTAATCGTGAATCAAAATGCAAAATGTAAAATGTGACTCAACATGAAAATTAATATGAATTTCAAATAATTCAAACTCATGCATAGAATACTTATTTCATATATTAAATTAATTGGGCCCGAAATTACTTAATTAATTTTATTTAAATTTTTGCGGTTGTTACAACCTACCTTACTTATAAAAATTTCGTCCTCGAAATTCGTTATTTACCTCTTGTAAAGGATTCCATTTAAGTGACTTCATTTCTTGCTCGTGCTCTCAAGTGCAGTTTCCTCTCGATAGCGTATCCACTTAACATATTAAGGTTGTGTTGTTGATCTTGAACATGTTCCAAAATCATTTCACACTTCTCATAATAAGATGACTCTTTATGCATTCGTAACTCTTCATGGTCTAGAACACATATTCTAATATTTCTCCCCGTTCGTTTTGTTCTTTCAGATTGGCCTTCTGTCCAAAGATAACACGCGGTGCTAAACTTCAGCTTCGTTCTCATCGTATCGTACAAACTTCTCCCAAGTTTTAAAAGAATTTAGGATCTATATATTACACAATTCATATTAGAGTACTGTGAGACCTCATTGTCTAGCGAATGTACAAGTGTGCGAGCTGATCCATACTAAATGTCAACTTCACCGGTAAAAACTCCGCAGATTTTCTTAATCGATCAACAATTATCCAAATTGCATTATTTCCTCTTGATGATTGCGATAAACTTATCATAAAGTCAATGACCACGTGCTTAACTTTCCACTCGGGTACTTTCAATGGTTGAATTAAACTCGAAGGTCGCTGGTGTTAAGCCTTAACTTGCTGACACACCAAACATTTCTATATGAATAACTCGAAGTCTCTTTTCATACTTCTCCACCATAATGACTCTCACGAGTCGTGATACATCTTTTTTTTTTTCCTCTCGGATGGGAAGTATATGGCGTACACTGTGCTTCTTCTACGATTTAATTCCTCAAGATCTCGTTTTTGATACACACAACCTTAAAACTAGGACTCCATTTTTTTCGTTTTAGAAAGACCCTCAACGTTTTCTTCACGAACATGAATCTTTATCTTTAACAGGGAACCATCATTCTCTTGAGCTTCTTTACTTCTTTCCAACAAAGTATGACGAATCGTCAAAGTATGTAATGTCGCTCTTGTACTCTTCGAGTGAGAAATCACTTTGATTCTCCAATTCTCAAACTTTTTTTTTCAATCTTCCCTTGATTAATCAACATATAAGGCTATATGCCGTGTTATTTTTCGACATAAACAGTCTACCACGACATTATCCTTTCTGGGTTGATAATGAATTGAACAATCGCAATCTCTAACAATCTCTTGTTATCTTCTCTGACCCATTTCAACTCATTTGCGCAAAGATATACGTCAAACTCTTGTGATCAGTGTATATATCACACTTTATTTCACATAAGTAATTTCTCCAAATCATCAGTGCATGCGTTACGACATATATCTCCAAGTCGTGTGCATGGTAATTCACTTTACGTGTCTTCAACTGTCGAGAAGCATAGAATACGATTCTCCCATGTTGCATCAACACACACATTCCTTGTTTGGAGGCATTATTGTGAACTACAAAACTGCCAATACTATTTGGAATGGTCAGAATTGTAGTTGAAGACAACTTCCTCTCGAGTTGCCAAAAACATTCCTCTTCAACTACGTCATCAATTGTGCTATCCTTGAAACACCTTCAATGAATCTCCGATAGCAATCCGCAAAATTCAAGAAGTTATGTAGCTCTTTAACATCCCTGGTTGAATAATTGACTGGACTCTTCAATCTCAGAAGGATCAACTTTAATTCAACGAGTCATGACTACTTGCCCGAGAAATAACACGTGAATTAGGTAAAACTCACACCTTGAGATTTTAATTTTTCCATAGACTTCTCTATGCTAAATGTCTCAAGGGAAACCTCAAATATTTCTTATGTTTAGTATCGTGTAGAGAGATATTTCAGCAATCAACATACTGTCTGAGTTCAGAAAGTTGACTTTGAGATATCAACCCACTCTTGGTGATATCCCGACCTTAAGTCTATCTACGAGAACACACTAGCCCCTTTTAATTGATCACAAACATCGTCGATTTTGAGGTAGTAGATACTTGTTCTTTGTTGTGCTCCGATTCAACTCTCTGTAATCGGTGCACCTCCTTCAATATCATTATCTTTATCTCTTGGTAAGATACTATTACGATTATCCAATGAATAGTCAAATTCTATTATGACAACGAAACAATTTGTTCTAGTACGTAAAGACCAACTCTTACGGCCTTCTGTGCCATAGTTCTCTACTATGTTCTTACATAAGCGATTGATCTCACTTCTTTCACTTGAGTATATAATAACCTCCAAAGAGTAACTTACTACGTCACATGTGCATAACTTACTTGAGCAATATACTTAGTAGATACGAAATCCAATGTCGAGCGCAACACCATAAGTTCAGCAACTTAGTTCTATATCAAGTCTTCAGCATCACCGTAGGTTAACCACAAGATATATATATATATATCATTATTTTTAATCATTTTAAGTTCCTAAGGCCACAATTAACTTAATATTTTCATATATATATAATTATATAATTTTTGTAAATCATGCATCATGTAACTATTATATATATTTTTTTTAAACATATGCATCATATTTTTGCAATAAATTGCGCACATCTTGAAATAATAATCATGAACTTGAATTTTAACATGAACTTGAACTTGAACTTAAATAAAGTGCGCAATTTAAGCAACATAAAAATTTCACTTGAAAACTTGAACATGCAATGCACTTTGAAAATCATGAATTTGAAATCTATGAACTTGAGTATGCATCTTAATTAAAAATCATGAACATGACGTGAAATTTACTTGGAAAATAATGAGACTAGACATGCATCCTCATTGAAAACATGAACTTGATATGCACTGTACTTGAAACTCATGAATGTAATATGCATGCGACCTCAACATCATGAAACTAGACATGCGACTTAAATGAAACAACATGAATGTAGAATGCACTTACTTGCGAAGTCGGCGCGAGCGGCAGAGGTGGACGATAGTAGCTTATTTTTAAAACTATTTTAGGTCCATAAAGAGAAACGTAATGCTCTGATACCAAGTTGTAACATCCCATTCTTCACAATATAAACTATAGAGGATTTTCTTATTTTTCAAAAGAAATTGTAGTATTTAAAATAACAAAATGTCAAAACGACTTTTTCATAATAAAATCTTTAACTAAAAATAATAACCCTCAATAGTCAAATTTAAATAAAGTACTCAAGTATTAAGTTTCCAAAGCGGAAAGCATAAAAGAAAAATAATGTATTTAAAATAAATGTTGCTACTACTATCGCCGCCACATCCCCGTCTCGCTCCGATTTCGCTTAACCTGAAAAGATGGGGTTTTAAAAGGGTGAGTTATCAACAACTCAGTAGGGATACCAGTTCACACATTGCACGATACGAAAATAACCGGAATGACGCTCAACTTTATAAACTAACTTGAACTTGTTAGATAGTGGGATATACCCAAGGACATGAATTTCCGAACGATTAAACGTTCCTATCACTTGCTTGCTTGATTTATTACCGTGAACACGTCACACGTCTACGTGAACACGGCCATGAATTTCGTCGCGCGACTAATATGTGCACATAACATGAATAGAATATAAAGTCCTCGATATCGAACAATTACCTGCGTACCATACACTGATATGAACTGTATTTGAAAAGGTTTTAGAAATACCCCTACCTTGAAAATGCAGAACTTGACGAAAAAGATGCGTGAATGAATGCTCGTGTAGTCCTAATCCTCGAAATCCGTAAACCCTATGTATAATATAATAATGTTAATTTATATATATATTTATATATTACACACACGTATATACTAAACATACATCTTCTATTTTAATCTGCATGTGAGGAGGAGACTTCGTAAGTTAAAAGGTGAATTTGGATAAAAGCATCTACTGTGTATAACAATTGAGATTAGAACAATACTGCAAGTGAAATTTAATTTAAAGTGGTTGACTTTAGATATTTAAGAGGCAAAAGTATTCACGGTTGGACATGAAATCTTAATAGAATAGGGAATCTATGTTTTCAAAATGTTAGTGGGCTCGGGCTGAATAGGTAGGAACATATTTATATAAAATTGGAGCTTAAACCATAGAATTAGAAGTTGGTTAAATAAAGGACCGAAAGGTTAAACCAATTAAGGGATGAAGTCTAGTGTGCCAACACAAAATAATTGGGACAATCGAAACGAGAACTATCTATTTAAATTCATTACCTCCTGCTGCTGCTTCTTCTTCTTCCTAGAGATAGCCATAGAAACGGGGCTATGAAAGATTATTAGAGTTTTATGGCCCGTAAGCAAACTTAGCCCCACTCTAATCTTCTACTCCACTTTTCGGTCTATGAATTGGGGATCTAACACATAAATCCTTTTTCTTTTTCTTTTGGACGAGAGAGATTCTGAGAGGGATCGGAAGCACAAGAGTTACGGAGGCTACGTCATCGGTACAGGCCGAAGACAATTGCGTCTTGATAGAGGCGGTGATTGCGGTGCTTGAGAGCGGACGACGGCCGAGGGATTGGCTGGAACGTACGGTGGCGACAGCGGTGCCTTTGTCAGTTTTCTGACGGACGCGACTCGTGAAGTCCAGTCCCGGCGACGGCACGATTGAGGGGTGGTCGACCTGTGGTTGAGGATTGCGGCCTTCGAACGGGCTGATTTCGGGGAACAACTGATCGACGACCTTCTAATGGATTCCACGTGGCGGCGGCGACGGCGTGGCTTAGGACAGGAGGCGACGACTAAACGAGTCGTCTCGGTGGTGGCCTTCGATTGGAAGCTGCAAATTCCTCGGCTACATCTGGGCAGTGTTGATAGGATGTCTTCTCCGGTGGACTGGGTCTTCGAAGACGAACAACGGGTGAAGAAGTGAGAGGCGAGGGAGCTTCATCGATGTGGAAATGGCTGCTTCTCGAAACTACGTCGCCATCGACAGAAAGTTCTTGATGCTTTGATGTGCAGCAGCTCGCCTAGGGTTCACAGACAGTCACAATTGGGGCTGATTCACGCTGAGGCGGCAAGAAGAGGTATGACGGTAGCTGGGCGTCGGTTGAGGGTGATGATAGTTCGGTGGTTGTTCGGCTTGCTTAAGCGGGTTATGGTTCAGATAGGAGAATTACGATCTAGGAAGGAGTAGAATAGGTTGTTCGTAGGATTTGTAAACATCTAATTGCAGAGGACGAAAGAAAGAGGGATACTACGAGGCAGAACTAATCTTGTACTTATATACTACTACTGCGGAATAGGGTATTAGGGAATCGGGATTTCAACATTGGTTATGCTAATGGGCTTATACCTAACGTAATACTATTCATATAATTATAATAATAATAATAATAATAATAATAATAATAATTTTAATAATATAATTACTAAATAGTGTTCGGAACGTTATTGGAATTTGAGGATCTCTACGTGACTTAAATACTACATGAAATTAATCGTGAATCAAAATGCAAAATGTAAAATGTGACTCAACATGAAAATTAATATGAATTTCAAATAATTCAAACTCATGCATAGAATACTTATTTCATATATTAAATTAATTGGGCCCGAAATTACTTAATTAATTTTATTTAAATTTTTGCGGTTGTTACAAGTGTAATAAAGATTAGGGTTATAGTTTTTAGGGTTTAGGGTTTTGTTTTTAGGATTTGGTGTTTAGAGTATTAGGATTTAGGGTTTAGTGTATTAAAGTTTAGGGTTTTAGATTTAGTTTTTTAGGGTTTAGTGTTTAGATTTTTTTTAAAATTTTAGGGTTTTGAGTTTTTCGGTTATATGCTTAGTTTTAGGGTTTAATTTTAAGGTTTAGGGTTTTAGGTTTTAGTTTTTAGGGTTTTTGTTTTAGGTTTTAGGGTTTAGAATATTAGGGTTTAATGTTTAGTTTTAGGGTTTAGGGTTTTAGTGTATTCAAGATTAGGGTTTTAGTTTTTAGGGTTTAGGGTTTTTGTTTTAGGTTTTAGGGTTTAGAATATTAGGGTTTAATGTTTACTTTTAGGGTTTAGGGTTTTAGTGTATTCAAGTTTAGGGTTATAATTTTTTGGGTTTAGGGTTTTGGTTTTAGGTTTTAGGGTTTAAAATTTTAGTTTTAGGGTTTAGGGTTTTAGTGTATTAAAGATTAGGGTTTTTGTTTTTAGGGTTTAGGGTTTCGTTTTTATGTTTTAGTGTCTAAAGGAATTAGGATTTAGGGTTTAGTGTATTAAAATTTAGGGTTTTAGATTTAGTTTTTACGATTTAGGGTTTAGGGTTTTTGTTTTCAATTTTAGGGTTTTGAGTTTTTGGGTTATATGCTTCGTTTTAGTGTTTAATTTTAGGTTTTAGGGTTTAGGGTTTTATTGTATTCATGTTTAGGGTTTTAGGTTTTTGTTTTTAGGGTTTTTGTTTTAGGTTTTTGGGTTTAGAATTTTAGGGTTTAATATTTAGTTTTAAGGTTTAGGGTTTTAGTGTATTAAAGATTAGGGTTCTAGTTTTTAGGGTTTAGGGTTTTGTTTTTATGGTTTTAGTGTTTAGAGTATTAGGATTTAGGGTTTAGTGTATTAATGTTTAGGGTTTTAGATTTAGTTTTTAGGGTTTAGTGTTTAGATTTTTTTTAAAATTTTAGGGTTTTGAGTTTTTCGGTTATATGCTTAGTTTTAGGGTTTAATTTTAAGGTTTAGGGTTTTAGGTTTTAGTTTTTAGGGTTTTTGTTTTAGGTTTTAGGGTTTAGAATATTAGGGTTTAATGTTTAGTTTTTTAGGGTTTAGGGTATTAGTGTATTCAAGATTAGGGTTTTAGTTTTTAGGGTTTAGGGTTTTTGTTTTAGGTTTTAGGGTTTAGAATATTAGGGTTTAATGTTTACTTTTAGGCTTTAGGGTTTTAGTGTATTCAAGTTAAGGGTTATAATTTTTTGAGTTTAGGGTTTTGGTTTTAGGTTTTAGGGTTTAAAATTTTAGTTTTAGGGTTTAGGGTTTTAGTGTATTAAAGATTAGGGTTTTTGTTTTTAGGGTTTAGGGTTTCGTTTTTATGTTTTAGTGTCTAAAGTAATTAGGATTTAGGGTTTAGTGTATTAAAGTTTAGGGTTTTAGATTTAGTTTTTACGGTTTAGGGTTTAGGGTTTTTGTTTTCAATTTTAGGGTTTTGAGTTTTTGGGTTATATGCTTCGTTTTAGTGTTTAATTTTAGGTTTTAGGGTTTAGGGTTTTATTGTATTCATGTTTAGGGTTTTAGGTTTTTGTTTTTAGGGTTTTTGTTTTAGGTTTTTGGGTTTAGAATTTTAGGGTTTAATATTTAGTTTTAAGGTTTAGGGTTTTAGTGTATTAAAGATTAGGGTTCTAGTTTTTAGGGTTTAGGGTTTTGTTTTTATGGTTTTAGTGTTTAGAGTATTAGGATTTAGGGTTTAGTGTATTAATGTTTAGGGTTTTAGATTTAGTTTTTAGAGTTTAGTGTTTAGATTTTTTTTAAAATTTTAGGGTTTTGAGTTTTTCGGTTATATGCTTAGTTTTAGGGTTTAATTTTAAGGTTTAGGGTTTTAGGTTTTAGTTTTTAGGGTTTTTGTTTTAGGTTTTAGGGTTTAGAATATTAGGGTTTAATGTTTTGTTTTTTAGGGTTTAGGGTTTTAGTGTATTCAAGATTAGGGTTTTAGTTTTTAGGGGTTAGGGTTTTTGTTTTAGGTTTTAGGGTTTAGAATATTAGGGTTTAATGTTTACTTTTAGGCTTTAGGGTTTTATTGTATTCAAGTTTAGGGTTATAATTTTTTGGGTTTAGGGTTTTGGTTTTAGGTTTTAGGGTTTAAAATTTTAGTTTTAGGGTTTAGGGTTTTAGTGTATTAAAGATTAGGGTTTTTGTTTTTAGGGTTTAGTGTTTCGTTTTTATGTTTTAGTGTCTAAAGTAATTAGGATTTAGGGTTTAGTATATTAAAGTTTAGGGTTTTAGATTTAGTTTTTACGGTTTAGGGTTTAGGGTTTTTGTTTTCAATTTTAGGGTTTTGAGTTTTTGGGTTATATGCTTCGTTTTAGTGTTTAATTTTAGGTTTTAGGGTTTAGGGTTTTATTGTATTCATGTTTAGGGTTTTAGGTTTTTGTTTTAGGGTTTTTGTTTTAGATTTTTGGGTTTAGAATTTTAGGGTTTAATATTTAGTTTTAAGGTTTAGGGTTTTAGTGTATTAAAGATTAGGGTTCTAGTTTTTAGGGTTTAGGTTTTGTTTTTATGGTTTTAGTGTTTAGAGTATTAGGATTTAGGGTTTAGTGTAGTGTATTAATGTTTAAGGTTTTAGATTTAGTTTTTAGGGTTTAGTGTTTAGATATTTTTTAAATATTTAGGGTTTTGAGTTTTTCGGTTATATGCTTAGTTTTAGGGTTTAATTTTAAGGTTTACGGTTTTAGGTTTTAGTTTTTAGGGTGTTTTTTAGGTTTTAGGGTTTAGAATATTAGGGTTTAATGTTTAGTTTTAGGGTTTAGGGTTTTAGTGTATTCAAGATTAGGGTTTTAGTTTTTAGGGTTTAGGGTTTTTGTTTTAGGTTTTAGGGTTTAGAATATTAGGGTTTAATATTTAGTTTTAGGGTTTAGGGTTTTAGTGTATTCAAGATTAGGGTTTTAGTTTTTAGGGTTTAGGGTTTTTGTTTTAGGTTTTAGGGTTTAGAATATTAGGGTTTAATGTTTACTTTTAGGGTTTAGGGTTTTTGTTTTCAATTTTAGGGTTTTGAGTTTTTGGGTTATATGCTTCGTTTTAGTGTTTAATTTTAGGTTTTAGGGTTTAGGGTTTTATTGTATTCATGTTTAGGGTTTTAGGTTTTTGTTTTTAGGGTTTTTGTTTTAGGTTTTTGGGTTTAGAATTTTAGGGTTTAATATTTAGTTTTAAGGTTTAGGGTTTTAGTGTATTAAAGATTAGGGTTCTAGTTTTTAGGGTTTAGGGTTTTTTTTTTATGGTTTTAGTGTTTAGAGTATTAGGATTTAGGGTTTAGTGTATTAATGTTTAGGGTTTTAGATTTAGTTTTTAGGGTTTAGTGTTTAGATTTTTTTTAAAATTTTAGGGTTTTGAGTTTTTCGGTTATATGCTTAGTTTTAGGGTTTAATTTTAAGGTTTAGGGTTTTAGGTTTTAGTTTTTAGGGTTTTTGTTTTAGGTTTTAGGGTTTAGAATATTAGGGTTTAATGTTTAATTTTTTAGGGTTTAGGGTTTTAGTGTATTCAAGATTAGGGTTTTAGTTTTTAGGGTTTAGGGTTTTTTTTTTAGGTTTTAGGGTTTAGAATATTAGGGTTTAATGTTTACTTTTAGGCTTTAGGGTTTTAGTGTATTCAAGTTTAGGGTTATAATTTTTTGGGTTTAGGGTTTTGGTTTTAGGTTTTAGGGTTTAAAATTTTAGTTTTAGGGTTTAGGGTTTTAGTGTATTAAAGATTAGGGTTTTTGTTTTTAGGGTTTAGGGTTTCGTTTTTATGTTTTAGTGTCTAAAGTAATTAGGATTTAGGGTTTAGTGTATTAAAGTTTAGGGTTTTAGATTTAGTTTTTACGGTTTAGGGTTTAGGGTTTTTGTTTTCAATTTTAGGGTTTTGAGTTTTTGGGTTATATGCTTCGTTTTAGTGTTTAATTTTAGGTTTTAGGGTTTAGGGTTTTATTGTATTCATGTTTAGGGTTTTAGGTTTTTGTTTTTAGGGTTTTTGTTTTAGGTTTTTGGGTTTAGAATTTTAGGGTTTAATATTTAGTTTTAAGGTTTAGGGTTTTAGTATATTAAAGATTAGGGTTCTAGTTTTTAGGGTTTAGGGTTTTGTTTTTATGGTTTTAGTGTTTAGAGTATTAGGATTTAGGGTTTAGTGTATTAATGTTTAGGGTTTTAGATTTAGTTTTTAGAGTTTAGTGTTTAGATTTTTTTTAAAATTTTAGGGTTTTGAGTTTTTCGGTTATATGCTTAGTTTTAGGGTTTAATTTTAAGGTTTAGGGTTTTAGGTTTTAGTTTTTAGGGTTTTTGTTTTAGGTTTTAGGGTTTAGAATATTAGGGTTTAATGTTTTGTTTTTTAGGGTTTAGGGTTTTAGTGTATTCAAGATTAGGGTTTTAGTTTTTAGGGTTTAGGGTTTTTGTTTTAGGTTTTAGGGTTTAGAATATTAGGGTTTAATGTTTACTTTTAGGCTTTAGGGTTTTATTGTATTCAAGTTTAGGGTTATAATTTTTTGGGTTTAGGGTTTTGGTTTTAGGTTTTAGGGTTTAAAATTTTAGTTTTAGGGTTTAGGGTTTTAGTGTATTAAAGATTAGGGTTTTTGTTTTTAGGGTTTAGGGTTTCGTTTTTATGTTTTAGTGTCTAAAGTAATTAGGATTTAGGGTTTAGTATATTAAAGTTTAGGGTTTTAGATTTAGTTTTTACGGTTTAGGGTTTAGGGTTTTTGTTTTCAATTTTAGGGTTTTGAGTTTTTGGGTTATATGCTTCGTTTTAGTGTTTAATTTTAGGTTTTAGGGTTTAGGGTTTTATTGTATTCATGTTTAGGGTTTTAGGTTTTTGTTTTAGGGTTTTTGTTTTAGATTTTTGGGTTTAGAATTTTAGGGTTTAATATTTAGTTTTAAGGTTTAGGGTTTTAGTGTATTAAAGATTAGGGTTCTAGTTTTTAGGGTTTAGGTTTTGTTTTTATGGTTTTAGTGTTTAGAGTATTAGGATTTAGGGTTTAGTGTAGTGTATTAATGTTTAAGGTTTTAGATTTAGTTTTTAGGGTTTAGTGTTTAGATATTTTTTAAATATTTAGGGTTTTGAGTTTTTCGGTTATATGCTTAGTTTTAGGGTTTAATTTTAAGGTTTACGGTTTTAGGTTTTAGTTTTTAGGGTGTTTTTTAGGTTTTAGGGTTTAGAATATTAGGGTTTAATGTTTAGTTTTAGGGTTTAGGGTTTTAGTGTATTCAAGATTAGGGTTTTAGTTTTTAGGGTTTAGGGTTTTTGTTTTAGGTTTTAGGGTTTAGAATATTAGGGTTTAATGTTTAGTTTTAGGGTTTAGGGTTTTAGTGTATTCAAGATTAGGGTTTTAGTTTTTAGGGTTTAGGGTTTTTGTTTTAGGTTTTAGGGTTTAGAATATTAGGGTTTAATGTTTACTTTTAGGGTTTAGGGTTTTAGTGTATTCAAGTTTAGGGTTATAATTTTTTGGGTTTAAGGTTTTGGTTTTAGGTTTTAGGGTTTAAAATTTTAGTTTTAGGGTTTAGGGTTTTAGTGTATTAAAGATTAGGGTTTTTGTTTTTAGGGTTTAGGGTTTCGTTTTTATGTTTTAGTGTCTAAAGGAATTAGGATTTAGGGTTTAGTGTATTAAAATTTAGGGTTTTAGATTTAGTTTTTACGGTTTAGGGTTTAGGGTTTTTGTTTTCAATTTTAGGGTTTTGAGTTTTTGGGTTATATGCTTCGTTTTAGTGTTTAATTTTAGGTTTTAGGGTTTAGGGTTTTATTGTATTCATGTTTAGGGTTTTAGGTTTTTGTTTTTAGGGTTTTTGTTTTAGGTTTTTGGGTTTAGAATTTTAGGGTTTAATATTTAGTTTTAAGGTTTAGGGTTTTAGTGTATTAAAGATTAGGGTTCTAGTTTTTAGGGTTTAGGGTTTTGTTTTTATGGTTTTAGTGTTTAGAGTATTAGGATTTAGGGTTTAGTGTATTAATGTTTAGGGTTTTAGATTTAGTTTTTAGGGTTTAGTGTTTAGATTTTTTTTAAAATTTTAGGGTTTTGAGTTTTTCGGTTATATGCTTAGTTTTAGGGTTTAATTTTAAGGTTTAGGGTTTTAGGTTTTAGTTTTTAGGGTTTTTGTTTTAGGTTTTAGGGTTTAGAATATTAGGGTTTAATGTTTAGTTTTTTAGGGTTTAGGGTTTTAGTGTATTCAAGATTAGGGTTTTAGTTTTTAGGGTTTAGGGTTTTTGTTTTAGGTTTTAGGGTTTAGAATATTAGGGTTTAATGTTTACTTTTAGGCTTTAGGGTTTTAGTGTATTCAAGTTTAGGGTTATAATTTTTTGGGTTTAGGGTTTTGGTTTTTGGTTTTAGGGTTTAAAATTTTAGTTTTAGGGTTTAGGGTTTTAGTGTATTAAAGATTAGGGTTTTTGTTTTTAGGGTTTAGGGTTTCGTTTTTATGTTTTAGTGTCTAAAGTAATTAGGATTTAGGGTTTAGTGTATTAAAGTTTAGGGTTTTAGATTTAGTTTTTACGGTTTAGGGTTTAGGGTTTTTGTTTTCAATTTTAGAGTTTTGAGTTTTTGGGTTATATGCTTCGTTTTAGTGTTTAATTTTAGGTTTTAGGGTTTAGGGTTTTATTGTATTCATGTTTAGGGTTTTAGGTTTTTGTTTTTAGGGTTTTTGTTTTAGGTTTTTGGGTTTAGAATTTTAGGGTTTAATATTTAGTTTTAAGGTTTAGGGTTTTAGTGTATTAAAGATTAGGGTTCTAGTTTTTAGGGTTTAGGGTTTTGTTTTTATGGTTTTAGTGTTTAGAGTATTAGGATTTAGGGTTTAGTGTATTAATGTTTAGGGTTTCAAATTTAGTTTTTAGGGTTTAGTGTTTGGATTTTTTTTAAAATTTTAGGGTTTTGAGTTTTTCGGTTATATGCTTAGTTTTAGGGTTTAATTTTAAGGTTTAGGGTTTTAGGTTTTAGTTTTTAGGGTTTTTGTTTTAGGTTTTAGGGTTTAGAATATTAGGGTTTAATGTTTAGTTTTTTAGGGTTTAGGGTATTAGTGTATTCAAGATTAGGGTTTTAGTTTTTAGGGTTTAGGGTTTTTGTTTTAGGGTTTAGGGTTTAGAATATTAGGGTTTAATGTTTACTCTTAAGCTTTAGGGTTTTAGTGTATTCAAGTTAAGGGTTATAATTTTTTGGGTTTAGGGTTTTGGTTTTAGGTTTTAGGGTTTAAAATTTTAGTTTTAGGGTTTAGGGTTTTAGTGTATTAAAGATTAGGGTTTTTGTTTTTAGGGTTTAGGGTTTCGTTTTTATGTTTTAGTGTCTAAAGTAATTAGGATTTAGGGTTTAGTATATTAAAGTTTAGGGTTTTAGATTTAGTATTTACGGTTTAGGGTTTTGGGTTTTTGTTTTCAATTTTAGGGTTTTGAGTTTTTGGGTTATATGCTTCGTTTTAGTGTTTAATTTTAGGTTTTAGGGTTTAGGGTTTTATTGTATTCATGTTTAGGGTTTTAGGTTTTTGTTTTAGGGTTTTTGTTTTAGATTTTTGGGTTTAGAATTTTAGGGTTTAATATTTAGTTTTAAGGTTTAGGGTTTTAGTGTATTAAAGATTAGGGTTCTAGTTTTTAGGGTTTAGGTTTTGTTTTTATGGTTTTAGTGTTTAGAGTATTAGGATTTAGGGTTTAGTGTAGTGTATTAATGTTTAAGGTTTTAGATTTAGTTTTTAGGGTTTAGTGTTTAGATATTTTTTAAATATTTAGGGTTTTGAGTTTTTCGGTTATATGCTTAGTTTTAGGGTTTAATTTTAAGGTTTACGGTTTTAGGTTTTAGTTTTTAGGGTGTTTTTTAGGTTTTAGGGTTTAGAATATTAGGGTTTAATGTTTAGTTTTAGGGTTTAGGGTTTTAGTGTATTCAAGATTAGGGTTTTAGTTTTTAGGGTTTAGGGTTTTTGTTTTAGGTTTTAGGGTTTAGAATATTAGGGTTTAATGTTTAGTTTTAGGGTTTAGGGTTTTAGTGTATTCAAGATTAGGGTTTTAGTTTTTAGGGTTTAGGGTTTTTGTTTTAGGGTTTAGAATATTAGGGTTTAATGTTTACTTTTAGGGTTTAGGGTTTTAGTGTATTCAAGTTTAGGGTTATAATTTTTTGGGTTTAAGGTTTTGGTTTTAGGTTTTAGGGTTTAAAATTTTAGTTTTAGGGTTTAGGGTTTTAGTGTATTAAAGATTAGGGTTTTTGTTTTTAGGGTTTAGGGTTTCGTTTTTATGTTTTAGTGTCTAAAGGAATTAGGATTTAGGGTTTATTGTATTAAAATTTAGGGTTTTAGATTTAGTTTTTACGGTTTAGGGTTTAGGGTTTTTGTTTTCAATTTTAGGGTTTTGAGTTTTTGGGTTATATGCTTCGTTTTAGTGTTTAATTTTAGGTTTTAGGGTTTAGGGTTTTATTGTATTCATGTTTAGGGTTTTAGGTTTTTGTTTTTAGGGTTTTTGTTTTAGGTTTTTGGGTTTAGAATTTTAGGGTTTAATATTTAGTTTTAAGGTTTAGGGTTTTAGTGTATTAAAGATTAGGGTTCTAGTTTTTAGGGTTTAGGGTTTTTTTTTTATGGTTTTAGTGTTTAGAGTATTAGGATTTAGGGTTTAGTGTATTAATGTTTAGGGTTTTAGATTTAGTTTTTAGGGTTTAGTGTTTAGATTTTTTTTAAAATTTTAGGGTTTTGAGTTTTTCGGTTATATGCTTAGTTTTAGGGTTTAATTTTAAGGTTTAGGGTTTTAGGTTTTAGTTTTTAGTGTTTTTGTTTTAGGTTTTAGGGTTTAGAATATTAGGGTTTAATGTTTAGTTTTTTAGGGTTTAGGGTTTTAGTGTATTCCAGATTAGGGTTTTAGTTTTTAGGGTTTAGGGTTTTTGTTTTAGGTTTTAGGGTTTAGAATATTAGGGTTTAATGTTTACTTTTAGGCTTTAGGGTTTTAGTGTATTCAAGTTTAGGGTTATAATTTTTTGGGTTTAGGGTTTTGGTTTTAGGTTTTAGGGTTTAAAATTTTAGTTTTAGGGTTTAGGGTTTTAGTGTATTAAAGATTAGGGTTTTTGTTTTTAGGGTTTAGGGTTTCGTTTTTATGTTTTAGTGTCTAAAGTAATTAGGATTTAGGGTTTAGTGTATTAAAGTTTAGGGTTTTAGATTTAGTTTTTACGGTTTAGGGTTTAGGGTTTTTGTTTTCAATTTTAGGGTTTTGAGTTTTTGGGTTATATGCTTCGTTTTAGTGTTTTATTTTAGGATTTAGGGTTTAGGGTTTTATTGTATTCATGTTTAGGGTTTTAGGTTTTTGTTTTTAGGGTTTTTGTTTTAGGTTTTTGGGTTTAGAATTTTAGGGTTTAATATTTAGTTTTAAGGTTTAGGGTTTTAGTGTATTAAAGATTAGGGTTCTAGTTTTTAGGGTTTAGGGTTTTGTTTTTATGGTTTTAGTGTTTAGAGTATTAGGATTTAGGGTTTAGTGTATTAATGTTTAGGGTTTCAGATTTAGTTTTTAGGGTTTAGTGTTTAGATTTTTTTTAAAATTTTAGGGTTTTGAGTTTTTCGGTTATATGCTTAGTTTTAGGGTTTAATTTTAAGGTTTAGGGTTTTAGGTTTTAGTTTTTAGGGTTTTTGTTTTAGGTTTTAGGGTTTAGAATATTAGGGTTTAATGTTTAGTTTTTTAGGGTTTAGGGTATTAGTGTATTCAAGATTAGGGTTTTAGTTTTTAGGGTTTAGGGTTTTTGTTTTAGGTTTTAGGGTTTAGAATATTAGGGTTTAATGTTTACTTTTAAGCTTTAGGGTTTTAGTGTATTCAAGTTAAGGGTTATAATTTTTTGGGTTTAGGGTTTTGGTTTTAGGTTTTAGGGTTTAAAATTTTAGTTTTAGGGTTTAGGGTTTTAGTGTATTAAAGATTAGGGTTTTTGTTTTTAGGGTTTAGGGTTTCGTTTTTATGTTTTAGTGTCTAAAGTAATTAGGATTTAGGGTTTAGTGTATTAAAGTTTAGGGTTTTAGATTTAGTTTTTACGGTTTAGGGTTTAGGGTTTTTGTTTTCAATTTTAGGGTTTTGAGTTTTTGGGTTATATGCTTTGTTTTAGTGTTTAATTTTAGGTTTTAGGGTTTAGGGTTTTATTGTATTCATGTTTAGGGTTTTAGGTTTTTGTTTTTAGGGTTTTTGTTTTAGGTTTTTGGGTTTAGAATTTTAGGGTTTAATATTTAGTTTTAAGGTTTAGGGTTTTAGTGTATTAAAGATTAGGGTTCTAGTTTTTAGGGTTTAGGGTTTTGTTTTTATGGTTTTAGTGTTTAGAGTATTAGGATTTAGGGTTTAGTGTATTAATGTTTAGGGTTTCAGATTTAGTTTTTAGGGTTTAGTGTTTAGATTTTTTTTAAAATTTTAGGGTTTTGAGTTTTTCGGTTATATGCTTAGTTTTAGGGTTTAATTTTAAGGTTTAGGGTTTTAGGTTTTAGTTTTTAGGGTTTTTGTTTTAGGTTTTAGGGTTTAGAATATTAGGGTTTAATGTTTAGTTTTTTAGGGTTTAGGGTATTAGTGTATTCAAGATTAGGGTTTTAGTTTTTAGGGTTTAGGGTTTTTGTTTTAGGTTTTAGGGTTTAGAATATTAGGGTTTAATGTTTACTCTTAAGCTTTAGGGTTTTAGTGTATTCAAGTTAAGGGTTATAATTTTTTGGGTTTAGGGTTTTAGTGTATTAAAGATTAGGGTTTTTGTTTTTAGGGTTTAGGGTTTCGTTTTTATGTTTTAGTGTCTAAAGTAATTAGGATTTAGGGTTTAGTATATTAAAGTTTAGGGTTTTAGATTTAGTTTTTACGGTTTAGGGTTTAGGGTTTTTGTTTTCAATTTTAGGGTTTTGAGTTTTTGGGTTATATGCTTCGTTTTAGTGTTTAATTTTAGGTTTTAGGGTTTAGGGTTTTATTGTATTCATGTTTAGGGTTTTAGGTTTTTGTTTTAGGGTTTTTGTTTTAGATTTTTGGGTTTAGAATTTTAGGGTTTAATATTTAGTTTTAAGGTTTAGGGTTTTAGTGTATTAAAGATTAGGGTTCTAGTTTTTAGGGTTTAGGTTTTGTTTTTATGGTTTTAGTGTTTAGAGTATTAGGATTTAGGGTTTAGTGTAGTGTATTAATGTTTAAGGTTTTAGATTTAGTTTTTAGGGTTTAGTGTTTAGATATTTTTTAAATATTTAGGGTTTTGAGTTTTTCGGTTATATGCTTAGTTTTAGGGTTTAATTTTAAGGTTTACGGTTTTAGGTTTTAGTTTTTAGGGTGTTTTTTAGGTTTTAGGGTTTAGAATATTAGGGTTTAATGTTTAGTTTTAGGGTTTAGGGTTTTAGTGTATTCAAGATTAGGGTTTTAGTTTTTAGGGTTTAGGGTTTTTGTTTTAGGTTTTAGGGTTTAGAATATTAGGGTTTAATGTTTAGTTTTAGGGTTTAGGGTTTTAGTGTATTCAAGATTAGGGTTTTAGTTTTTAGGGTTTAGGGTTTTTGTTTTAGGTTTTAGGGTTTAGAATATTAGGGTTTAATGTTTACTTTTAGGGTTTAGGGTTTTAGTGTATTCAAGTTTAGGGTTATAATTTTTTGGGTTTAAGGTTTTGGTTTTAGGTTTTAGGGTTTAAAATTTTAGTTTTAGGGTTTAGGGTTTTAGTGTATTAAAGATTAGGGTTTTTGTTTTTAGGGTTTAGGGTTTCGTTTTTATGTTTTAGTGTCTAAAGGAATTAGGATTTAGGGTTTAGTGTATTAAAATTTAGGGTTTTAGATTTAGTTTTTACGGTTTAGGGTTTAGGGTTTTTGTTTTCAATTTTAGGGTTTTGAGTTTTTGGGTTATATTCTTCGTTTTAGTGTTTAATTTTAGGTTTTAGGGTTTAGGGTTTTATTGTATTCATGTTTAGGGTTTTAGGTTTTTGTTTTTAGGGTTTTTGTTTTAGGTTTTTGGGTTTAGAATTTTAGGGTTTAATATTTAGTTTTAAGGTTTAGGGTTTTAGTGTATTAAAGATTAGGGTTCTAGTTTTTAGGGTTTAGGGTTTTGTTTTTATGGTTTTAGTGTTTAGAGTATTAGGATTTAGGGTTTAGTGTATTAATGTTTAGGGTTTTAGATTTAGTTTTTAGGGTTTAGTGTTTAGATTTTTTTTAAAATTTTAGGGTTTTGAGTTTTTCGGTTATATGCTTAGTTTTAGGGTTTAATTTTAAGGTTTAGGGTTTTAGGTTTTAGTTTTTAGGGTTTTTGTTTTAGGTTTTAGGGTTTAGAATATTAGGGTTTAATGTTTAGTTTTTTAGGGTTTAGGGTATTAGTGTATTCAAGATTAGGGTTTTAGTTTTTAGGGTTTAGGGTTTTTGTTTTAGGTTTTAGGGTTTAGAATATTAGGGTTTAATGTTTACTTTTAAGCTTTAGGGTTTTAGTGTATTCAAGTTAAGGGTTATAATTTTTTGGGTTTAGGGTTTTGGTTTTAGGTTTTAGGGTTTAAAATTTTAGTTTTAGGGTTTAGGGTTTTAGTGTATTAAAGATTAGGGTTTTTGTTTTTAGGGTTTAGGGTTTCGTTTTTATGTTTTAGTGTCTAAAGTAATTAGGATTTAGGGTTTAGTGTATTAAAGTTTAGGGTTTTAGATTTAGTTTTTACGGTTTAGGGTTTAGGGTTTTTGTTTTCAATTTTAGGGTTTTGAGTTTTTGGGTTATATGCTTCGTTTTAGTGTTTTATTTTAGGTTTTAGGGTTTAGGGTTTTATTGTATTCATGTTTAGGGTTTTAGGTTTTTGTTTTTAGGGTTTTTGTTTTAGGTTTTTGGGTTTAGAATTTTAGGGTTTAATATTTAGTTTTAAGGTTTAGGGTTTTAGTGTATTAAAGATTAGGGTTCTAGTTTTTAGGGTTTAGGGTTTTGTTTTTATGGTTTTAGTGTTTAGAGTATTAGGATTTAGGGTTTAGTGTATTAATGTTTAGGGTTTCAGATTTAGTTTTTAGGGTTTAGTGTTTAGATTTTTTTTAAAATTTTAGGGTTTTGAGTTTTTCGGTTATATGCTTAGTTTTAGGGTTTAATTTTAAGGTTTAGGGTTTTAGGTTTTAGTTTTTAGGGTTTTTGTTTTAGGTTTTAGGGTTTAGAATATTAGGGTTTAATGTTTAGTTTTTTAGGGTTTAGGGTATTAGTGTATTCAAGATTAGGGTTTTAGTTTTTAGGGTTTAGGGTTTTTGTTTTAGGTTTTAGGGTTTAGAATATTAGGGTTTAATGTTTACTTTTAAGCTTTAGGGTTTTAGTGTATTCAAGTTAAGGGTTATAATTTTTTGGGTTTAGGGTTTTGGTTTTAGGTTTTAGGGTTTAAAATTTTAGTTTTAGGGTTTAGGGTTTTAGTGTATTAAAGATTAGGGTTTTTGTTTTTAGGGTTTAGGGTTTCGTTTTTATGTTTTAGTGTCTAAAGTAATTAGGATTTAGGGTTTAGTGTATTAAAGTTTAGGGTTTTAGATTTAGTTTTTACGGTTTAGGGTTTAGGGTTTTTGTTTTCAATTTTAGGGTTTTGAGTTTTTGGGTTATATGCTTCGTTTTAGTGTTTAATTTTAGGTTTTAGGGTTTAGGGTTTTATTGTATTCATGTTTAGGGTTTTAGGTTTTTGTTTTTAGGGTTTTTGTTTTAGGTTTTTGGGTTTAGAATTTTAGGGTTTAATATTTAGTTTTAAGGTTTAGGGTTTTAGTGTATTAAAGATTAGGGTTCTAGTTTTTAGGGTTTAGGGTTTTGTTTTTATGGTTTTAGTGTTTAGAGTATTAGGATTTAGGGTTTAGTGTATTAATGTTTAGGGTTTCAAATTTAGTTTTTAGGGTTTAGTGTTTAGATTTTTTTTAAAATTTTAGGGTTTTGAGTTTTTCGGTTATATGCTTAGTTTTAGGGTTTAATTTTAAGGTTTAGGGTTTTAGGTTTTAGTTTTTAGGGTTTTTGTTTTAGGTTTTAGGGTTTAGAATATTAGGGTTTAATGTTTAGTTTTTTAGGGTTTAGGGTATTAGTGTATTCAAGATTAGGGTTTTAGTTTTTAGGGTTTAGGGTTTTTGTTTTAGGTTTTAGGGTTTAGAATATTAGGGTTTAATGTTTACTCTTAAGCTTTAGGGTTTTAGTGTATTCAAGTTAAGGGTTATAATTTTTTGGGTTTAGGGTTTTAGTGTATTAAAGATTAGGGTTTTTGTTTTTAGGGTTTAGGGTTTCGTTTTTATGTTTTAGTGTCTAAAGTAATTAGGATTTAGGGTTTAGTATATTAAAGTTTAGGGTTTTAGATTTAGTTTTTACGGTTTAGGGTTTAGGGTTTTTGTTTTCAATTTTAGGGTTTTGAGTTTTTGGGTTATATGCTTCATTTTAGTGTTTAATTTTAGGTTTTAGGGTTTAGGGTTTTATTGTATTCATGTTTAGGGTTTTAGGTTTTTGTTTTAGGGTTTTTGTTTTAGATTTTTGGGTTTAGAATTTTAGGGTTTAATATTTAGTTTTAAGGTTTAGGGTTTTAGTGTATTAAAGATTAGGGTTCTAGTTTTTAGGGTTTAGGTTTTGTTTTTATGGTTTTAGTGTTTAGAGTATTAGGATTTAGGGTTTAGTGTAGTGTATTAATGTTTAAGGTTTTAGATTTAGTTTTTAGGGTTTAGTGTTTAGATATTTTTTAAATATTTAGGGTTTTGAGTTTTTCGGTTATATGCTTAGTTTTAGGGTTTAATTTTAAGGTTTACGGTTTTAGGTTTTAGTTTTTAGGGTGTTTTTTAGGTTTTAGGGTTTAGAATATTAGGGTTTAATGTTTAGTTTTAGGGTTTAGGGTTTTAGTGTATTCAAGATTAGGGTTTTAGTTTTTAGGGTTTAGGGTTTTTGTTTTAGGTTTTAGGGTTTAGAATATTAGGGTTTAATGTTTAGTTTTAGGGTTTAGGGTTTTAGTGTATTCAAGATTAGGGTTTTAGTTTTTAGGGTTTAGGGTTTTTGTTTTAGGTTTTAGGGTTTAGAATATTAGGGTTTAATGTTTACTTTTAGGGTTTAGGGTTTTAGTGTATTCAAGTTTAGGGTTATAATTTTTTGGGTTTAAGGTTTTGGTTTTAGGTTTTAGGGTTTAAAATTTTAGTTTTAGGGTTTAGGGTTTTAGTGTATTAAAGATTAGGGTTTTTGTTTTTAGGGTTTAGGGTTTCGTTTTTATGTTTTAGTGTCTAAAGGAATTAGGATTTAGGGTTTAGTGTATTAAAATTTAGGGTTTTAGATTTAGTTTTTACGGTTTAGGGTTTAGGGTTTTTGTTTTCAATTTTAGGGTTTTGAGTTTTTGGGTTATATGCTTCGTTTTAGTGTTTAATTTTAGGTTTTAGGGTTTAGGGTTTTATTGTATTCATGTTTAGGGTTTTAGGTTTTTGTTTTTAGGGTTTTTGTTTTAGGTTTTTGGGTTTAGAATTTTAGGGTTTAATATTTAGTTTTAAGGTTTAGGGTTTTAGTGTATTAAAGATTAGGGTTCTAGTTTTTAGGGTTTAGGGTTTTGTTTTTATGGTTTTAGTGTTTAGAGTATTAGGATTTAGGGTTTAGTGTATTAATGTTTAGGGTTTTAGATTTAGTTTTTAGGGTTTAGTGTTTAGATTTTTTTTAAAATTTTAGGGTTTTGAGTTTTTCGGTTATATGCTTAGTTTTAGGGTTTAATTTTAAGGTTTAGGGTTTTAGGTTTTAGTTTTTAGGGTTTTTGTTTTAGGTTTTAGGGTTTAGAATATTAGGGTTTAATGTTTAGTTTTTTAGGGTTTAGGGTATTAGTGTATTCAAGATTAGGGTTTTAGTTTTTAGGGTTTAGGGTTTTTGTTTTAGGTTTTAGGGTTTAGAATATTAGGGTTTAATGTTTACTTTTAAGCTTTAGGGTTTTAGTGTATTCAAGTTAAGGGTTATAATTTTTTGGGTTTAGGGTTTTGGTTTTAGGTTTTAGGGTTTAAAATTTTAGTTTTAGGGTTTAGGGTTTTAGTGTATTAAAGATTAGGGTTTTTGTTTTTAGGGTTTAGGGTTTCGTTTTTATGTTTTAGTGTCTAAAGTAATTAGGATTTAGGGTTTAGTGTATTAAAGTTTAGGGTTTTAGATTTAGTTTTTACGGTTTAGGGTTTAGGGTTTTTGTTTTCAATTTTAGGGTTTTGAGTTTTTGGGTTATATGCTTCGTTTTAGTGTTTAATTTTAGGTTTTAGGGTTTAGGGTTTTATTGTATTCATGTTTAGGGTTTTAGGTTTTTGTTTTTAGGGTTTTTGTTTTAGGTTTTTGGGTTTAGAATTTTAGGGTTTAATATTTAGTTTTAAGGTTTAGGGTTTTAGTGTATTAAAGATTAGGGTTCTAGTTTTTAGGGTTTAGGGTTTTGTTTTTATGGTTTTAGTGTTTAGAGTATTAGGATTTAGGGTTTAGTGTATTAATGTTTAGGGTTTCAGATTTAGTTTTTAGGGTTTAGTGTTTAGATTTTTTTTAAAATTTTAGGGTTTTGAGTTTTTCGGTTATATGCTTAGTTTTAGGGTTTAATTTTAAGGTTTAGGGTTTTAGGTTTTAGTTTTTAGGGTTTTTGTTTTAGGTTTTAGGGTTTAGAATATTAGGGTTTAATGTTTAGTTTTTTAGGGTTTAGGGTATTAGTGTATTCAAGATTAGGGTTTTAGTTTTTAGGGTTTAGGGTTTTTGTTTTAGGTTTTAGGGTTTAGAATATTAGGGTTTAATGTTTACTCTTAAGCTTTAGGGTTTTAGTGTATTCAAGTTAAGGGTTATAATTTTTTGGGTTTAGGGTTTTAGTGTATTAAAGATTAGGGTTTTTGTTTTTAGGGTTTAGGGTTTCGTTTTTATGTTTTAGTGTCTAAAGTAATTAGGATTTAGGGTTTAGTATATTAAAGTTTAGGGTTTTAGATTTAGTTTTTACGGTTTAGGGTTTAGGGTTTTTGTTTTCAATTTTAGGGTTTTGAGTTTTTGGGTTATATGCTTCGTTTTAGTGTTTAATTTTAGGTTTTAGGGTTTAGGGTTTTATTGTATTCATGTTTAGGGTTTTAGGTTTTTGTTTTAGGGTTTTTGTTTTAGATTTTTGGGTTTAGAATTTTAGGGTTTAATATTTAGTTTTAAGGTTTAGGGTTTTAGTGTATTAAAGATTAGGGTTCTAGTTTTTAGGGTTTAGGTTTTGTTTTTATGGTTTTAGTGTTTAGAGTATTAGGATTTAGGGTTTAGTGTAGTGTATTAATGTTTAAGGTTTTAGATTTAGTTTTTAGGGTTTAGTGTTTAGATATTTTTTAAATATTTAGGGTTTTGAGTTTTTCGGTTATATGCTTAGTTTTAGGGTTTAATTTTAAGGTTTACGGTTTTAGGTTTTAGTTTTTAGGGTGTTTTTTAGGTTTTAGGGTTTAGAATATTAGGGTTTAATGTTTAGTTTTAGGGTTTAGGGTTTTAGTGTATTCAAGATTAGGGTTTTAGTTTTTAGGGTTTAGGGTTTTTGTTTTAGGTTTTAGGGTTTAGAATATTAGGGTTTAATGTTTAGTTTTAGGGTTTAGGGTTTTAGTGTATTCAAGATTAGGGTTTTAGTTTTTAGGGTTTAGGGTTTTTGTTTTAGGTTTTAGGGTTTAGAATATTAGGGTTTAATGTTTACTTTTAGGGTTTAGGGTTTTAGTGTATTCAAGTTTAGGGTTATAATTTTTTGGGTTTAAGGTTTTGGTTTTAGGTTTTAGGGTTTAAAATTTTAGTTTTAGGGTTTAGGGTTTTAGTGTATTAAAGATTAGGGTTTTTGTTTTTAGGGTTTAGGGTTTCGTTTTTATGTTTTAGTGTCTAAAGGAATTAGGATTTAGGGTTTAGTGTATTAAAATTTAGGGTTTTAGATTTAGTTTTTACGGTTTAGGGTTTAGGGTTTTTGTTTTCAATTTTAGGGTTTTGAGTTTTTGGGTTATATGCTTCGTTTTAGTGTTTAATTTTAGGTTTTAGGGTTTAGGGTTTTATTGTATTCATGTTTAGGGTTTTAGGTTTTTGTTTTTAGGGTTTTTGTTTTAGGTTTTTGGGTTTAGAATTTTAGGGTTTAATATTTAGTTTTAAGGTTTAGGGTTTTAGTGTATTAAAGATTAGGGTTCTAGTTTTTAGGGTTTAGGGTTTTGTTTTTATGGTTTTAGTGTTTAGAGTATTAGGATTTAGGGTTTAGTGTATTAATGTTTAGGGTTTTAGATTTAGTTTTTAGGGTTTAGTGTTTAGATTTTTTTTAAAATTTTAGGGTTTTGAGTTTTTCGGTTATATGCTTAGTTTTAGGGTTTAATTTTAAGGTTTAGGGTTTTAGGTTTTAGTTTTTAGGGTTTTTGTTTTAGGTTTTAGGGTTTAGAATATTAGGGTTTAATGTTTAGTTTTTTAGGGTTTAGGGTTTTAGTGTATTCAAGATTAGGGTTTTAGTTTTTAGGGTTTAGGGTTTTTGTTTTAGGTTTTAGGGTTTAGAATATTAGGGTTTAATGTTTACTTTTAGGCTTTAGGGTTTTAGTGTATTCAAGTTTAGGGTTATAATTTTTTGGGTTTAGGGTTTTGGTTTTAGGTTTTAGGGTTTAAAATTTTAGTTTTAGGGTTTAGGGTTTTAGTGTATTAAAGATTAGGGTTTTTGTTTTTAGGGTTTAGGGTTTCGTTTTTATGTTTTAGTGTCTAAAGTAATTAGGATTTAGGGTTTAGTGTATTAAAGTTTAGGGTTTTAGATTTAGTTTTTACGGTTTAGGGTTTAGGGTTTTTGTTTTCAATTTTAGGGTTTTGAGTTTTTGGGTTATATGCTTCGTTTTAGTGTTTTATTTTAGGTTTTAGGGTTTAGGGTTTTATTGTATTCATGTTTAGGGTTTTAGGTTTTTGTTTTTAGGGTTTTTGTTTTAGGTTTTTGGGTTTAGAATTTTAGGGTTTAATATTTAGTTTTAAGGTTTAGGGTTTTAGTGTATTAAAGATTAGGGTTCTAGTTTTTAGGGTTTAGGGTTTTGTTTTTATGGTTTTAGTGTTTAGAGTATTAGGATTTAGGGTTTAGTGTATTAATGTTTAGGGTTTCAGATTTAGTTTTTAGGGTTTAGTGTTTAGATTTTTTTTAAAATTTTAGGGTTTTGAGTTTTTCGGTTATATGCTTAGTTTTAGGGTTTAATTTTAAGGTTTAGGGTTTTAGGTTTTAGTTTTTAGGGTTTTTGTTTTAGGTTTTAGGGTTTAGAATATTAGGGTTTAATGTTTAGTTTTTTAGGGTTTAGGGTATTAGTGTATTCAAGATTAGGGTTTTAGTTTTTAGGGTTTAGGGTTTTTGTTTTAGGTTTTAGGGTTTAGAATATTAGGGTTTAATGTTTACTTTTAAGCTTTAGGGTTTTAGTGTATTCAAGTTAAGGGTTATAATTTTTTGGGTTTAGGGTTTTGGTTTTAGGTTTTAGGGTTTAAAATTTTAGTTTTAGGGTTTAGGGTTTTAGTGTATTAAAGATTAGGGTTTTTGTTTTTAGGGTTTAGGGTTTCGTTTTTATGTTTTAGTGTCTAAAGTAATTAGGATTTAGGGTTTAGTGTATTAAAGTTTAGGGTTTTAGATTTAGTTTTTACGGTTTAGGGTTTAGGGTTTTTGTTTTCAATTTTAGGGTTTTGAGTTTTTGGGTTATATGCTTCGTTTTAGTGTTTAATTTTAGGTTTTAGGGTTTAGGGTTTTATTGTATTCATGTTTAGGGTTTTAGGTTTTTGTTTTTAGGGTTTTTGTTTTAGGTTTTTGGGTTTAGAATTTTAGGGTTTAATATTTAGTTTTAAGGTTTAGGGTTTTAGTGTATTAAAGATTAGGGTTCTAGTTTTTAGGGTTTAGGGTTTTGTTTTTATGGTTTTAGTGTTTAGAGTATTAGGATTTAGGGTTTAGTGTATTAATGTTTAGGGTTTTAGATTTAGTTTTTAGGGTTTAGTGTTTAGATTTTTTTTAAAATTTTAGGGTTTTGAGTTTTTCGGTTATATGCTTAGTTTTAGGGTTTAATTTTAAGGTTTAGGGTTTTAGGTTTTAGTTTTTAGGGTTTTTGTTTTAGGTTTTAGGGTTTAGAATATTAGGGTTTAATGTTTTGTTTTTTAGGGTTTAGGGTTTTAGTGTATTCAAGATTAGGGTTTTAGTTTTTAGGGTTTAGGGTTTTTGTTTTAGGTTTTAGGGTTTAGAATATTAGGGTTTAATGTTTACTTTTAGGCTTTAGGGTTTTATTGTATTCAAGTTTAGGGTTATAATTTTTTGGGTTTAGGGTTTTGGTTTTAGGTTTTAGGGTTTAAAATTTTAGTTTTAGGGTTTAGGGTTTTAGTGTATTAAAGATTAGGGTTTTTGTTTTTAGGGTTTAGGGTTTCGTTTTTATGTTTTAGTGTCTAAAGTAATTAGGATTTAGGGTTTAGTATATTAAAGTTTAGGGTTTTAGATTTAGTTTTTACGGTTTAGGGTTTAGGGTTTTTGTTTTCAATTTTAGGGTTTTGAGTTTTTGGGTTATATGCTTCGTTTTAGTGTTTAATTTTAGGTTTTAGGGTTTAGGGTTTTATTGTATTCATGTTTAGGGTTTTAGGTTTTTGTTTTAGGGTTTTTGTTTTAGATTTTTGGGTTTAGAATTTTAGGGTTTAATATTTAGTTTTAAGGTTTAGGGTTTTAGTGTATTAAAGATTAGGGTTCTAGTTTTTAGGGTTTAGGTTTTGTTTTTATGGTTTTAGTGTTTAGAGTATTAGGATTTAGGGTTTAGTGTAGTGTATTAATGTTTAAGGTTTTAGATTTAGTTTTTAGGGTTTAGTGTTTAGATTTTTTTTAAAATTTTAGGGTTTTGAGTTTTTCGGTTATATGCTTAGTTTTAGGGTTTAATTTTAAGGTTTAGGGTTTTAGGTTTTAGTTTTTAGTGTTTTTGTTTTAGGTTTTAGGGTTTAGAATATTAGGGTTTAATGTTTAGTTTTTTAGGGTTTAGGGTTTTAGTGTATTCAAGATTAGGGTTTTAGTTTTTAGGGTTTAGGGTTTTTGTTTTAGGTTTTAGGGTTTAGAATATTAGGGTTTAATGTTTACTTTTAGGCTTTAGGGTTTTAGTGTATTCAAGTTTAGGGTTATAATTTTTTGGGTTTAGGGTTTTGGTTTTAGGTTTTAGGGTTTAAAATTTTAGTTTTAGGGTTTAGGGTTTTAGTGTATTAAAGATTAGGGTTTTTGTTTTTAGGGTTTAGGGTTTCGTTTTTATGTTTTAGTGTCTAAAGTAATTAGGATTTAGGGTTTAGTGTATTAAAGTTTAGGGTTTTAGATTTAGTTTTTACGGTTTAGGGTTTAGGGTTTTTGTTTTCAATTTTAGGGTTTTGAGTTTTTGGGTTATATGCTTCGTTTTAGTGTTTTATTTTAGGATTTAGGGTTTAGGGTTTTATTGTATTCATGTTTAGGGTTTTAGGTTTTTGTTTTTAGGGTTTTTGTTTTAGGTTTTTGGGTTTAGAATTTTAGGGTTTAATATTTAGTTTTAAGGTTTAGGGTTTTAGTGTATTAAAGATTAGGGTTCTAGTTTTTAGGGTTTAGGGTTTTGTTTTTATGGTTTTAGTGTTTAGAGTATTAGGATTTAGGGTTTAGTGTATTAATGTTTAGGGTTTCAGATTTAGTTTTTAGGGTTTAGTGTTTAGATTTTTTTTAAAATTTTAGGGTTTTGAGTTTTTCGGTTATATGCTTAGTTTTAGGGTTTAATTTTAAGGTTTAGGGTTTTAGGTTTTAGTTTTTAGGGTTTTTGTTTTAGGTTTTAGGGTTTAGAATATTAGGGTTTAATGTTTAGTTTTTTAGGGTTTAGGGTATTAGTGTATTCAAGATTAGGGTTTTAGTTTTTAGGGTTTAGGGTTTTTGTTTTAGGTTTTAGGGTTTAGAATATTAGGGTTTAATGTTTACTTTTAAGCTTTAGGGTTTTAGTGTATTCAAGTTAAGGGTTATAATTTTTTGGGTTTAGGGTTTTGGTTTTAGGTTTTAGGGTTTAAAATTTTAGTTTTAGGGTTTAGGGTTTTAGTGTATTAAAGATTAGGGTTTTTGTTTTTAGGGTTTAGGGTTTCGTTTTTATGTTTTAGTGTCTAAAGTAATTAGGATTTAGGGTTTAGTGTATTAAAGTTTAGGGTTTTAGATTTAGTTTTTACGGTTTAGGGTTTAGGGTTTTTGTTTTCAATTTTAGGGTTTTGAGTTTTTGGGTTATATGCTTCGTTTTAGTGTTTAATTTTAGGTTTTAGGGTTTAGGGTTTTATTGTATTCATGTTTAGGGTTTTAGGTTTTTGTTTTTAGGGTTTTTGTTTTAGGTTTTTGGGTTTAGAATTTTAGGGTTTAATATTTAGTTTTAAGGTTTAGGGTTTTAGTGTATTAAAGATTAGGGTTCTAGTTTTTAGGGTTTAGGGTTTTGTTTTTATGGTTTTAGTGTTTAGAGTATTAGGATTTAGGGTTTAGTGTATTAATGTTTAGGGTTTCAGATTTAGTTTTTAGGGTTTAGTGTTTAGATTTTTTTTAAAATTTTAGGGTTTTGAGTTTTTCGGTTATATGCTTAGTTTTAGGGTTTAATTTTAAGGTTTAGGGTTTTAGGTTTTAGTTTTTAGGGTTTTTGTTTTAGGTTTTAGGGTTTAGAATATTAGGGTTTAATGTTTAGTTTTTTAGGGTTTAGGGTATTAGTGTATTCAAGATTAGGGTTTTAGTTTTTAGGGTTTAGGGTTTTTGTTTTAGGTTTTAGGGTTTAGAATATTAGGGTTTAATGTTTACTCTTAAGCTTTAGGGTTTTAGTGTATTCAAGTTAAGGGTTATAATTTTTTGGGTTTAGGGTTTTAGTGTATTAAAGATTAGGGTTTTTGTTTTTAGGGTTTAGGGTTTCGTTTTTATGTTTTAGTGTCTAAAGTAATTAGGATTTAGGGTTTAGTATATTAAAGTTTAGGGTTTTAGATTTAGTTTTTACGGTTTAGGGTTTAGGGTTTTTGTTTTCAATTTTAGGGTTTTGAGTTTTTGGGTTATATGCTTCGTTTTAGTGTTTAATTTTAGGTTTTAGGGTTTAGGGTTTTATTGTATTCATGTTTAGGGTTTTAGGTTTTTGTTTTAGGGTTTTTGTTTTAGATTTTTGGGTTTAGAATTTTAGGGTTTAATATTTAGTTTTAAGGTTTAGGGTTTTAGTGTATTAAAGATTAGGGTTCTAGTTTTTAGGGTTTAGGTTTTGTTTTTATGGTTTTAGTGTTTAGAGTATTAGGATTTAGGGTTTAGTGTAGTGTATTAATGTTTAAGGTTTTAGATTTAGTTTTTAGGGTTTAGTGTTTAGATATTTTTTAAATATTTAGGGTTTTGAGTTTTTCGGTTATATGCTTAGTTTTAGGGTTTAATTTTAAGGTTTACGGTTTTAGGTTTTAGTTTTTAGGGTGTTTTTTAGGTTTTAGGGTTTAGAATATTAGGGTTTAATGTTTAGTTTTAGGGTTTAGGGTTTTAGTGTATTCAAGATTAGGGTTTTAGTTTTTAGGGTTTAGGGTTTTTGTTTTAGGTTTTAGGGTTTAGAATATTAGGGTTTAATGTTTAGTTTTAGGGTTTAGGGTTTTAGTGTATTCAAGATTAGGGTTTTAGTTTTTAGGGTTTAGGGTTTTTGTTTTAGGTTTTAGGGTTTAGAATATTAGGGTTTAATGTTTACTTTTAGGGTTTAGGGTTTTAGTGTATTCAAGTTTAGGGTTATAATTTTTTGGGTTTAAGGTTTTGGTTTTAGGTTTTAGGGTTTAAAATTTTAGTTTTAGGGTTTAGGGTTTTAGTGTATTAAAGATTAGGGTTTTTGTTTTTAGGGTTTAGGGTTTCGTTTTTATGTTTTAGTGTCTAAAGGAATTAGGATTTAGGGTTTAGTGTATTAAAATTTAGGGTTTTAGATTTAGTTTTTACGGTTTAGGGTTTAGGGTTTTTGTTTTCAATTTTAGGGTTTTGAGTTTTTGGGTTATATGCTTCGTTTTAGTGTTTAATTTTAGGTTTTAGGGTTTAGGGTTTTATTGTATTCATGTTTAGGGTTTTAGGTTTTTGTTTTTAGGGTTTTTGTTTTAGGTTTTTGGGTTTAGAATTTTAGGGTTTAATATTTAGTTTTAAGGTTTAGGGTTTTAGTGTATTAAAGATTAGGGTTCTAGTTTTTAGGGTTTAGGGTTTTGTTTTTATGGTTTTAGTGTTTAGAGTATTAGGATTTAGGGTTTAGTGTATTAATGTTTAGGGTTTTAGATTTAGTTTTTAGGGTTTAGTGTTTAGATTTTTTTTAAAATTTTAGGGTTTTGAGTTTTTCGGTTATATGCTTAGTTTTAGGGTTTAATTTTAAGGTTTAGGGTTTTAGGTTTTAGTTTTTAGGGTTTTTGTTTTAGGTTTTAGGGTTTAGAATATTAGGGTTTAATGTTTAGTTTTTTAGGGTTTAGGGTATTAGTGTATTCAAGATTAGGGTTTTAGTTTTTAGGGTTTAGGGTTTTTGTTTTAGGTTTTAGGGTTTAGAATATTAGGGTTTAATGTTTACTTTTAAGCTTTAGGGTTTTAGTGTATTCAAGTTAAGGGTTATAATTTTTTGGGTTTAGGGTTTTGGTTTTAGGTTTTAGGGTTTAAAATTTTAGTTTTAGGGTTTAGGGTTTTAGTGTATTAAAGATTAGGGTTTTTGTTTTTAGGGTTTAGGGTTTCGTTTTTATGTTTTAGTGTCTAAAGTAATTAGGATTTAGGGTTTAGTGTATTAAAGTTTAGGGTTTTAGATTTAGTTTTTACGGTTTAGGGTTTAGGGTTTTTGTTTTCAATTTTAGGGTTTTGAGTTTTTGGGTTATATGCTTCGTTTTAGTGTTTAATTTTAGGTTTTAGGGTTTAGGGTTTTATTGTATTCATGTTTAGGGTTTTAGGTTTTTGTTTTTAGGGTTTTTGTTTTAGGTTTTTGGGTTTAGAATTTTAGGGTTTAATATTTAGTTTTAAGGTTTAGGGTTTTAGTGTATTAAAGATTAGGGTTCTAGTTTTTAGGGTTTAGGGTTTTGTTTTTATGGTTTTAGTGTTTAGAGTATTAGGATTTAGGGTTTAGTGTATTAATGTTTAGGGTTTCAGATTTAGTTTTTAGGGTTTAGTGTTTAGATTTTTTTTAAAATTTTAGGGTTTTGAGTTTTTCGGTTATATGCTTAGTTTTAGGGTTTAATTTTAAGGTTTAGGGTTTTAGGTTTTAGTTTTTAGGGTTTTTGTTTTAGGTTTTAGGGTTTAGAATATTAGGGTTTAATGTTTAGTTTTTTAGGGTTTAGGGTATTAGTGTATTCAAGATTAGGGTTTTAGTTTTTAGGGTTTAGGGTTTTTGTTTTAGGTTTTAGGGTTTAGAATATTAGGGTTTAATGTTTACTCTTAAGCTTTAGGGTTTTAGTGTATTCAAGTTAAGGGTTATAATTTTTTGGGTTTAGGGTTTTAGTGTATTAAAGATTAGGGTTTTTGTTTTTAGGGTTTAGGGTTTCGTTTTTATGTTTTAGTGTCTAAAGTAATTAGGATTTAGGGTTTAGTATATTAAAGTTTAGGGTTTTAGATTTAGTTTTTACGGTTTAGGGTTTAGGGTTTTTGTTTTCAATTTTAGGGTTTTGAGTTTTTGGGTTATATGCTTCGTTTTAGTGTTTAATTTTAGGTTTTAGGGTTTAGGGTTTTATTGTATTCATGTTTAGGGTTTTAGGTTTTTGTTTTAGGGTTTTTGTTTTAGATTTTTGGGTTTAGAATTTTAGGGTTTAATATTTAGTTTTAAGGTTTAGGGTTTTAGTGTATTAAAGATTAGGGTTCTAGTTTTTAGGGTTTAGGTTTTGTTTTTATGGTTTTAGTGTTTAGAGTATTAGGATTTAGGGTTTAGTGTAGTGTATTAATGTTTAAGGTTTTAGATTTAGTTTTTAGGGTTTAGTGTTTAGATATTTTTTAAATATTTAGGGTTTTGAGTTTTTCGGTTATATGCTTAGTTTTAGGGTTTAATTTTAAGGTTTACGGTTTTAGGTTTTAGTTTTTAGGGTGTTTTTTAGGTTTTAGGGTTTAGAATATTAGGGTTTAATGTTTAGTTTTAGGGTTTAGGGTTTTAGTGTATTCAAGATTAGGGTTTTAGTTTTTAGGGTTTAGGGTTTTTGTTTTAGGTTTTAGGGTTTAGAATATTAGGGTTTAATGTTTAGTTTTAGGGTTTAGGGTTTTAGTGTATTCAAGATTAGGGTTTTAGTTTTTAGGGTTTAGGGTTTTTGTTTTAGGTTTTAGGGTTTAGAATATTAGGGTTTAATGTTTACTTTTAGGGTTTAGGGTTTTAGTGTATTCAAGTTTAGGGTTATAATTTTTTGGGTTTAAGGTTTTGGTTTTATGTTTTAGGGTTTAAAATTTTAGTTTTAGGGTTTAGGGTTTTAGTGTATTAAAGATTAGGGTTTTTGTTTTTAGGGTTTAGGGTTTCGTTTTTATGTTTTAGTGTCTAAAGGAATTAGGATTTAGGGTTTAGTGTATTAAAATTTAGGGTTTTAGATTTAGTTTTTACGGTTTAGGGTTTAGGGTTTTTGTTTTCAATTTTAGGGTTTTGAGTTTTTGGGTTATATGCTTCGTTTTAGTGTTTAATTTTAGGTTTTAGGGTTTAGGGTTTTATTGTATTCATGTTTAGGGTTTTAGGTTTTTGTTTTTAGGGTTTTTGTTTTAGGTTTTTGGGTTTAGAATTTTAGGGTTTAATATTTAGTTTTAAGGTTTAGGGTTTTAGTGTATTAAAGATTAGGGTTCTAGTTTTTAGGGTTTAGGGTTTTGTTTTTATGGTTTTAGTGTTTAGAGTATTAGGATTTAGGGTTTAGTGTATTAATGTTTAGGGTTTTAGATTTAGTTTTTAGGGTTTAGTGTTTAGATTTTTTTTAAAATTTTAGGGTTTTGAGTTTTTCGGTTATATGCTTAGTTTTAGGGTTTAATTTTAAGGTTTAGGGTTTTAGGTTTTAGTTTTTAGGGTTTTTGTTTTAGGTTTTAGGGTTTAGAATATTAGGGTTTAATGTTTAGTTTTTTAGGGTTTAGGGTTTTAGTGTATTCAAGATTAGGGTTTTAGTTTTTAGGGTTTAGGGTTTTTGTTTTAGGTTTTAGGGTTTAGAATATTAGGGTTTAATGTTTACTTTTAGGCTTTAGGGTTTTAGTGTATTCAAGTTTAGGGTTATAATTTTTTGGGTTTAGGGTTTTGGTTTTAGGTTTTAGGGTTTAAAATTTTAGTTTTAGGGTTTAGGGTTTTAGTGTATTAAAGATTAGGGTTTTTGTTTTTAGGGTTTAGGGTTTCGTTTTTATGTTTTAGTGTCTAAAGTAATTAGGATTTAGGGTTTAGTGTATTAAAGTTTAGGGTTTTAGATTTAGTTTTTACGGTTTAGGGTTTAGGGTTTTTGTTTTCAATTTTAGGGTTTTGAGTTTTTGGGTTATATGCTTCGTTTTAGTGTTTTATTTTAGGTTTTAGGGTTTAGGGTTTTATTGTATTCATGTTTAGGGTTTTAGGTTTTTGTTTTTAGGGTTTTTGTTTTAGGTTTTTGGGTTTAGAATTTTAGGGTTTAATATTTAGTTTTAAGGTTTAGGGTTTTAGTGTATTAAAGATTAGGGTTCTAGTTTTTAGGGTTTAGGGTTTTGTTTTTATGGTTTTAGTGTTTAGAGTATTAGGATTTAGGGTTTAGTGTATTAATGTTTAGGGTTTCAGATTTAGTTTTTAGGGTTTAGTGTTTAGATTTTTTTTAAAATTTTAGGGTTTTGAGTTTTTCGGTTATATGCTTAGTTTTAGGGTTTAATTTTAAGGTTTAGGGTTTTAGGTTTTAGTTTTTAGGGTTTTTGTTTTAGGTTTTAGGGTTTAGAATATTAGGGTTTAATGTTTAGTTTTTTAGGGTTTAGGGTATTAGTGTATTCAAGATTAGGGTTTTAGTTTTTAGGGTTTAGGGTTTTTGTTTTAGGTTTTAGGGTTTAGAATATTAGGGTTTAATGTTTACTTTTAAGCTTTAGGGTTTTAGTGTATTCAAGTTAAGGGTTATAATTTTTTGGGTTTAGGGTTTTGGTTTTAGGTTTTAGGGTTTAAAATTTTAGTTTTAGGGTTTAGGGTTTTAGTGTATTAAAGATTAGGGTTTTTGTTTTTAGGGTTTAGGGTTTCGTTTTTATGTTTTAGTGTCTAAAGTAATTAGGATTTAGGGTTTAGTGTATTAAAGTTTAGGGTTTTAGATTTAGTTTTTACGGTTTAGGGTTTAGGGTTTTTGTTTTCAATTTTAGGGTTTTGAGTTTTTGGGTTATATGCTTCGTTTTAGTGTTTAATTTTAGGTTTTAGGGTTTAGGGTTTTATTGTATTCATGTTTAGGGTTTTAGGTTTTTGTTTTTAGGGTTTTTGTTTTAGGTTTTTGGGTTTAGAATTTTAGGGTTTAATATTTAGTTTTAAGGTTTAGGGTTTTAGTGTATTAAAGATTAGGGTTCTAGTTTTTAGGGTTTAGGGTTTTGTTTTTATGGTTTTAGTGTTTAGAGTATTAGGATTTAGGGTTTAGTGTATTAATGTTTAGGGTTTTAGATTTAGTTTTTAGGGTTTAGTGTTTAGATTTTTTTTAAAATTTTAGGGTTTTGAGTTTTTCGGTTATATGCTTAGTTTTAGGGTTTAATTTTAAGGTTTAGGGTTTTAGGTTTTAGTTTTTAGGGTTTTTGTTTTAGGTTTTAGGGTTTAGAATATTAGGGTTTAATGTTTTGTTTTTTAGGGTTTAGGGTTTTAGTGTATTCAAGATTAGGGTTTTAGTTTTTAGGGTTTAGGGTTTTTGTTTTAGGTTTTAGGGTTTAGAATATTAGGGTTTAATGTTTACTTTTAGGCTTTAGGGTTTTATTGTATTCAAGTTTAGGGTTATAATTTTTTGGGTTTAGGGTTTTGGTTTTAGGTTTTAGGGTTTAAAATTTTAGTTTTAGGGTTTAGGGTTTTAGTGTATTAAAGATTAGGGTTTTTGTTTTTAGGGTTTAGGGTTTCGTTTTTATGTTTTAGTGTCTAAAGTAATTAGGATTTAGGGTTTAGTATATTAAAGTTTAGGGTTTTAGATTTAGTTTTTACGGTTTAGGGTTTAGGGTTTTTGTTTTCAATTTTAGGGTTTTGAGTTTTTGGGTTATATGCTTCGTTTTAGTGTTTAATTTTAGGTTTTAGGGTTTAGGGTTTTATTGTATTCATGTTTAGGGTTTTAGGTTTTTGTTTTAGGGTTTTTGTTTTAGATTTTTGGGTTTAGAATTTTAGGGTTTAATATTTAGTTTTAAGGTTTAGGGTTTTAGTGTATTAAAGATTAGGGTTCTAGTTTTTAGGGTTTAGGTTTTGTTTTTATGGTTTTAGTGTTTAGAGTATTAGGATTTAGGGTTTAGTGTAGTGTATTAATGTTTAAGGTTTTAGATTTAGTTTTTAGGGTTTAGTGTTTAGATATTTTTTAAATATTTAGAGTTTTGAGTTTTTCGGTTATATGCTTAGTTTTAGGGTTTAATTTTAAGGTTTACGGTTTTAGGTTTTAGTTTTTAGGGTGTTTTTTAGGTTTTAGGGTTTAGAATATTAGGGTTTAATGTTTAGTTTTAGGGTTTAGGGTTTTAGTGTATTCAAGATTAGGGTTTTAGTTTTTAGGGTTTAGGGTTTTTGTTTTAGGTTTTAGGGTTTAGAATATTAGGGTTTAATGTTTAGTTTTAGGGTTTAGGGTTTTATTGTATTCATGTTTAGGGTTTTAGGTTTTTGTTTTTAGGGTTTTTGTTTTAGGTTTTTGGGTTTAGAATTTTAGGGTTTAATATTTAGTTTTAAGGTTTAGGGTTTTAGTGTATTAAAGATTAGGGTTCTAGTTTTTAGGGTTTAGGGTTTTGTTTTTATGGTTTTAGTGTTTAGAGTATTAGGATTTAGGGTTTAGTGTATTAATGTTTAGGGTTTCAGATTTAGTTTTTAGGGTTTAGTGTTTAGATTTTTTTTAAAATTTTAGGGTTTTGAGTTTTTCGGTTATATGCTTAGTTTTAGGGTTTAATTTTAAGGTTTAGGGTTTTAGGTTTTAGTTTTTAGGGTTTTTGTTTTAGGTTTTAGGGTTTAGAATATTAGGGTTTAATGTTTAGTTTTTTAGGGTTTAGGGTATTAGTGTATTCAAGATTAGGGTTTTAGTTTTTAGGGTTTAGGGTTTTTGTTTTAGGTTTTAGGGTTTAGAATATTAGGGTTTAATGTTTACTTTTAAGCTTTAGGGTTTTAGTGTATTCAAGTTAAGGGTTATAATTTTTTGGGTTTAGGGTTTTGGTTTTAGGTTTTAGGGTTTAAAATTTTAGTTTTAGGGTTTAGGGTTTTAGTGTATTAAAGATTAGGGTTTTTGTTTTTAGGGTTTAGGGTTTCGTTTTTATGTTTTAGTGTCTAAAGTAATTAGGATTTAGGGTTTAGTGTATTAAAGTTTAGGGTTTTAGATTTAGTTTTTACGGTTTAGGGTTTAGGGTTTTTGTTTTCAATTTTAGGGTTTTGAGTTTTTGGGTTATATGCTTCGTTTTAGTGTTTAATTTTAGGTTTTAGGGTTTAGGGTTTTATTGTATTCATGTTTAGGGTTTTAGGTTTTTGTTTTTAGGGTTTTTGTTTTAGGTTTTTGGGTTTAGAATTTTAGGGTTTAATATTTAGTTTTAAGGTTTAGGGTTTTAGTGTATTAAAGATTAGGGTTCTAGTTTTTAGGGTTTAGGGTTTTGTTTTTATGGTTTTAGTGTTTAGAGTATTAGGATTTAGGGTTTAGTGTATTAATGTTTAGGGTTTTAGATTTAGTTTTTAGGGTTTAGTGTTTAGATTTTTTTTAAAATTTTAGGGTTTTGAGTTTTTCGGTTATATGCTTAGTTTTAGGGTTTAATTTTAAGGTTTAGGGTTTTAGGTTTTAGTTTTTAGGGTTTTTGTTTTAGGTTTTAGGGTTTAGAATATTAGGGTTTAATGTTTTGTTTTTTAGGGTTTAGGGTTTTAGTGTATTCAAGATTAGGGTTTTAGTTTTTAGGGTTTAGGGTTTTTGTTTTAGGTTTTAGGGTTTAGAATATTAGGGTTTAATGTTTACTTTTAGGCTTTAGGGTTTTATTGTATTCAAGTTTAGGGTTATAATTTTTTGGGTTTAGGGTTTTGGTTTTAGGTTTTAGGGTTTAAAATTTTAGTTTTAGGGTTTAGGGTTTTAGTGTATTAAAGATTAGGGTTTTTGTTTTTAGGGTTTAGGGTTTCGTTTTTATGTTTTAGTGTCTAAAGTAATTAGGATTTAGGGTTTAGTATATTAAAGTTTAGGGTTTTAGATTTAGTTTTTACGGTTTAGGGTTTAGGGTTTTTGTTTTCAATTTTAGGGTTTTGAGTTTTTGGGTTATATGCTTCGTTTTAGTGTTTAATTTTAGGTTTTAGGGTTTAGGGTTTTATTGTATTCATGTTTAGGGTTTTAGGTTTTTGTTTTAGGGTTTTTGTTTTAGATTTTTGGGTTTAGAATTTTAGGGTTTAATATTTAGTTTTAAGGTTTAGGGTTTTAGTGTATTAAAGATTAGGGTTCTAGTTTTTAGGGTTTAGGTTTTGTTTTTATGGTTTTAGTGTTTAGAGTATTAGGATTTAGGGTTTAGTGTAGTGTATTAATGTTTAAGGTTTTAGATTTAGTTTTTAGGGTTTAGTGTTTAGATATTTTTTAAATATTTAGAGTTTTGAGTTTTTCGGTTATATGCTTAGTTTTAGGGTTTAATTTTAAGGTTTACGGTTTTAGGTTTTAGTTTTTAGGGTGTTTTTTAGGTTTTAGGGTTTAGAATATTAGGGTTTAATGTTTAGTTTTAGGGTTTAGGGTTTTAGTGTATTCAAGATTAGGGTTTTAGTTTTTAGGGTTTAGGGTTTTTGTTTTAGGTTTTAGGGTTTAGAATATTAGGGTTTAATGTTTAGTTTTAGGGTTTAGGGTTTTAGTGTATTCAAGATTAGGGTTTTAGTTTTTAGGGTTTAGGGTTTTTGTTTTAGGTTTTAGGGTTTAGAATATTAGGGTTTAATGTTTACTTTTAGGGTTTAGGGTTTTAGTGTATTCAAGTTTAGGGTTATAATTTTTTGGGTTTAGGGTTTTGGTTTTAGGTTTTAGGGTTTAAAATTTTAGTTTTAGGGTTTAGGGTTTTAGTGTAATAAAGATTAGGGTTTTTGTTTTTAGGGTTTAGGGTTTCGTTTTTATGTTTTAGTGTCTAAAGGAATTAGGATTTAGGGTTTATTGTATTAAAATTTAGGGTTTTAGATTTAGTTTTTACGGTTTAGGGTTTAGGGTTTTTGTTTTCAATTTTAGGGTTTTGAGTTTTTGGGTTATATGCTTCGTTTTAGTGTTTAATTTTAGGTTTTAGGGTTTAGGGTTTTATTGTATTCATGTTTAGGGTTTTAGGTTTTTGTTTTTAGGGTTTTTGTTTTAGGTTTTTGGGTTTAGAATTTTAGGGTTTAATATTTAGTTTTAAGGTTTAGGGTTTTAGTGTATTAAAGATTAGGGTTCTAGTTTTTAGGGTTTAGGGTTTTGTTTTTATGGTTTTAGTGTTTAGAGTATTAGGATTTAGGGTTTAGTGTATTAATGTTTAGGGTTTTAGATTTAGTTTTTAGGGTTTAGTGTTTAGATTTTTTTTAAAATTTTAGGGTTTTGAGTTTTTCGGTTATATGCTTAGTTTTAGGGTTTAATTTTAAGGTTTAGGGTTTTAAGTTTTAGTTTTTAGGGTTTTTATTTTAGGTTTTAGGGTTTAGAATATTAGGGTTTAATGTTTAGTTTTTTAGGGTTTAGGGTTTTAGTGTATTCAAGATTAGGGTTTTAGTTTTTAGGGTTTAGGGTTTTTGTTTTAGGTTTTAGGGTTTAGAATATTAGGGTTTAATGTTTACTTTTAGGCTTTAGGGTTTTAGTGTATTCAAGTTTAGGGTTATAATTTTTTGGGTTTAGGGTTTTGGTTTTAGGTTTTAGGGTTTAAAATTTTAGTTTTAGGGTTTAGGGTTTTAGTGTATTAAAGATTAGGGTTTTTGTTTTTAGGGTTTAGGGTTTCGTTTTTATGTTTTAGTGTCTAAAGTAATTAGGATTTAGGGTTTAGTGTATTAAAGTTTAGGGTTTTCGATTTAGTTTTTACGGATTAGGGTTTAGGGTTTTTGTTTTCAATTTTAGGGTTTTGAGTTTTTGGGTTATATGCTTCGTTTTAGTGTTTAATTTTAGGTTTTAGGGTTTAGGGTTTTATTGTATTCATGTTTAGGGTTTTAGGTTTTTGTTTTAGGGTTTTTGTTTTAGATTTTTGGGTTTAGAATTTTAGGGTTTAATATTTAGTTTTAAGGTTTAGGGTTTTAGTGTATTAAAGATTAGGGTTCTAGTTTTTAGGGTTTAGGTTTTGTTTTTATGGTTTTAGTGTTTAGAGTATTAGGATTTAGGGTTTAGTGTAGTGTATTAATGTTTAAGGTTTTAGATTTAGTTTTTAGGGTTTAGTGTTTAGATATTTTTTTAATATTTAGGGTTTTGAGTTTTTCGGTTATATGCTTAGTTTTAGGGTTTAATTTTAAGGTTTACGGTTTTAGGTTTTAGTTTTTAGGGTGTTTTTTAGGTTTTAGGGTTTAGAATATTAGGGTTTAATGTTTAGTTTTAGGGTTTAGGGTTTTAGTGTATTCAAGATTAGGGTTTTAGTTTTTAGGGTTTAGGGTTTTTGTTTTAGGTTTTAGGGTTTAGAATATTAGGGTTTAATGTTTAGTTTTAGGGTTTAGGGTTTTAGTGTATTCAAGATTAGGGTTTTAGTTTTTAGGGTTTAGGGTTTTTGTTTTAGGTTTTAGGGTTTAGAATATTAGGGTTTAATGTTTACTTTTAGGGTTTAGGGTTTTAGTGTATTCAAGTTTAGGGTTATAATTTTTTGGGTTTAGGGTTTTGGTTTTAGGTTTTAGGGTTTAAAATTTTAGTTTTAGGGTTTAGGGTTTTAGTGTATTAAAGATTAGGGTTTTTGTTTTTAGGGTTTAGGGTTTCGTTTTTATGTTTTAGTGTCTAAAGTAATTAGGATTTAGGGTTTAGTGTATTAAAGTTTAGGGTTTTCGATTTAGTTTTTACGGATTAGGGTTTAGGGTTTTTGTTTTCAATTTTAGGGTTTTGAGTTTTTGGGTTATATGCTTCGTTTTAGTGTTTAATTTTAGGTTTTAGGGTTTAGGGTTTTATTGTATTCATGTTTAGGGTTTTAGGTTTTTGTTTTAGGGTTTTTGTTTTAGATTTTTGGGTTTAGAATTTTAGGGTTTAATATTTAGTTTTAAGGTTTAGGGTTTTAGTGTATTAAAGATTAGGGTTCTAGTTTTTAGGGTTTAGGTTTTGTTTTTATGGTTTTAGTGTTTAGAGTATTAGGATTTAGGGTTTAGTGTAGTGTATTAATGTTTAAGGTTTTAGATTTAGTTTTTAGGGTTTAGTGTTTAGATATTTTTTTAATATTTAGGGTTTTGAGTTTTTCGGTTATATGCTTAGTTTTAGGGTTTAATTTTAAGGTTTACGGTTTTAGGTTTTAGTTTTTAGGGTGTTTTTTAGGTTTTAGGGTTTAGAATATTAGGGTTTAATGTTTAGTTTTAGGGTTTAGGGTTTTAGTGTATTCAAGATTAGGGTTTTAGTTTTTAGGGTTTAGGGTTTTTGTTTTAGGTTTTAGGGTTTAGAATATTAGGGTTTAATGTTTAGTTTTAGGGTTTAGGGTTTTAGTGTATTCAAGATTAGGGTTTTAGTTTTTAGGGTTTAGGGTTTTTGTTTTAGGTTTTAGGGTTTAGAATATTAGGGTTTAATGTTTACTTTTAGGGTTTAGGGTTTTAGTGTATTCAAGTTTAGGGTTATAATTTTTTGGGTTTAGGGTTTTGGTTTTAGGTTTTAGGGTTTAAAATTTTAGTTTTAGGGTTTAGGGTTTTAGTGTATTAAAGATTAGGGTTTTTGTTTTTAGGGTTTAGGGTTTCGTTTTTATGTTTTAGTGTCTAAAGGAATTAGGATTTAGGGTTTAGTGTATTAAAATTTAGGGTTTTAGATTTAGTTTTTACGGTTTAGGGTTTAGGGTTTTTGTTTTCAATTTTAGGGTTTTGAGTTTTTGGGTTATATGCTTCGTTTTAGTGTTTAATTTTAGGTTTTAGGGTTTAGGGTTTTATTGTATTCATGTTTAGGGTTTTAGGTTTTTGTTTTTAGGGTTTTTGTTTTAGGTTTTTGGGTTTAGAATTTTAGGGTTTAATATTTAGTTTTAAGGTTTAGGGTTTTAGTGTATTAAAGATTAGTGTTCTAGTTTTTAGGGTTTAGGGTTTTGTTTTTATGGTTTTAGTGTTTAGAGTATTAGGATTTAGGGTTTAGTGTATTAATGTTTAGGGTTTTAGATTTAGTTTTTAGGGTTTAGTGTTTAGATTTTTTTTAAAATTTTAGGGTTTTGAGTTTTTCGGTTATATGCTTAGTTTTAGGGTTTAATTTTAAGGTTTAGGGTTTTAGGTTTTAGTTTTTAGGGTTTTTGTTTTAGGTTTTAGGGTTTAGAATATTAGGGTTTAATGTTTAGTTTTTTAGGGTTTAGGGTTTTAGTGTATTCAAGATTAGGGTTTTAGTTTTTAGGGTTTAGGGTTTTTGTTTTAGGTTTTAGGGTTTAGAATATTAGGGTTTAATGTTTACTTTTAGGCTTTAGGGTTTTAGTGTATTCAAGTTTAGGGTTATAATTTTTTGGGTTTAGGGTTTTGGTTTTAGGTTTTAGGGTTTAAAATTTTAGTTTTAGGGTTTAGGGTTTTAGTGTATTAAAGATTAGGGTTTTTGTTTTTAGGGTTTAGGGTTTCGTTTTTATGTTTTAGTGTCTAAAGTAATTAGGATTTAGGGTTTAGTGTATTAAAGTTTAGGGTTTTCGATTTAGTTTTTACGGATTAGGGTTTAGGGTTTTTGTTTTCAATTTTAGGGTTTTGAGTTTTTGGGTTATATGCTTCGTTTTAGTGTTTAATTTTAGGTTTTAGGGTTTTATTGTATTCATGTTTAGGGTTTTAGGTTTTTGTTTTAGGGTTTTTGTTTTAGATTTTTGGGTTTAGAATTTTAGGGTTTAATATTTAGTTTTAAGGTTTAGGGTTTTAGTGTATTAAAGATTAGGGTTCTAGTTTTTAGGGTTTAGGGTTTTGTTTTTATGGTTTTAGTGTTTAGAGTATTAGGATTTAGGGTTTAGTGTATTAATGTTTAGGGTTTTAGATTTAGTTTTTAGGGTTTAGTGTTTAGATTTTTTTTTAAAATTTTAGGGTTTTGAGTTTTTCGGTTATATGCTTAGTTTTAGGGTTTAATTTTAAGGTTTAGGGTTTTAGGTTTTAGTTTTTAGGGTTTTTGTTTTAGGTTTTAGGGTTTAGAATATTAGGGTTTAATGTTTAGTTTTAGGGTTTAGGGTTTTAGTGTATTCAAGATTAGGGTTTTAGTTTTTAGGGTTTAGGGTTTTTGTTTTAGGTTTTAGGGTTTAGAATATTAGGGTTTAATGTTTAGTTTTAGGGTTTAGGGTTTTAGTGTATTCAAGATTAGGGTTTTAGTTTTTAGGGTTTAGGGTTTTTGTTTTAGGTTTTAGGGTTTAGAATATTAGGGTTTAATGTTTAGTTTTAGGGTTTAGGGTTTTAGTGTATTAAAGATTAGGGTTTTTGTTTTTAGGGTTTAGGGTTTCGTTTTTATGTTTTAGTGTCTAAAGTAATTAGGATTTAGGGTTTAGTATATTAAAGTTTAGGGTTTTAGATTTAGTTTTTACGGTTTAGGGTTTAGGGTTTTTGTTTTCAATTTTAGGGTTTTGAGTTTTTGGGTTATATGCTTCGTTTTAGTGTTTAATTTTAGGTTTTAGGGTTTAGGGTTTTATTGTATTCATGTTTAGGGTTTTAGGTTTTTGTTTTAGGGTTTTTGTTTTAGATTTTTGGGTTTAGAATTTTAGGGTTTAATATTTAGTTTTAAGGTTTAGGGTTTTAGTGTATTAAAGATTAGGGTTCTAGTTTTTAGGGTTTAGGTTTTGTTTTTATGGTTTTAGTGTTTAGAGTATTAGGATTTAGGGTTTAGTGTAGTGTATTAATGTTTAAGGTTTTAGATTTAGTTTTTAGGGTTTAGTGTTTAGATATTTTTTAAATATTTAGAGTTTTGAGTTTTTCGGTTATATGCTTAGTTTTAGGGTTTAATTTTAAGGTTTACGGTTTTAGGTTTTAGTTTTTAGGGTGTTTTTTAGGTTTTAGGGTTTAGAATATTAGGGTTTAATGTTTAGTTTTAGGGTTTAGGGTTTTAGTGTATTCAAGATTAGGGTTTTAGTTTTTAGGGTTTAGGGTTTTTGTTTTAGGTTTTAGGGTTTAGAATATTAGGGTTTAATGTTTAGTTTTAGGGTTTAGGGTTTTAGTGTATTCAAGATTAGGGTTTTAGTTTTTAGGGTTTAGGGTTTTTGTTTTAGGTTTTAGGGTTTAGAATATTAGGGTTTAATGTTTACTTTTAGGGTTTAGGGTTTTAGTGTATTCAAGTTTAGGGTTATAATTTTTTGGGTTTAGGGTTTTGGTTTTAGGTTTTAGGGTTTAAAATTTTAGTTTTAGGGTTTAGGGTTTTAGTGTATTAAAGATTAGGGTTTTTGTTTTTAGGGTTTAGGGTTTCGTTTTTATGTTTTACTGTCTAAAGGAATTAGGATTTAGGGTTTAGTGTATTAAAATTTAGGGTTTTAGATTTAGTTTTTACGGTTTAGGGTTTAGGGTTTTTGTTTTCAATTTTAGGGTTTTGAGTTTTTGGGTTATATGCTTCGTTTTAGTGTTTAATTTTAGGTTTTAGGGTTTAGGGTTTTATTGTATTCATGTTTAGGGTTTTAGGTTTTTGTTTTTAGGGTTTTTGTTTTAGGTTTTTGGGTTTAGAATTTTAGGGTTTAATATTTAGTTTTAAGGTTTAGGGTTTTAGTGTATTAAAGATTAGTGTTCTAGTTTTTAGGGTTTAGGGTTTTGTTTTTATGGTTTTAGTGTTTAGAGTATTAGGATTTAGGGTTTAGTGTATTAATGTTTAGGGTTTTAGATTTAGTTTTTAGGGTTTAGTGTTTAGATTTTTTTTAAAATTTTAGGGTTTTGAGTTTTTCGGTTATATGCTTAGTTTTAGGGTTTAATTTTAAGGTTTAGGGTTTTAGGTTTTAGTTTTTAGGGTTTTTGTTTTAGGTTTTAGGGTTTAGAATATTAGGGTTTAATGTTTAGTTTTTTAGGGTTTAGGGTTTTAGTGTATTCAAGATTAGGGTTTTAGTTTTTAGGGTTTAGGGTTTTTGTTTTAGGTTTTAGGGTTTAGAATATTAGGGTTTAATGTTTACTTTTAGGCTTTAGGGTTTTAGTGTATTCAAGTTTAGGGTTATAATTTTTTGGGTTTAGGGTTTTGGTTTTAGGTTTTAGGGTTTAAAATTTTAGTTTTAGGGTTTAGGGTTTTAGTGTATTAAAGATTAGGGTTTTTGTTTTTAGGGTTTAGGGTTTCGTTTTTATGTTTTAGTGTCTAAAGTAATTAGGATTTAGGGTTTAGTGTATTAAAGTTTAGGGTTTTAGATTTAGTTTTTACGGTTTAGGGTTTAGGGTTTTTGTTTTCAATTTTAGGGTTTTGAGTTTTTGGGTTATATGCTTCGTTTTAGTGTTTATTTTAGGTTTTAGGGTTTAGGGTTTTATTGTATTCATGTTTAGGGTTTTAGGTTTTTGTTTTTATGGTTTTTGTTTTAGGTTTTTGGGTTTAGAATTTTAGGGTTTAATATTTAGTTTTAAGGTTTAGGGTTTTAGTGTATTAAAGATTAGGGTTCTAGTTTTTAGGGTTTAGGGTTTTGTTTTTATGGTTTTAGTGTTTAGAGTATTAGGATTTAGGGTTTAGTGTATTAATGTTTAGGGTTTTAGATTTAGTTTTTAGGGTTTAGTGTTTAGATTTTTTTTAAAATTTTAGGGTTTTGAGTTTTTCGGTTATATGCTTAGTTTTAGGGTTTAATTTTAAGGTTTAGGGTTTTAGATTTTAGTTTTTAGGGTTTTTGTTTTAGGTTTTAGGGTTTAGAATATTAGGGTTTAATGTTTAGTTTTTTAGGGTTTAGGGTTTTAGTGTATTCAAGATTAGGGTTTTAGGTTTTAGGGTTTAGGGTTTTGTTTTTAGGATTTGGTGTTTAGAGTATTAGGATTTAGGGTTTAGTGTATTAAAGTTTAGGGTTTTAGATTTAGTTTTTTAGGGTTTAGTGTTTAGATTTTTTTTAAAATTTTAGGGTTTTGAGTTTTTCGGTTATATGCTTAGTTTTAGGGTTTAATTTTAAGGTTTAGGGTTTTAGGTTTTAGTTTTTAGGGTTTTTGTTTTAGGTTTTAGGGTTTAGAATATTAGGGTTTAATGTTTAGTTTTAGGGTTTAGGGTTTTAGTGTATTCAAGATTAGGGTTTTAGTTTTTAGGGTTTAGGGTTTTTGTTTTAGGTTTTAGGGTTTAGAATATTAGGGTTTAATGTTTACTTTTAGGGTTTAGGGTTTTAGTGTTTTCAAGTTTAGGGTTATAATTTTTTGGGTTTAGGGTTTTGGTTTTAGGTTTTAGGGTTTAAAATTTTAGTTTTAGGGTTTAGGGTTTTAGTGTATTAAAGATTAGGGTTTTTGTTTTTAGGGTTTAGGGTTTCGTTTTTATGTTTTAGTGTCTAAAGGAATTAGGATTTAGGGTTTAGTGTATTAAAATTTAGGGTTTTAGATTTAGTTTTTACGATTTAGGGTTTAGGGTTTTTGTTTTCAATTTTAGGGTTTTGAGTTTTTGGGTTATATGCTTCGTTTTAGTGTTTAATTTTAGGTTTTAGGGTTTAGGGTTTTATTGTATTCATGTTTAGGGTTTTAGGTTTTTGTTTTTAGGGTTTTTGTTTTAGGTTTTTGGGTTTAGAATTTTAGGGTTTAATATTTAGTTTTAAGGTTTAGGGTTTTAGTGTATTAAAGATTAGGGTTCTAGTTTTTAGGGTTTAGGGTTTTGTTTTTATGGTTTTAGTGTTTAGAGTATTAGGATTTAGGGTTTAGTGTATTAATGTTTAGGGTTTTAGATTTAGTTTTTAGGGTTTAGTGTTTAGATTTTTTTTAAAATTTTAGGGTTTTGAGTTTTTCGGTTATATGCTTAGTTTTAGGGTTTAATTTTAAGGTTTAGGGTTTTAGGTTTTAGTTTTTAGGGTTTTTGTTTTAGGTTTTAGGGTTTAGAATATTAGGGTTTAATGTTTAGTTTTTTAGGGTTTAGGGTATTAGTGTATTCAAGATTAGGGTTTTAGTTTTTAGGGTTTAGGGTTTTTGTTTTAGGTTTTAGGGTTTAGAATATTAGGGTTTAATGTTTACTTTTAGGCTTTAGGGTTTTAGTGTATTCAAGTTAAGGGTTATAATTTTTTGAGTTTAGGGTTTTGGTTTTAGGTTTTAGGGTTTAAAATTTTAGTTTTAGGGTTTAGGGTTTTAGTGTATTAAAGATTAGGGTTTTTGTTTTTAGGGTTTAGGGTTTCGTTTTTATGTTTTAGTGTCTAAAGTAATTAGGATTTAGGGTTTAGTGTATTAAAGTTTAGGGTTTTAGATTTAGTTTTTACGGTTTAGGGTTTAGGGTTTTTGTTTTCAATTTTAGGGTTTTGAGTTTTTGGGTTATATGCTTCGTTTTAGTGTTTAATTTTAGGTTTTAGGGTTTAGGGTTTTATTGTATTCATGTTTAGGGTTTTAGGTTTTTGTTTTTAGGGTTTTTGTTTTAGGTTTTTGGGTTTAGAATTTTAGGGTTTAATATTTAGTTTTAAGGTTTAGGGTTTTAGTGTATTAAAGATTAGGGTTCTAGTTTTTAGGGTTTAGGGTTTTGTTTTTATGGTTTTAGTGTTTAGAGTATTAGGATTTAGGGTTTAGTGTATTAATGTTTAGGGTTTTAGATTTAGTTTTTAGAGTTTAGTGTTTAGATTTTTTTTAAAATTTTAGGGTTTTGAGTTTTTCGGTTATATGCTTAGTTTTAGGGTTTAATTTTAAGGTTTAGGGTTTTAGGTTTTAGTTTTTAGGGTTTTTGTTTTAGGTTTTAGGGTTTAGAATATTAGGGTTTAATGTTTTGTTTTTTAGGGTTTAGGGTTTTAGTGTATTCAAGATTAGGGTTTTAGTTTTTAGGGGTTAGGGTTTTTGTTTTAGGTTTTAGGGTTTAGAATATTAGGGTTTAATGTTTACTTTTAGGCTTTAGGGTTTTATTGTATTCAAGTTTAGGGTTATAATTTTTTGGGTTTAGGGTTTTGGTTTTAGGTTTTAGGGTTTAAAATTTTAGTTTTAGGGTTTAGGGTTTTAGTGTATTAAAGATTAGGGTTTTTGTTTTTAGGGTTTAGTGTTTCGTTTTTATGTTTTACTGTCTAAAGTAATTAGGATTTAGGGTTTAGTATATTAAAGTTTAGGGTTTTAGATTTAGTTTTTACGGTTTAGGGTTTAGGGTTTTTGTTTTCAATTTTAGGGTTTTGAGTTTTTGGGTTATATGCTTCGTTTTAGTGTTTAATTTTAGGTTTTAGGGTTTAGGGTTTTATTGTATTCATGTTTAGGGTTTTAGGTTTTTGTTTTAGGGTTTTTGTTTTAGATTTTTGGGTTTAGAATTTTAGGGTTTAATATTTAGTTTTAAGGTTTAGGGTTTTAGTGTATTAAAGATTAGGGTTCTAGTTTTTAGGGTTTAGGTTTTGTTTTTATGGTTTTAGTGTTTAGAGTATTAGGATTTAGGGTTTAGTGTAGTGTATTAATGTTTAAGGTTTTAGATTTAGTTTTTAGGGTTTAGTGTTTAGATATTTTTTAAATATTTAGGGTTTTGAGTTTTTCGGTTATATGCTTAGTTTTAGGGTTTAATTTTAAGGTTTACGGTTTTAGGTTTTAGTTTTTAGGGTGTTTTTTAGGTTTTAGGGTTTAGAATATTAGGGTTTAATGTTTAATTTTAGGGTTTAGGGTTTTAGTGTATTCAAGATTAGGGTTTTAGTTTTTAGGGTTTAGGGTTTTTGTTTTAGGTTTTAGGGTTTAGAATATTAGGGTTTAATGTTTAGTTTTAGGGTTTAGGGTTTTAGTGTATTCAAGATTAGGGTTTTAGTTTTTAGGGTTTAGGGTTTTTGTTTTAGGTTTTAGGGTTTAGAATATTAGGGTTTAATGTTTACTTTTAGGGTTTAGGGTTTTTGTTTTCAATTTTAGGGTTTTGAGTTTTTGGGTTATATGCTTCGTTTTAGTGTTTAATTTTAGGTTTTAGGGTTTAGGGTTTTATTGTATTCATGTTTAGGGTTTTAGGTTTTTGTTTTTAGGGTTTTTGTTTTAGGTTTTTGGGTTTAGAATTTTAGGGTTTAATATTTAGTTTTAAGGTTTAGGGTTTTAGTGTATTAAAGATTAGGGTTCTAGTTTTTAGGGTTTAGGGTTTTGTTTTTATTGTTTTAGTGTTTAGAGTATTAGGATTTAGGGTTTAGTGTATTAATGTTTAGGGTTTTAGATTTAGTTTTTAGGGTTTAGTGTTTAGATTTTTTTTAAAATTTTAGGGTTTTGAGTTTTTCGGTTATATGCTTAGTTTTAGGGTTTAATTTTAAGGTTTAGGGTTTTAGGTTTTAGTTTTTAGGGTTTTTGTTTTAGGTTTTAGGGTTTAGAATATTAGGGTTTAATGTTTAGTTTTTTAGGGTTTAGGGTTTTAGTGTATTCAAGATTAGGGTTTTAGTTTTTAGGGTTTAGGGTTTTTGTTTTAGGTTTTAGGGTTTAGAATATTAGGGTTTAATGTTTACTTTTAGGCTTTAGGGTTTTAGTGTATTCAAGTTTAGGGTTATAATTTTTTGGGTTTAGGGTTTTGGTTTTAGGTTTTAGGGTTTAAAATTTTAGTTTTAGGGTTTAGGGTTTTAGTGTATTAAAGATTAGGGTTTTTGTTTTTAGGGTTTAGTGTTTCGTTTTTATGTTTTAGTGTCTAAAGTAATTAGGATTTAGGGTTTAGTATATTAAAGTTTAGGGTTTTAGATTTAGTTTTTACGGTTTAGGGTTTAGGGTTTTTGTTTTCAATTTTAGGGTTTTGAGTTTTTGGGTTATATGCTTCGTTTTAGTGTTTAATTTTAGGTTTTAGGGTTTAGGGTTTTATTGTATTCATGTTTAGGGTTTTAGGTTTTTGTTTTAGGGTTTTTGTTTTAGATTTTTGGGTTTAGAATTTTAGGGTTTAATATTTAGTTTTAAGGTTTAGGGTTTTAGTGTATTAAAGATTAGGGTTCTAGTTTTTAGGGTTTAGGTTTTGTTTTTATGGTTTTAGTGTTTAGAGTATTAGGATTTAGGGTTTAGTGTAGTGTATTAATGTTTAAGGTTTTAGATTTAGTTTTTAGGGTTTAGTGTTTAGATATTTTTTAAATATTTAGGGTTTTGAGTTTTTCGGTTATATGCTTAGTTTTAGGGTTTAATTTTAAGGTTTACGGTTTTAGGTTTTAGTTTTTAGGGTGTTTTTTAGGTTTTAGGGTTTAGAATATTAGGGTTTAATGTTTAGTTTTAGGGTTTAGGGTTTTAGTGTATTCAAGATTAGGGTTTTAGTTTTTAGGGTTTAGGGTTTTTGTTTTAGGTTTTAGGGTTTAGAATATTAGGGTTTAATGTTTAGTTTTAGGGTTTAGGGTTTTAGTGTATTCAAGATTAGGGTTTTAGTTTTTAGGGTTTAGGGTTTTTGTTTTAGGTTTTAGGGTTTAGAATATTAGGGTTTAATGTTTACTTTTAGGGTTTAGGGTTTTTGTTTTCAATTTTAGGGTTTTGAGTTTTTGGGTTATATGCTTCGTTTTAGTGTTTAATTTTAGGTTTTAGGGTTTAGGGTTTTATTGTATTCATGTTTAGGGTTTTAGGTTTTTGTTTTTAGGGTTTTTGTTTTAGGTTTTTGGGTTTAGAATTTTAGGGTTTAATATTTAGTTTTAAGGTTTAGGGTTTTAGTGTATTAAAGATTAGGGTTCTAGTTTTTAGGGTTTAGGGTTTTGTTTTTATGGTTTTAGTGTTTAGAGTATTAGGATTTAGGGTTTAGTGTATTAATGTTTAGGGTTTTAGATTTAGTTTTTAGGGTTTAGTGTTTAGATTTTTTTTAAAATTTTAGGGTTTTGAGTTTTTCGGTTATATGCTTAGTTTTAGGGTTTAATTTTAAGGTTTAGGGTTTTAGGTTTTAGTTTTTAGGGTTTTTGTTTTAGGTTTTAGGGTTTAGAATATTAGGGTTTAATGTTTAGTTTTTTAGGGTTTAGGGTTTTAGTGTATTCAAGATTAGGGTTTTAGTTTTTAGGGTTTAGGGTTTTTGTTTTAGGTTTTAGGGTTTAGAATATTAGGGTTTAATGTTTACTTTTAGGCTTTAGGGTTTTAGTGTATTCAAGTTTAGGGTTATAATTTTTTGGGTTTAGGGTTTTGGTTTTAGGTTTTAGGGTTTAAAATTTTAGTTTTAGGGTTTAGGGTTTTAGTGTATTAAAGATTAGGGTTTTTGTTTTTAGGGTTTAGGGTTTCGTTTTTATGTTTTAGTGTCTAAAGTAATTAGGATTTAGGGTTTAGTGTATTAAAGTTTAGGGTTTTAGATTTAGTTTTTACGGTTTAGGGTTTAGGGTTTTTGTTTTCAATTTTAGGGTTTTGAGTTTTTGGGTTATATGCTTCGTTTTAGTGTTTAATTTTAGGTTTTAGGGTTTAGGGTTTTATTGTATTCATGTTTAGGGTTTTAGGTTTTTGTTTTTAGGGTTTTTGTTTTAGGTTTTTGGGTTTAGAATTTTAGGGTTTAATATTTAGTTTTAAGGTTTAGGGTTTTAGTATATTAAAGATTAGGGTTCTAGTTTTTAGGGTTTAGGGTTTTGTTTTTATGGTTTTAGTGTTTAGAGTATTAGGATTTAGGGTTTAGTGTATTAATGTTTAGGGTTTTAGATTTAGTTTTTAGAGTTTAGTGTTTAGATTTTTTTTAAAATTTTAGGGTTTTGAGTTTTTCGGTTATATGCTTAGTTTTAGGGTTTAATTTTAAGGTTTAGGGTTTTAGGTTTTAGTTTTTAGGGTTTTTGTTTTAGGTTTTAGGGTTTAGAATATTAGGGTTTAATGTTTTGTTTTTTAGGGTTTAGGGTTTTAGTGTATTCAAGATTAGGGTTTTAGTTTTTAGGGTTTAGGGTTTTTGTTTTAGGTTTTAGGGTTTAGAATATTAGGGTTTAATGTTTACTTTTAGGCTTTAGGGTTTTATTGTATTCAAGTTTAGGGTTATAATTTTTTGGGTTTAGGGTTTTGGTTTTAGGTTTTAGGGTTTAAAATTTTAGTTTTAGGGTTTAGGGTTTTAGTGTATTAAAGATTAGGGTTTTTGTTTTTAGGGTTTAGGGTTTTGTTTTTATGTTTTAGTGTCTAAAGTAATTAGGATTTAGGGTTTAGTATATTAAAGTTTAGGGTTTTAGATTTAGTTTTTACGGTTTAGGGTTTAGGGTTTTTGTTTTCAATTTTAGGGTTTTGAGTTTTTGGGTTATATGCTTCGTTTTAGTGTTTAATTTTAGGTTTTAGGGTTTAGGGTTTTATTGTATTCATGTTTAGGGTTTTAGGTTTTTGTTTTAGGGTTTTTGTTTTAGATTTTTGGGTTTAGAATTTTAGGGTTTAATATTTAGTTTTAAGGTTTAGGGTTTTAGTGTATTAAAGATTAGGGTTCTAGTTTTTAGGGTTTAGGTTTTGTTTTTATGGTTTTAGTGTTTAGAGTATTAGGATTTAGGGTTTAGTGTAGTGTATTAATGTTTAAGGTTTTAGATTTAGTTTTTAGGGTTTAGTGTTTAGATATTTTTTAAATATTTAGGGTTTTGAGTTTTTCGGTTATATGCTTAGTTTTAGGGTTTAATTTTAAGGTTTACGGTTTTAGGTTTTAGTTTTTAGGGTGTTTTTTAGGTTTTAGGGTTTAGAATATTAGGGTTTAATGTTTAGTTTTAGGGTTTAGGGTTTTAGTGTATTCAAGATTAGGGTTTTAGTTTTTAGGGTTTAGGGTTTTTGTTTTAGGTTTTAGGGTTTAGAATATTAGGGTTTAATGTTTAGTTTTAGGGTTTAGGGTTTTAGTGTATTCAAGATTAGGGTTTTAGTTTTTAGGGTTTAGGGTTTTTGTTTTAGGTTTTAGGGTTTAGAATATTAGGGTTTAATGTTTACTTTTAGGGTTTAGGGTTTTAGTGTATTCAAGTTTAGGGTTATAATTTTTTGGGTTTAAGGTTTTGGTTTTAGGTTTTAGGGTTTAAAATTTTAGTTTTAGGGTTTAGGGTTTTAGTGTATTAAAGATTAGGGTTTTTGTTTTTAGGGTTTAGGGTTTCGTTTTTATGTTTTAGTGTCTAAAGGAATTAGGATTTAGGGTTTAGTGTATTAAAATTTAGGGTTTTAGATTTAGTTTTTACGGTTTAGGGTTTAGGGTTTTTGTTTTCAATTTTAGGGTTTTGAGTTTTTGGGTTATATGCTTCGTTTTAGTGTTTAATTTTAGGTTTTAGGGTTTAGGGTTTTATTGTATTCATGTTTAGGGTTTTAGGTTTTTGTTTTTAGGGTTTTTGTTTTAGGTTTTTGGGTTTAGAATTTTAGGGTTTAATATTTAGTTTTAAGGTTTAGGGTTTTAGTGTATTAAAGATTAGGGTTCTAGTTTTTAGGGTTTAGGGTTTTGTTTTTATGGTTTTAGTGTTTAGAGTATTAGGATTTAGGGTTTAGTGTATTAATGTTTAGGGTTTTAGATTTAGTTTTTAGGGTTTAGTGTTTAGATTTTTTTTAAAATTTTAGGGTTTTGAGTTTTTCGGTTATATGCTTAGTTTTAGGGTTTAATTTTAAGGTTTAGGGTTTTAGGTTTTAGTTTTTAGGGTTTTTGTTTTAGGTTTTAGGGTTTAGAATATTAGGGTTTAATGTTTAGTTTTTTAGGGTTTAGGGTTTTAGTGTATTCAAGATTAGGGTTTTAGTTTTTAGGGTTTAGGGTTTTTGTTTTAGGTTTTAGGGTTTAGAATATTAGGGTTTAATGTTTACTTTTAGGCTTTAGGGTTTTAGTGTATTCAAGTTTAGGGTTATAATTTTTTGGGTTTAGGGTTTTGGTTTTAGGTTTTAGGGTTTAAAATTTTAGTTTTAGGGTTTAGGGTTTTAGTGTATTAAAGATTAGGGTTTTTGTTTTTAGGGTTTAGGGTTTCGTTTTTATGTTTTAGTGTCTAAAGTAATTAGGATTTAGGGTTTAGTGTATTAAAGTTTAGGGTTTTAGATTTAGTTTTTACGGTTTAGGGTTTAGGGTTTTTGTTTTCAATTTTAGGGTTTTGAGTTTTTGGGTTATATGCTTCGTTTTAGTGTTTAATTTTAGGTTTTAGGGTTTAGGGTTTTATTGTATTCATGTTTAGGGTTTTAGGTTTTTGTTTTTAGGGTTTTTGTTTTAGGTTTTTGGGTTTAGAATTTTAGGGTTTAATATTTAGTTTTAAGGTTTAGGGTTTTAGTGTATTAAAGATTAGGGTTCTAGTTTTTAGGGTTTAGGGTTTTGTTTTTATGGTTTTAGTGTTTAGAGTATTAGGATTTAGGGTTTAGTGTATTAATGTTTAGGGTTTCAGATTTAGTTTTTAGGGTTTAGTGTTTAGATTTTTTTTAAAATTTTAGGGTTTTGAGTTTTTCGGTTATATGCTTAGTTTTAGGGTTTAATTTTAAGGTTTAGGGTTTTAGGTTTTAGTTTTTAGGGTTTTTGTTTTAGGTTTTAGGGTTTAGAATATTAGGGTTTAATGTTTAGTTTTTTAGGGTTTAGGGTATTAGTGTATTCAAGATTAGGGTTTTAGTTTTTAGGGTTTAGGGTTTTTGTTTTAGGTTTTAGGGTTTAGAATATTAGGGTTTAATGTTTACTCTTAAGCTTTAGGGTTTTAGTGTATTCAAGTTAAGGGTTATAATTTTTTGGGTTTAGGGTTTTGGTTTTAGGTTTTAGGGTTTAAAATTTTAGTTTTAGGGTTTAGGGTTTTAGTGTATTAAAGATTAGGGTTTTTGTTTTTAGGGTTTAGGGTTTCGTTTTTATGTTTTAGTGTCTAAAGTAATTAGGATTTAGGGTTTAGTATATTAAAGTTTAGGGTTTTAGATTTAGTTTTTACGGTTTAGGGTTTAGGGTTTTTGTTTTCAATTTTAGGGTTTTGAGTTTTTGGGTTATATGCTTCGTTTTAGTGTTTAATTTTAGGTTTTAGGGTTTAGGGTTTTATTGTATTCATGTTTAGGGTTTTAGGTTTTTGTTTTAGGGTTTTTGTTTTAGATTTTTGGGTTTAGAATTTTAGGGTTTAATATTTAGTTTTAAGGTTTAGGGTTTTAGTGTATTAAAGATTAGGGTTCTAGTTTTTAGGGTTTAGGTTTTGTTTTTATGGTTTTAGTGTTTAGAGTATTAGGATTTAGGGTTTAGTGTAGTGTATTAATGTTTAAGGTTTTAGATTTAGTTTTTAGGGTTTAGTGTTTAGATATTTTTTAAATATTTAGGGTTTTGAGTTTTTCGGTTATATGCTTAGTTTTAGGGTTTAATATTAAGGTTTACGGTTTTAGGTTTTAGTTTTTAGGGTGTTTTTTAGGTTTTAGGGTTTAGAATATTAGGGTTTAATGTTTAGTTTTAGGGTTTAGGGTTTTAGTGTATTCAAGATTAGGGTTTTAGTTTTTAGGGTTTAGGGTTTTTGTTTTAGGTTTTAGGGTTTAGAATATTAGGGTTTAATGTTTAGTTTTAGGGTTTAGGGTTTTAGTGTATTCAAGATTAGGGTTTTAGTTTTTAGGGTTTAGGGTTTTTGTTTTAGGTTTTAGGGTTTAGAATATTAGGGTTTAATGTTTACTTTTAGGGTTTAGGGTTTTAGTGTATTCAAGTTTAGGGTTATAATTTTTTGGGTTTAAGGTTTTGGTTTTAGGTTTTAGGGTTTAAAATTTTAGTTTTAGGGTTTAGGGTTTTAGTGTATTAAAGATTAGGGTTTTTGTTTTTAGGGTTTAGGGTTTCGTTTTTATGTTTTAGTGTCTAAAGGAATTAGGATTTAGGGTTTAGTGTATTAAAATTTAGGGTTTTAGATTTAGTTTTTACGGTTTAGGGTTTAGGGTTTTTGTTTTCAATTTTAGGGTTTTGAGTTTTTGGGTTATATGCTTCGTTTTAGTGTTTAATTTTAGGTTTTAGGGTTTAGGGTTTTATTGTATTCATGTTTAGGGTTTTAGGTTTTTGTTTTTAGGGTTTTTGTTTTAGGTTTTTGGGTTTAGAATTTTAGGGTTTAATATTTAGTTTTAAGGTTTAGGGTTTTAGTGTATTAAAGATTAGGGTTCTAGTTTTTAGGGTTTAGGGTTTTGTTTTTATGGTTTTAGTGTTTAGAGTATTAGGATTTAGGGTTTAGTGTATTAATGTTTAGGGTTTTAGATTTAGTTTTTAGGGTTTAGTGTTTAGATTTTTTTTAAAATTTTAGGGTTTTGAGTTTTTCGGTTATATGCTTAGTTTTAGGGTTTAATTTTAAGGTTTAGGGTTTTAGGTTTTAGTTTTTAGGGTTTTTGTTTTAGGTTTTAGGGTTTAGAATATTAGGGTTTAATGTTTAGTTTTTTAGGGTTTAGGGTTTTAGTGTATTCAAGATTAGGGTTTTAGTTTTTAGGGTTTAGGGTTTTTGTTTTAGGTTTTAGGGTTTAGAATATTAGGGTTTAATGTTTACTTTTAGGCTTTAGGGTTTTAGTGTATTCAAGTTTAGGGTTATAATTTTTTGGGTTTAGGGTTTTGGTTATAGGTTTTAGGGTTTAAAATTTTAGTTTTAGGGTTTAGGGTTTTAGTGTATTAAAGATTAGGGTTTTTGTTTTTAGGGTTTAGGGTTTCGTTTTTATGTTTTAGTGTCTAAAGTAATTAGGATTTAGGGTTTAGTGTATTAAAGTTTAGGGTTTTAGATTTAGTTTTTACGGTTTAGGGTTTAGGGTTTTTGTTTTCAATTTTAGGGTTTTGAGTTTTTGGGTTATATGCTTCGTTTTAGTGTTTTATTTTAGGTTTTAGGGTTTAGGGTTTTATTGTATTCATGTTTAGGGTTTTAGGTTTTTGTTTTTAGGGTTTTTGTTTTAGGTTTTTGGGTTTAGAATTTTAGGGTTTAATATTTAGTTTTAAGGTTTAGGGTTTTAGTGTATTAAAGATTAGGGTTCTAGTTTTTAGGGTTTAGGGTTTTGTTTTTATGGTTTTAGTGTTTAGAGTATTAGGATTTAGGGTTTAGTGTATTAATGTTTAGGGTTTCAGATTTAGTTTTTAGGGTTTAGTGTTTAGATTTTTTTTAAAATTTTAGGGTTTTGAGTTTTTCGGTTATATGCTTAGTTTTAGGGTTTAATTTTAAGGTTTAGGGTTTTAGGTTTTAGTTTTTAGGGTTTTTGTTTTAGGTTTTAGGGTTTAGAATATTAGGGTTTAATGTTTAGTTTTTTAGGGTTTAGGGTATTAGTGTATTCAAGATTAGGGTTTTAGTTTTTAGGGTTTAGGGTTTTTGTTTTAGGTTTTAGGGTTTAGAATATTAGGGTTTAATGTTTACTTTTAAGATTTAGGGTTTTAGTGTATTCAAGTTAAGGGTTATAATTTTTTGGGTTTAGGGTTTTGGTTTTAGGTTTTAGGGTTTAAAATTTTAGTTTTAGGGTTTAGGGTTTTAGTGTATTAAAGATTAGGGTTTTTGTTTTTAGGGTTTAGGGTTTCGTTTTTATGTTTTAGTGTCTAAAGTAATTAGGATTTAGGGTTTAGTGTATTAAAGTTTAGGGTTTTAGATTTAGTTTTTACGGTTTAGGGTTTAGGGTTTTTGTTTTCAATTTTAGGGTTTTGAGTTTTTGGGTTATATGCTTCGTTTTAGTGTTTAATTTTAGGTTTTAGGGTTTAGGGTTTTATTGTATTCATGTTTAGGGTTTTAGGTTTTTGTTTTTAGGGTTTTTGTTTTAGGTTTTTGGGTTTAGAATTTTAGGGTTTAATATTTAGTTTTAAGGTTTAGGGTTTTAGTGTATTAAAGATTAGGGTTCTAGTTTTTAGGGTTTAGGGTTTTGTTTTTATGGTTTTAGTGTTTAGAGTATTAGGATTTAGGGTTTAGTGTATTAATGTTTAGGGTTTCAGATTTAGTTTTTAGGGTTTAGTGTTTAGATTTTTTTTAAAATTTTAGGGTTTTGAGTTTTTCGGTTATATGCTTAGTTTTAGGGTTTAATTTTAAGGTTTAGGGTTTTAGGTTTTAGTTTTTAGGGTTTTTGTTTTAGGTTTTAGGGTTTAGAATATTAGGGTTTAATGTTTAGTTTTTTAGGGTTTAGGGTATTAGTGTATTCAAGATTAGGGTTTTAGTTTTTAGGGTTTAGGGTTTTTGTTTTAGGTTTTAGGGTTTAGAATATTAGGGTTTAATGTTTACTCTTAAGCTTTAGGGTTTTAGTGTATTCAAGTTAAGGGTTATAATTTTTTGGGTTTAGGGTTTTAGTGTATTAAAGATTAGGGTTTTTGTTTTTAGGGTTTAGGGTTTCGTTTTTATGTTTTAGTGTCTAAAGTAATTAGGATTTAGGGTTTAGTATATTAAAGTTTAGGGTTTTAGATTTAGTTTTTACGGTTTAGGGTTTAGGGTTTTTGTTTTCAATTTTAGGGTTTTGAGTTTTTGGGTTATATGCTTCGTTTTAGTGTTTAATTTTAGGTTTTAGGGTTTAGGGTTTTATTGTATTCATGTTTAGGGTTTTAGGTTTTTGTTTTAGGGTTTTTGTTTTAGATTTTTGGGTTTAGAATTTTAGGGTTTAATATTTAGTTTTAAGGTTTAGGGTTTTAGTGTATTAAAGATTAGGGTTCTAGTTTTTAGGGTTTAGGTTTTGTTTTTATGGTTTTAGTGTTTAGAGTATTAGGATTTAGGGTTTAGTGTAGTGTATTAATGTTTAAGGTTTTAGATTTAGTTTTTAGGGTTTAGTGTTTAGATATTTTTTAAATATTTAGGGTTTTGAGTTTTTCGGTTATATGCTTAGTTTTAGGGTTTAATTTTAAGGTTTACGGTTTTAGGTTTTAGTTTTTAGGGTGTTTTTTAGGTTTTAGGGTTTAGAATATTAGGGTTTAATGTTTAGTTTTAGGGTTTAGGGTTTTAGTGTATTCAAGATTAGGGTTTTAGTTTTTAGGGTTTAGGGTTTTTGTTTTAGGTTTTAGGGTTTAGAATATTAGGGTTTAATGTTTAGTTTTAGGGTTTAGGGTTTTAGTGTATTCAAGATTAGGGTTTTAGTTTTTAGGGTTTAGGGTTTTTGTTTTAGGTTTTAGGGTTTAGAATATTAGGGTTTAATGTTTACTTTTAGGGTTTAGGGTTTTAGTGTATTCAAGTTTAGGGTTATAATTTTTTGGGTTTAAGGTTTTGGTTTTAGGTTTTAGGGTTTAAAATTTTAGTTTTAGGGTTTAGGGTTTTAGTGTATTAAAGATTAGGGTTTTTGTTTTTAGGGTTTAGGGTTTCGTTTTTATGTTTTAGTGTCTAAAGGAATTAGGATTTAGGGTTTAGTGTATTAAAATTTAGGGTTTTAGATTTAGTTTTTACGGTTTAGGGTTTAGGGTTTTTGTTTTCAATTTTAGGGTTTTGAGTTTTTGGGTTATATGCTTCGTTTTAGTGTTTAATTTTAGGTTTTAGGGTTTAGGGTTTTATTGTATTCATGTTTAGGGTTTTAGGTTTTTGTTTTTAGGGTTTTTGTTTTAGGTTTTTGGGTTTAGAATTTTAGGGTTTAATATTTAGTTTTAAGGTTTAGGGTTTTAGTGTATTAAAGATTAGGGTTCTAGTTTTTAGGGTTTAGGGTTTTGTTTTTATGGTTTTAGTGTTTAGAGTATTAGGATTTAGGGTTTAGTGTATTAATGTTTAGGGTTTTAGATTTAGTTTTTAGGGTTTAGTGTTTAGATTTTTTTTAAAATTTTAGGGTTTTGAGTTTTTCGGTTATATGCTTAGTTTTAGGGTTTAATTTTAAGGTTTAGGGTTTTAGGTTTTAGTTTTTAGGGTTTTTGTTTTAGGTTTTAGGGTTTAGAATATTAGGGTTTAATGTTTAGTTTTTTAGGGTTTAGGGTTTTAGTGTATTCAAGATTAGGGTTTTAGTTTTTAGGGTTTAGGGTTTTTGTTTTAGGTTTTAGGGTTTAGAATATTAGGGTTTAATGTTTACTTTTAGGCTTTAGGGTTTTAGTGTATTCAAGTTTAGGGTTATAATTTTTTGGGTTTAGGGTTTTGGTTTTAGGTTTTAGGGTTTAAAATTTTAGTTTTAGGGTTTAGGGTTTTAGTGTATTAAAGATTAGGGTTTTTGTTTTTAGGGTTTAGGGTTTCGTTTTTATGTTTTAGTGTCTAAAGTAATTAGGATTTAGGGTTTAGTGTATTAAAGTTTAGGGTTTTAGATTTAGTTTTTACGGTTTAGGGTTTAGGGTTTTTGTTTTCAATTTTAGGGTTTTGAGTTTTTGGGTTATATGCTTCGTTTTAGTGTTTTATTTTAGGTTTTAGGGTTTAGGGTTTTATTGTATTCATGTTTAGGGTTTTAGGTTTTTGTTTTTAGGGTTTTTGTTTTAGGTTTTTGGGTTTAGAATTTTAGGGTTTAATATTTAGTTTTAAGGTTTAGGGTTTTAGTGTATTAAAGATTAGGGTTCTAGTTTTTAGGGTTTAGGGTTTTGTTTTTATGGTTTTAGTGTTTAGAGTATTAGGATTTAGGGTTTAGTGTATTAATGTTTAGGGTTTCAGATTTAGTTTTTAGGGTTTAGTGTTTAGATTTTTTTTAAAATTTTAGGGTTTTGAGTTTTTCGGTTATATGCTTAGTTTTAGGGTTTAATTTTAAGGTTTAGGGTTTTAGGTTTTAGTTTTTAGGGTTTTTGTTTTAGGTTTTAGGGTTTAGAATATTAGGGTTTAATGTTTAGTTTTTTAGGGTTTAGGGTATTAGTGTATTCAAGATTAGGGTTTTAGTTTTTAGGGTTTAGGGTTTTTGTTTTAGGTTTTAGGGTTTAGAATATTAGGGTTTAATGTTTACTTTTAAGCTTTAGGGTTTTAGTGTATTCAAGTTAAGGGTTATAATTTTTTGGGTTTAGGGTTTTGGTTTTAGGTTTTAGGGTTTAAAATTTTAGTTTTAGGGTTTAGGGTTTTAGTGTATTAAAGATTAGGGTTTTTGTTTTTAGGGTTTAGGGTTTCGTTTTTATGTTTTAGTGTCTAAAGTAATTAGGATTTAGGGTTTAGTGTATTAAAGTTTAGGGTTTTAGATTTAGTTTTTACGGTTTAGGGTTTAGGGTTTTTGTTTTCAATTTTAGGGTTTTGAGTTTTTGGGTTATATGCTTCGTTTTAGTGTTTAATTTTAGGTTTTAGGGTTTAGGGTTTTATTGTATTCATGTTTAGGGTTTTAGGTTTTTGTTTTTAGGGTTTTTGTTTTAGGTTTTTGGGTTTAGAATTTTAGGGTTTAATATTTAGTTTTAAGGTTTAGGGTTTTAGTGTATTAAAGATTAGGGTTCTAGTTTTTAGGGTTTAGGGTTTTGTTTTTATGGTTTTAGTGTTTAGAGTATTAGGATTTAGGGTTTAGTGTATTAATGTTTAGGGTTTCAGATTTAGTTTTTAGGGTTTTGTGTTTAGATTTTTTTTAAAATTTTAGGGTTTTGAGTTTTTCGGTTATATGCTTAGTTTTAGGGTTTAATTTTAAGGTTTAGGGTTTTAGGTTTTAGTTTTTAGGGTTTTTGTTTTAGGTTTTAGGGTTTAGAATATTAGGGTTTAATGTTTAGTTTTTTAGGGTTTAGGGTATTAGTGTATTCAAGATTAGGGTTTTAGTTTTTAGGGTTTAGGGTTTTTGTTTTAGGTTTTAGGGTTTAGAATATTAGGGTTTAATGTTTACTCTTAAGCTTTAGGGTTTTAGTGTATTCAAGTTAAGGGTTATAATTTTTTGGGTTTAGGGTTTTAGTGTATTAAAGATTAGGGTTTTTGTTTTTAGGGTTTAGGGTTTCGTTTTTATGTTTTAGTGTCTAAAGTAATTAGGATTTAGGGTTTAGTATATTAAAGTTTAGGGTTTTAGATTTAGTTTTTACGGTTTAGGGTTTAGGGTTTTTGTTTTCAATTTTAGGGTTTTGAGTTTTTGGGTTATATGCTTCGTTTTAGTGTTTAATTTTAGGTTTTAGGGTTTAGGGTTTTATTGTATTCATGTTTAGGGTTTTAGGTTTTTGTTTTAGGGTTTTTGTTTTAGATTTTTGGGTTTAGAATTTTAGGGTTTAATATTTAGTTTTAAGGTTTAGGGTTTTAGTGTATTAAAGATTAGGGTTCTAGTTTTTAGGGTTTAGGTTTTGTTTTTATGGTTTTAGTGTTTAGAGTATTAGGATTTAGGGTTTAGTGTAGTGTATTAATGTTTAAGGTTTTAGATTTAGTTTTTAGGGTTTAGTGTTTAGATATTTTTTAAATATTTAGGGTTTTGAGTTTTTCGGTTATATGCTTAGTTTTAGGGTTTAATTTTAAGGTTTACGGTTTTAGGTTTTAGTTTTTAGGGTGTTTTTTAGGTTTTAGGGTTTAGAATATTAGGGTTTAATGTTTAGTTTTAGGGTTTAGGGTTTTAGTGTATTCAAGATTAGGGTTTTAGTTTTTAGGGTTTAGGGTTTTTGTTTTAGGTTTTAGGGTTTAGAATATTAGGGTTTAATGTTTAGTTTTAGGGTTTAGGGTTTTAGTGTATTCAAGATTAGGGTTTTAGTTTTTAGGGTTTAGGGTTTTTGTTTTAGGTTTTAGGGTTTAGAATATTAGGGTTTAATGTTTACTTTTAGGGTTTAGGGTTTTAGTGTATTCAAGTTTAGGGTTATAATTTTTTGGGTTTAAGGTTTTGGTTTTAGGTTTTAGGGTTTAAAATTTTAGTTTTAGGGTTTAGGGTTTTAGTGTATTAAAGATTAGGGTTTTTGTTTTTAGGGTTTAGGGTTTCGTTTTTATGTTTTAGTGTCTAAAGGAATTAGGATTTAGGGTTTAGTGTATTAAAATTTAGGGTTTTAGATTTAGTTTTTACGGTTTAGGGTTTAGGGTTTTTGTTTTCAATTTTAGGGTTTTGAGTTTTTGGGTTATATGCTTCGTTTTAGTGTTTAATTTTAGGTTTTAGGGTTTAGGGTTTTATTGTATTCATGTTTAGGGTTTTAGGTTTTTGTTTTTAGGGTTTTTGTTTTAGGTTTTTGGGTTTAGAATTTTAGGGTTTAATATTTAGTTTTAAGGTTTAGGGTTTTAGTGTATTAAAGATTAGGGTTCTAGTTTTTAGGGTTTAGGGTTTTGTTTTTATGGTTTTAGTGTTTAGAGTATTAGGATTTAGGGTTTAGTGTATTAATGTTTAGGGTTTTAGATTTAGTTTTTAGGGTTTAGTGTTTAGATTTTTTTTAAAATTTTAGGGTTTTGAGTTTTTCGGTTATATGCTTAGTTTTAGGGTTTAATTTTAAGGTTTAGGGTTTTAGGTTTTAGTTTTTAGGGTTTTTGTTTTAGGTTTTAGGGTTTAGAATATTAGGGTTTAATGTTTAGTTTTTTAGGGTTTAGGGTTTTAGTGTATTCAAGATTAGGGTTTTAGTTTTTAGGGTTTAGGGTTTTTGTTTTAGGTTTTAGGGTTTAGAATATTAGGGTTTAATGTTTACTTTTAGGCTTTAGGGTTTTAGTGTATTCAAGTTTAGGGTTATAATTTTTTGGGTTTAGGGTTTTGGTTTTAGGTTTTAGGGTTTAAAATTTTAGTTTTAGGGTTTAGGGTTTTAGTGTATTAAAGATTAGGGTTTTTGTTTTTAGGGTTTAGGGTTTCGTTTTTATGTTTTAGTGTCTAAAGTAATTAGGATTTAGGGTTTAGTGTATTAAAGTTTAGGGTTTTAGATTTAGTTTTTACGGTTTAGGGTTTAGGGTTTTTGTTTTCAATTTTAGGGTTTTGAGTTTTTGGGTTATATGCTTCGTTTTAGTGTTTTATTTTAGGTTTTAGGGTTTAGGGTTTTATTGTATTCATGTTTAGGGTTTTAGGTTTTTGTTTTTAGGGTTTTTGTTTTAGGTTTTTGGGTTTAGAATTTTAGGGTTTAATATTTAGTTTTAAGGTTTAGGGTTTTAGTGTATTAAAGATTAGGGTTCTAGTTTTTAGGGTTTAGGGTTTTGTTTTTATGGTTTTAGTGTTTAGAGTATTAGGATTTAGGGTTTAGTGTATTAATGTTTAGGGTTTCAGATTTAGTTTTTAGGGTTTAGTGTTTAGATTTTTTTTAAAATTTTAGGGTTTTGAGTTTTTCGGTTATATGCTTAGTTTTAGGGTTTAATTTTAAGGTTTAGGGTTTTAGGTTTTAGTTTTTAGGGTTTTTGTTTTAGGTTTTAGGGTTTAGAATATTAGGGTTTAATGTTTAGTTTTTTAGGGTTTAGGGTATTAGTGTATTCAAGATTAGGGTTTTAGTTTTTAGGGTTTAGGGTTTTTGTTTTAGGTTTTAGGGTTTAGAATATTAGGGTTTAATGTTTACTTTTAAGCTTTAGGGTTTTAGTGTATTCAAGTTAAGGGTTATAATTTTTTGGGTTTAGGGTTTTGGTTTTAGGTTTTAGGGTTTAAAATTTTAGTTTTAGGGTTTAGGGTTTTAGTGTATTAAAGATTAGGGTTTTTGTTTTTAGGGTTTAGGGTTTCGTTTTTATGTTTTAGTGTCTAAAGTAATTAGGATTTAGGGTTTAGTGTATTAAAGTTTAGGGTTTTAGATTTAGTTTTTACGGTTTAGGGTTTAGGGTTTTTGTTTTCAATTTTAGGGTTTTGAGTTTTTGGGTTATATGCTTCGTTTTAGTGTTTAATTTTAGGTTTTAGGGTTTAGGGTTTTATTGTATTCATGTTTAGGGTTTTAGGTTTTTGTTTTTAGGGTTTTTGTTTTAGGTTTTTGGGTTTAGAATTTTAGGGTTTAATATTTAGTTTTAAGGTTTAGGGTTTTAGTGTATTAAAGATTAGGGTTCTAGTTTTTAGGGTTTAGGGTTTTGTTTTTATGGTTTTAGTGTTTAGAGTATTAGGATTTAGGGTTTAGTGTATTAATGTTTAGGGTTTTAGATTTAGTTTTTAGGGTTTAGTGTTTAGATTTTTTTTAAAATTTTAGGGTTTTGAGTTTTTCGGTTATATGCTTAGTTTTAGGGTTTAATTTTAAGGTTTAGGGTTTTAGGTTTTAGTTTTTAGGGTTTTTGTTTTAGGTTTTAGGGTTTAGAATATTAGGGTTTAATGTTTTGTTTTTTAGGGTTTAGGGTTTTAGTGTATTCAAGATTAGGGTTTTAGTTTTTAGGGTTTAGGGTTTTTGTTTTAGGTTTTAGGGTTTAGAATATTAGGGTTTAATGTTTACTTTTAGGCTTTAGGGTTTTATTGTATTCAAGTTTAGGGTTATAATTTTTTGGGTTTAGGGTTTTGGTTTTAGGTTTTAGGGTTTAAAATTTTAGTTTTAGGGTTTAGGGTTTTAGTGTATTAAAGATTAGGGTTTTTGTTTTTAGGGTTTAGGGTTTCGTTTTTATGTTTTAGTGTCTAAAGTAATTAGGATTTAGGGTTTAGTATATTAAAGTTTAGGGTTTTAGATTTAGTTTTTACGGTTTAGGGTTTAGGGTTTTTGTTTTCAATTTTAGGGTTTTGAGTTTTTGGGTTATATGCTTCGTTTTAGTGTTTAATTTTAGGTTTTAGGGTTTAGGGTTTTATTGTATTCATGTTTAGGGTTTTAGGTTTTTGTTTTAGGGTTTTTGTTTTAGATTTTTGGGTTTAGAATTTTAGGGTTTAATATTTAGTTTTAAGGTTTAGGGTTTTAGTGTATTAAAGATTAGGGTTCTAGTTTTTAGGGTTTAGGTTTTGTTTTTATGGTTTTAGTGTTTAGAGTATTAGGATTTAGGGTTTAGTGTAGTGTATTAATGTTTAAGGTTTTAGATTTAGTTTTTAGGGTTTAGTGTTTAGATATTTTTTAAATATTTAGAGTTTTGAGTTTTTCGGTTATATGCTTAGTTTTAGGGTTTAATTTTAAGGTTTACGGTTTTAGGTTTTAGTTTTTAGGGTGTTTTTTAGGTTTTAGGGTTTAGAATATTAGGGTTTAATGTTTAGTTTTAGGGTTTAGGGTTTTAGTGTATTCAAGATTAGGGTTTTAGTTTTTAGGGTTTAGGGTTTTTGTTTTAGGTTTTAGGGTTTAGAATATTAGGGTTTAATGTTTAGTTTTAGGGTTTAGGGTTTTAGTGTATTCAAGATTAGGGTTTTAGTTTTTAGGGTTTAGGGTTTTTGTTTTAGGTTTTAGGGTTTAGAATATTAGGGTTTAATGTTTACTTTTAGGGTTTAGGGTTTTAGTGTATTCAAGTTTAGGGTTATAATTTTTTGGGTTTAGGGTTTTGGTTTTAGGTTTTAGGGTTTAAAATTTTAGTTTTAGGGTTTAGGGTTTTAGTGTAATAAAGATTAGGGTTTTTGTTTTTAGGGTTTAGGGTTTCGTTTTTATGTTTTAGTGTCTAAAGGAATTAGGATTTAGGGTTTATTGTATTAAAATTTAGGGTTTTAGATTTAGTTTTTACGGTTTAGGGTTTAGGGTTTTTGTTTTCAATTTTAGGGTTTTGAGTTTTTGGGTTATATGCTTCGTTTTAGTGTTTAATTTTAGGTTTTAGGGTTTAGGGTTTTATTGTATTCATGTTTAGGGTTTTAGGTTTTTGTTTTTAGGGTTTTTGTTTTAGGTTTTTGGGTTTAGAATTTTAGGGTTTAATATTTAGTTTTAAGGTTTAGGGTTTTAGTGTATTAAAGATTAGGGTTCTAGTTTTTAGGGTTTAGGGTTTTGTTTTTATGGTTTTAGTGTTTAGAGTATTAGGATTTAGGGTTTAGTGTATTAATGTTTAGGGTTTTAGATTTAGTTTTTAGGGTTTAGTGTTTAGATTTTTTTTAAAATTTTAGGGTTTTGAGTTTTTCGGTTATATGCTTAGTTTTAGGGTTTAATTTTAAGGTTTAGGGTTTTAGGTTTTAGTTTTTAGGGTTTTTATTTTAGGTTTTAGGGTTTAGAATATTAGGGTTTAATGTTTAGTTTTTTAGGGTTTAGGGTTTTAGTGTATTCAAGATTAGGGTTTTAGTTTTTAGGGTTTAGGGTTTTTGTTTTAGGTTTTAGGGTTTAGAATATTAGGGTTTAATGTTTACTTTTAGGCTTTAGGGTTTTAGTGTATTCAAGTTTAGGGTTATAATTTTTTGGGTTTAGGGTTTTGGTTTTAGGTTTTAGGGTTTAAAATTTTAGTTTTAGGGTTTAGGGTTTTAGTGTATTAAAGATTAGGGTTTTTGTTTTTAGGTTTTAGGGTTTCGTTTTTATGTTTTAGTGTCTAAAGTAATTAGGATTTAGGGTTTAGTGTATTAAAGTTTAGGGTTTTCGATTTAGTTTTTACGGTTTAGGGTTCAGGATTTTTGTTTTCAATTTTAGGGTTTTGAGTTTTTGGGTTATATGCTTCGTTTTAGTGTTTAATTTTAGGGTTTAGGGTTTAGGGTTTTATTGTATTCATGTTTAGGGTTTTAGGTTTTTGTTTTTAGGGTTTTTGTTTTAGGTTTTTGGGTTTAGAATTTTAGGGTTTAATATTTAGTTTTAAGGTTTAGGGTTTTAGTGTATTAAAGATTAGGGTTCTATTTTTTAGGGTTTAGGGTTTTGTTTTTATGGTTTTAGTGTTTAGAGTATTAGGATTTAGGGTTTAGTGTATTAATGTTTAGGGTTTTAAATTTAGTTTTTAGGGTTTAGTGTTTAGATTTTTTTTAAAATTTTAGGGTTTTGAGTTTTTCGGTTATATGCTTAGTTTTAGGGTTTAATTTTAAGGTTTAGGGTTTTAGGTTTTAGGTTTTAGGGTTTTTGTTTTAGGTTTTAGGGTTTAGAATATTAGGGTTTAATGTTTAGTTTTTTAGGGTTTAGGGTTTTAGTGTATTCAAGATTAGGGTTTTAGTTTTTAGGGTTTAGGGTTTTTGTTTTAGGTTTTAGGGTTTAGAATATTAGGGTTTAATGTTTACTTTTAGGCTTTAGGGTTTTAGTGTATTCAAGTTTAGGGTTATAATTTTTTGGGTTTAGGGTTTTGGTTTTAGGTTTTAGGGTTTAAAATTTTAGTTTTAGGGTTTAGGGTTTTAGTGTATTAAAGATTAGGGTTTTTGTTTTTAGGGTTTAGGGTTTCGTTTTTATGTTTTAGTGTCTAAAGTAATTAGGATTTAGGGTTTAGTATATTAAAGTTTAGGGTTTTAGATTTAGTTTTTACGGATTAGGGTTTAGGGTTTTTGTTTTCAATTTTAGGGTTTTGAGTTTTTGGGTTATATGCTTCGTTTTAGTGTTTAATTTTAGGTTTTAGGGTTTAGGGTTTTATTGTATTCATGTTTAGGGTTTTAGGTTTTTGTTTTAGGGTTTTTGTTTTAGATTTTTGGGTTTAGAATTTTAGGGTTTAATATTTAGTTTTAAGGTTTAGGGTTTTAGTGTATTAAAGATTAGGGTTCTAGTTTTTAGGGTTTAGGTTTTGTTTTTATGGTTTTAGTGTTTAGAGTATTAGGATTTAGGGTTTAGTGTAGTGTATTAATGTTTAAGGTTTTAGATTTAGTTTTTAGGGTTTAGTGTTTAGATATTTTTTAAATATTTAGGGTTTTGAGTTTTTCGGTTATATGCTTAGTTTTAGGGTTTAATTTTAAGGTTTACGGTTTTAGGTTTTAGTTTTTAGGGTGTTTTTTAGGTTTTAGGGTTTAGAATATTAGGGTTTAATGTTTAGTTTTAGGGTTTAGGGTTTTAGTGTATTCAAGATTAGGGTTTTAGTTTTTAGGGTTTAGGGTTTTTGTTTTAGGTTTTAGGGTTTAGAATATTAGGGTTTAATGTTTAGTTTTAGGGTTTAGGGTTTTAGTGTATTCAAGATTAGGGTTTTAGTTTTTAGGGTTTAGGGTTTTTGTTTTAGGTTTTAGGGTTTAGAATATTAGGGTTTAATGTTTACTTTTAGGGTTTAGGGTTTTAGTGTATTCAAGTTTAGGGTTATAATTTTTTGGGTTTAGGGTTTTGGTTTTAGGTTTTAGGGTTTAAAATTTTAGTTTTAGGGTTTAGGGTTTTAGTGTATTAAAGATTAGGGTTTTTGTTTTTAGGGTTTAGGGTTTCATTTTTATGTTTTAGTGTCTAAAGGAATTAGGATTTAGGGTTTAGTGTATTAAAATTTAGGGTTTTAGATTTAGTTTTTACGGTTTAGGGTTTAGGGTTTTTGTTTTCAATTTTAGGGTTTTGAGTTTTTGGGTTATATGCTTCGTTTTAGTGTTTAATTTTAGGTTTTAGGGTTTAGGGTTTTATTGTATTCATGTTTAGGGTTTTAGGTTTTTGTTTTTAGGGTTTTTGTTTTAGGTTTTTGGGTTTAGAATTTTAGGGTTTAATATTTAGTTTTAAGGTTTAGGGTTTTAGTGTATTAAAGATTAGGGTTCTAGTTTTTAGGGTTTAGGGTTTTGTTTTTATGGTTTTAGTGTTTAGAGTATTAGGATTTAGGGTTTAGTGTATTAATGTTTAGGGTTTTAGATTTAGTTTTTAGGGTTTAGTGTTTAGATTTTTTTTAAAATTTTAGGGTTTTGAGTTTTTCGGTTATATGCTTAGTTTTAGGGTTTAATTTTAAGGTTTAGGGTTTTAGGTTTTAGTTTTTAGGGTTTTTGTTTTAGGTTTTAGGGTTTAGAATATTAGGGTTTAATGTTTAGTTTTTTAGGGTTTAGGGTTTTAGTGTATTCAAGATTAGGGTTTTAGTTTTTAGGGTTTAGGGTTTTTGTTTTAGGTTTTAGGGTTTAGAATATTAGGGTTTAATGTTTACTTTTAGGCTTTAGGGTTTTAGTGTATTCAAGTTTAGGGTAATAATTTTTTGGGTTTAGGGTTTTGGTTTTAGGTTTTAGGGTTTACAATTTTAGTTTTAGGGTTTAGGGTTTTAGTGTATTAAAGATTAGGGTTTTTGTTTTTAGGGTTTAGGGTTTCGTTTTTATGTTTTAGTGTCTAAAGTAATTAGGATTTAGGGTTTAGTATATTAAAGTTTAGGGTTTTAGATTTAGTTTTTACGGATTAGGGTTTAGGGTTTTTGTTTTCAATTTTAGGGTTTTGAGTTTTTGGGTTATATGCTTCGTTTTAGTGTTTAATTTTAGGTTTTAGGGTTTAGGGTTTTATTGTATTCATGTTTAGGGTTTTAGGTTTTTGTTTTAGGGTTTTTGTTTTAGATTTTTGGGTTTAGAATTTTAGGGTTTAATATTTAGTTTTAAGGTTTAGGGTTTTAGTGTATTAAAGATTAGGGTTCTAGTTTTTAGGGTTTAGGTTTTGTTTTTATGGTTTTAGTGTTTAGAGTATTAGGATTTAGGGTTTAGTGTAGTGTATTAATGTTTAAGGTTTTAGATTTAGTTTTTAGGGTTTAGTGTTTAGATATTTTTTTAATATTTAGGGTTTTGAGTTTTTCGGTTATATGCTTAGTTTTAGGGTTTAATTTTAAGGTTTACGGTTTTAGGTTTTAGTTTTTAGGGTGTTTTTTAGGTTTTAGGGTTTAGAATATTAGGGTTTAATGTTTAGTTTTAGGGTTTAGGGTTTTAGTGTATTCAAGATTAGGGTTTTAGTTTTTAGGGTTTAGGGTTTTTGTTTTAGGTTTTAGGGTTTAGAATATTAGGGTTTAATGTTTAGTTTTAGGGTTTAGGGTTTTAGTGTATTCAAGATTAGGGTTTTAGTTTTTAGGGTTTAGGGTTTTTGTTTTAGGTTTTAGGGTTTAGAATATTAGGGTTTAATGTTTACTTTTAGGGTTTAGGGTTTTAGTGTATTCAAGTTTAGGGTTTTAGTTTTTAGGGTTTAGGGTTTTTGTTTTAGGTTTTAGGGTTTAGAATATTAGGGTTTAATGTTTACTTTTAGGGTTTAGGGTTTTAGTGTATTCAAGTTTAGGGTTATAATTTTTTGGGTTTAGGGTTTTGGTTTTAGGTTTTAGGGTTTAAAATTTTAGTTTTAGGGTTTAGGGTTTTAGTGTAATAAAGATTAGGGTTTTTGTTTTTAGGGTTTAGGGTTTCGTTTTTATGTTTTAGTGTCTAAAGGAATTAGGATTTAGGGTTTATTGTATTAAAATTTAGGGTTTTAGATTTAGTTTTTACGGTTTAGGGTTTAGGGTTTTTGTTTTCAATTTTAGGGTTTTGAGTTTTTGGGTTATATGCTTCGTTTTAGTGTTTAATTTTAGGTTTTAGGGTTTAGGGTTTTATTGTATTCATGTTTAGGGTTTTAGGTTTTTGTTTTTAGGGTTTTTGTTTTAGGTTTTTGGGTTTAGAATTTTAGGGTTTAATATTTAGTTTTAAGGTTTAGGGTTTTAGTGTATTAAAGATTAGGGTTCTAGTTTTTAGGGTTTAGGGTTTTGTTTTTATGGTTTTAGTGTTTAGAGTATTAGGATTTAGGGTTTAGTGTATTAATGTTTAGGGTTTTAGATTTAGTTTTTAGGGTTTAGTGTTTAGATTTTTTTTAAAATTTTAGGGTTTTGAGTTTTTCGGTTATATGCTTAGTTTTAGGGTTTAATTTTAAGGTTTAGGGTTTTAGGTTTTAGTTTTTAGGGTTTTTATTTTAGGTTTTAGGGTTTAGAATATTAGGGTTTAATGTTTAGTTTTTTAGGGTTTAGGGTTTTAGTGTATTCAAGATTAGGGTTTTAGTTTTTAGGGTTTAGGGTTTTTGTTTTAGGTTTTAGGGTTTAGAATATTAGGGTTTAATGTTTACTTTTAGGCTTTAGGGTTTTAGTGTATTCAAGTTTAGGGTTATAATTTTTTGGGTTTAGGGTTTTGGTTTTAGGTTTTAGGGTTTAAAATTTTAGTTTTAGGGTTTAGGGTTTTAGTGTATTAAAGATTAGGGTTTTTGTTTTTAGGTTTTAGGGTTTCGTTTTTATGTTTTAGTGTCTAAAGTAATTAGGATTTAGGGTTTAGTGTATTAAAGTTTAGGGTTTTCGATTTAGTTTTTACGGTTTAGGGTTCAGGATTTTTGTTTTCAATTTTAGGGTTTTGAGTTTTTGGGTTATATGCTTCGTTTTAGTGTTTAATTTTAGGGTTTAGGGTTTAGGGTTTTATTGTATTCATGTTTAGGGTTTTAGGTTTTTGTTTTTAGGGTTTTTGTTTTAGGTTTTTGGGTTTAGAATTTTAGGGTTTAATATTTAGTTTTAAGGTTTAGGGTTTTAGTGTATTAAAGATTAGGGTTCTATTTTTTAGGGTTTAGGGTTTTGTTTTTATGGTTTTAGTGTTTAGAGTATTAGGATTTAGGGTTTAGTGTATTAATGTTTAGGGTTTTAAATTTAGTTTTTAGGGTTTAGTGTTTAGATTTTTTTTAAAATTTTAGGGTTTTGAGTTTTTCGGTTATATGCTTAGTTTTAGGGTTTAATTTTAAGGTTTAGGGTTTTAGGTTTTAGGTTTTAGGGTTTTTGTTTTAGGTTTTAGGGTTTAGAATATTAGGGTTTAATGTTTAGTTTTTTAGGGTTTAGGGTTTTAGTGTATTCAAGATTAGGGTTTTAGTTTTTAGGGTTTAGGGTTTTTGTTTTAGGTTTTAGGGTTTAGAATATTAGGGTTTAATGTTTACTTTTAGGCTTTAGGGTTTTAGTGTATTCAAGTTTAGGGTTATAATTTTTTGGGTTTAGGGTTTTGGTTTTAGGTTTTAGGGTTTAAAATTTTAGTTTTAGGGTTTAGGGTTTTAGTGTATTAAAGATTAGGGTTTTTGTTTTTAGGGTTTAGGGTTTCGTTTTTATGTTTTAGTGTCTAAAGTAATTAGGATTTAGGGTTTAGTATATTAAAGTTTAGGGTTTTAGATTTAGTTTTTACGGATTAGGGTTTAGGGTTTTTGTTTTCAATTTTAGGGTTTTGAGTTTTTGGGTTATATGCTTCGTTTTAGTGTTTAATTTTAGGTTTTAGGGTTTAGGGTTTTATTGTATTCATGTTTAGGGTTTTAGGTTTTTGTTTTAGGGTTTTTGTTTTAGATTTTTGGGTTTAGAATTTTAGGGTTTAATATTTAGTTTTAAGGTTTAGGGTTTTAGTGTATTAAAGATTAGGGTTCTAGTTTTTAGGGTTTAGGTTTTGTTTTTATGGTTTTAGTGTTTAGAGTATTAGGATTTAGGGTTTAGTGTAGTGTATTAATGTTTAAGGTTTTAGATTTAGTTTTTAGGGTTTAGTGTTTAGATATTTTTTAAATATTTAGGGTTTTGAGTTTTTCGGTTATATGCTTAGTTTTAGGGTTTAATTTTAAGGTTTACGGTTTTAGGTTTTAGTTTTTAGGGTGTTTTTTAGGTTTTAGGGTTTAGAATATTAGGGTTTAATGTTTAGTTTTAGGGTTTAGGGTTTTAGTGTATTCAAGATTAGGGTTTTAGTTTTTAGGGTTTAGGGTTTTTGTTTTAGGTTTTAGGGTTTAGAATATTAGGGTTTAATGTTTAGTTTTAGGGTTTAGGGTTTTAGTGTATTCAAGATTAGGGTTTTAGTTTTTAGGGTTTAGGGTTTTTGTTTTAGGTTTTAGGGTTTAGAATATTAGGGTTTAATGTTTACTTTTAGGGTTTAGGGTTTTAGTGTATTCAAGTTTAGGGTTATAATTTTTTGGGTTTAGGGTTTTGGTTTTAGGTTTTAGGGTTTAAAATTTTAGTTTTAGGGTTTAGGGTTTTAGTGTATTAAAGATTAGGGTTTTTGTTTTTAGGGTTTAGGGTTTCATTTTTATGTTTTAGTGTCTAAAGGAATTAGGATTTAGGGTTTAGTGTATTAAAATTTAGGGTTTTAGATTTAGTTTTTACGGTTTAGGGTTTAGGGTTTTTGTTTTCAATTTTAGGGTTTTGAGTTTTTGGGTTATATGCTTCGTTTTAGTGTTTAATTTTAGGTTTTAGGGTTTAGGGTTTTATTGTATTCATGTTTAGGGTTTTAGGTTTTTGTTTTTAGGGTTTTTGTTTTAGGTTTTTGGGTTTAGAATTTTAGGGTTTAATATTTAGTTTTAAGGTTTAGGGTTTTAGTGTATTAAAGATTAGGGTTCTAGTTTTTAGGGTTTAGGGTTTTGTTTTTATGGTTTTAGTGTTTAGAGTATTAGGATTTAGGGTTTAGTGTATTAATGTTTAGGGTTTTAGATTTAGTTTTTAGGGTTTAGTGTTTAGATTTTTTTTAAAATTTTAGGGTTTTGAGTTTTTCGGTTATATGCTTAGTTTTAGGGTTTAATTTTAAGGTTTAGGGTTTTAGGTTTTAGTTTTTAGGGTTTTTGTTTTAGGTTTTAGGGTTTAGAATATTAGGGTTTAATGTTTAGTTTTTTAGGGTTTAGGGTTTTAGTGTATTCAAGATTAGGGTTTTAGTTTTTAGGGTTTAGGGTTTTTGTTTTAGGTTTTAGGGTTTAGAATATTAGGGTTTAATGTTTACTTTTAGGCTTTAGGGTTTTAGTGTATTCAAGTTTAGGGTAATAATTTTTTGGGTTTAGGGTTTTGGTTTTAGGTTTTAGGGTTTACAATTTTAGTTTTAGGGTTTAGGGTTTTAGTGTATTAAAGATTAGGGTTTTTGTTTTTAGGGTTTAGGGTTTCGTTTTTATGTTTTAGTGTCTAAAGTAATTAGGATTTAGGGTTTAGTATATTAAAGTTTAGGGTTTTAGATTTAGTTTTTACGGATTAGGGTTTAGGGTTTTTGTTTTCAATTTTAGGGTTTTGAGTTTTTGGGTTATATGCTTCGTTTTAGTGTTTAATTTTAGGTTTTAGGGTTTAGGGTTTTATTGTATTCATGTTTAGGGTTTTAGGTTTTTGTTTTAGGGTTTTTGTTTTAGATTTTTGGGTTTAGAATTTTAGGGTTTAATATTTAGTTTTAAGGTTTAGGGTTTTAGTGTATTAAAGATTAGGGTTCTAGTTTTTAGGGTTTAGGTTTTGTTTTTATGGTTTTAGTGTTTAGAGTATTAGGATTTAGGGTTTAGTGTAGTGTATTAATGTTTAAGGTTTTAGATTTAGTTTTTAGGGTTTAGTGTTTAGATATTTTTTTAATATTTAGGGTTTTGAGTTTTTCGGTTATATGCTTAGTTTTAGGGTTTAATTTTAAGGTTTACGGTTTTAGGTTTTAGTTTTTAGGGTGTTTTTTAGGTTTTAGGGTTTAGAATATTAGGGTTTAATGTTTAGTTTTAGGGTTTAGGGTTTTAGTGTATTCAAGATTAGGGTTTTAGTTTTTAGGGTTTAGGGTTTTTGTTTTAGGTTTTAGGGTTTAGAATATTAGGGTTTAATGTTTAGTTTTAGGGTTTAGGGTTTTAGTGTATTCAAGATTAGGGTTTTAGTTTTTAGGGTTTAGGGTTTTTGTTTTAGGTTTTAGGGTTTAGAATATTAGGGTTTAATGTTTACTTTTAGGGTTTAGGGTTTTAGTGTATTCAAGTTTAGGGTTATAATTTTTTGGGTTTAGGGTTTTGGTTTTAGGTTTTAGGGTTTAAAATTTTAGTTTTAGGGTTTAGGGTTTTAGTGTATTAAAGATTAGGGTTTTTGTTTTTAGGGTTTAGGGTTTCGTTTTTATGTTTTAGTGTCTAAAGGAATTAGGATTTAGGGTTTAGTGTATTAAAATTTAGGGTTTTAGATTTAGTTTTTACGGTTTAGGGTTTAGGGTTTTTGTTTTCAATTTTAGGGTTTTGAGTTTTTGGGTTATATGCTTCGTTTTAGTGTTTAATTTTAGGTTTTAGGGTTTAGGGTTTTATTGTATTCATGTTTAGGGTTTTAGGTTTTTGTTTTTAGGGTTTTTGTTTTAGGTTTTTGGGTTTAGAATTTTAGGGTTTAATATTTAGTTTTAAGGTTTAGGGTTTTAGTGTATTAAAGATTAGTGTTCTAGTTTTTAGGGTTTAGGGTTTTGTTTTTATGGTTTTAGTGTTTAGAGTATTAGGATTTAGGGTTTAGTGTATTAATGTTTAGGGTTTTAGATTTAGTTTTTAGGGTTTAGTGTTTAGATTTTTTTTAAAATTTTAGGGTTTTGAGTTTTTCGGTTATATGCTTAGTTTTAGGGTTTAATTTTAAGGTTTAGGGTTTTAGGTTTTAGTTTTTAGGGTTTTTGTTTTAGGTTTTAGGGTTTAGAATATTAGGGTTTAATGTTTAGTTTTTTAGGGTTTAGGGTTTTAGTGTATTCAAGATTAGGGTTTTAGTTTTTAGGGTTTAGGGTTTTTGTTTTAGGTTTTAGGGTTTAGAATATTAGGGTTTAATGTTTACTTTTAGGCTTTAGGGTTTTAGTGTATTCAAGTTTAGGGTTATAATTTTTTGGGTTTAGGGTTTTGGTTTTAGGTTTTAGGGTTTAAAATTTTAGTTTTAGGGTTTAGGGTTTTAGTGTATTAAAGATTAGGGTTTTTGTTTTTAGGGTTTAGGGTTTCGTTTTTATGTTTTAGTGTATAAAGTAATTAGGATTTAGGGTTTAGTGTATTAAAGTTTAGGGTTTTAGATTTAGTTTTTACGGTTTAGGGTTTAGGGTTTTTGTTTTCAATTTTAGGGTTTTGAGTTTTTGGGTTATATGCTTCGTTTTAGTGTTTATTTTAGGTTTTAGGGTTTAGGGTTTTATTGTATTCATGTTTAGGGTTTTAGGTTTTTGTTTTTATGGTTTTTGTTTTAGGTTTTTGGGTTTAGAATTTTAGGGTTTAATATTTAGTTTTAAGGTTTAGGGTTTTAGTGTATTAAAGATTAGGGTTCTAGTTTTTAGGGTTTAGGGTTTTGTTTTTATGGTTTTAGTGTTTAGAGTATTAGGATTTAGGGTTTAGTGTATTAATGTTTAGGGTTTTAGATTTAGTTTTTAGGGTTTAGTGTTTAGATTTTTTTTAAAATTTTAGGGTTTTGAGTTTTTGGGTTATATGCTTAGTTTTAGGGTTTAATTTTAAGGTTTAGGGTTTTAGATTTTAGTTTTTAGGGTTTTTGTTTTAGGTTTTAGGGTTTAGAATATTAGGGTTTAATGTTTAGTTTTTTAGGGTTTAGGGTTTTAGTGTATTCAAGATTAGGGTTTTAGGTTTTAGGGTTTAGGGTTTTTGTTTTAGGTTTTAGGGTTTAGAATATTAGGGTTTAATGTTTAGTTTTAGGGTTTAGGGTTTTAGTGTATTCAAGATTAGGGTTATAATTTTTTGGGTTTAGGGTTTTGGTTTTAGGTTTTAGGGTTTAAAATTTTAGTTTTAGGGTTTAGGGTTTTAGTGTATTAAAGATTAGGGTTTTTGTTTTTAGGGTTTAGGGTTTCGTTTTTATGTTTTAGTGTCTAAAGTAATTAGGATTTAGGGTTTAGTGTATTAAAGTTTAGGGTTTTAGATTTAGTTTTTACGGTTTAGGGTTTAGGGTTTTTGTTTTCAATTTTAGGGTTTTGAGTTTTTGGGTTATATGCTTCGTTTTAGTGTTTAATTTTAGGTTTTAGGGTTTAGGGTTTTATTGTATTCATGTTTAGGGTTTTATGTTTTTGTTTTTATGGTTTTTGTTTTAGGTTTTTGGGTTTAGAATTTTAGGGTTTAATATTTAGTTTTAAGGTTAAGAGGTTTTAGTGTATTAAAGATTAGGGTTCTAGTTTTTAGGGTTTAGGGTTTTGTTTTTATGGTTTTAGTGTTTAGAGTATTAGGATTTAGGGTTTAGTGTATTAATGTTTAGGGTTTTAGATTTAGTTTTTAGGGTTTAGTGTTTAGATTTTTTTTAAAATTTTAGGGTTTTGAGTTTTTCGGTTATATGCTTAGTTTTAGGGTTTAATTTTAAGGTTTAGGGTTTTAGGTTTTAGTTTTTAGGGTTTTTGTTTTAGGTTTTAGGGTTTAGAATATTAGGGTTTAATGTTTAGTTTTTTAGGGTTTAGGGTTTTAGTGTATTCAAGATTAGGGTTTTAGTTTTTAGGGTTTAGGGTTTTTGTTTTAGGTTTTAGGGTTTAGAATATTAGGGTTTAATGTTTACTTTTAGGCTTTAGGGTTTTAGTGTATTCAAGTTTAGGGTTATAATTGTTTGGGTTTAGGGTTTTGGTTTTAGGTTTTAGGGTTTAAAATTTTAGTTTTAGGGTTTAGGGTTTTAGTGTATTAAAGATTAGGGTTTTTGTTTTTAGGGTTTAGGGTTTCGTTTTTATGTTTTAGTGTCTAAAGTAATTAGGATTTAGGGTTTAGTGTATTAAAGTTTAGGGTTTTAGATTTAGTTTTTACGGTTTAGGGTTTAGGGTTTTTGTTTTCAATTTTAGGGTTTTGAGTTTTTGGGTTATATGCTTCGTTTTAGTGTTTAATTTTAGGTTTTAGGGTTTAGGGTTTTATTGTATTCATGTTTAGGGTTTTAGGTTTTTGTTTTTATGGTTTTTGTTTTAGGTTTTTGGGTTTAGAATTTTAGGGTTTAATATTTAGTTTTAAGGTTTAGGGTTTTAGTGTATTAAAGATTAGGGTTCTAGTTTTTAGGGTTTAGGGTTTTGTTTTTATGGTTTTAGTGTTTAGAGTATTAGGATTTAGGGTTTAGTGTATTAATGTTTAGGGTTTTAGATTTAGTTTTTAGGGTTTAGTGTTTAGATTTTTTTTAAAATTTTAAGGTTTTGAGTTTTTCGGTTATATGCTTAGTTTTAGGGTTTAATTTTAAGGTTTAGGGTTTTAGATTTTAGTTTTTAGGGTTTTTGTTTTAGGTTTTAGGGTTTAGAATATTAGGGTTTAATGTTTAGTTTTTTAGGGTTTAGGGTTTTAGTGTATTCAAGATTAGGGTTTTAGGTTTTAGGGTTTAGGGTTTTTGTTTTAGGTTTTAGGGTTTAGAATATTAGGGTTTAATGTTTAGTTTTAGGGTTTAGGGTTTTAGTGTATTCAAGATTAGGGTTTTAGTTTTTAGGGTTTAGGGTTTTTGTTTTAGGTTTTAGGGTGTAGAATATTAGGGTTTAATGTTTACTTTTAGGGTTTAGGGTTTTAGTGTATTCAAGTTTAGGGTTATAATTTTTTGGGTTTAGGGTTTTGGTTTTAGGTTTTAGGGTTTAAAATTTTAGTTTTAGGGTTTAGGGTTTTAGTGTATTAAAGATTAGGGTTTTTGTTTTTAGGGTTTAGGGTTTCGTTTTTATGTTTTAGTGTCTAAAGTAATTAGGATTTAGGGTTTAGTGTATTAAAGTTTAGGATTTAGGGTTTTGTTTTTATGGTTTTAGTGTTTAGAGTATTAGGATTTAGGGTTTAGTGTATTAATGTTTAGGGTTTTAGATTTAGTTTTTAGGGTTTAGTGTTTAGATTTTTTTTAAAATTTTAGGGTTTTGAGTTTTTCGGTTATATGCTTAGTTTTAGGGTTTAATTTTAAGGTTTAGGGTTTTAGATTTTAGTTTTTAGGGTTTTTGTTTTAGGTTTTAGGGTTTAGAATATTAGGGTTTAATGTTTAGTTTTTTAGGGTTTAGGGTTTTAGTGTATTCAAGATTAGGGTTTTAGTTTTTAGGGTTTAGGGTTTTTGTTTTAGGTTTTAGGGTTTAGAATATTAGGGTTTAATGTTTACTTTTAGGCTTTAGGGTTTTAGTGTATTCAAGTTTAGGGTTATAATTTTTTGGGTTTAGGGTTTTGGTTTTAGGTTTTAGGGTTTAAAATTTTAGTTTTAGGGTTTAGGGTTTTAGTGTATTAAAGATTAGGGTTTTTGTTTTTAGGGTTTAGGGTTTCGTTTTTATGTTTTAGTGTCTAAAGTAATTAGGATTTAGGGTTTAGTGTATTAAAGTTTAGGGTTTTAGATTTAGTTTTTACGGATTAGGGTTTAGGGTTTTTGTTTTCAATTTTAGGGTTTTGAGTTTTTGGGTTATATGCTTCGTTTTAGTGTTTAATTTTAGGTTTTAGGGTTTAGGGTTTTATTGTATTCATGTTTAGGGTTTTAGGTTTTTGTTTTAGGGTTTTTGTTTTAGATTTTTGGGTTTAGAATTTTAGGGTTTAATATTTAGTTTTAAGGTTTAGGGTTTTAGTGTATTAAAGATTAGGGTTCTAGTTTTTAGGGTTTAGGTTTTGTTTTTATGGTTTTAGTGTTTAGAGTATTAGGATTTAGGGTTTAGTGTAGTGTATTAATGTTTAAGGTTTTAGATTTAGTTTTAGGGTTTAGTGTTTAGATATTTTTTTAATATTTAGGGTTTTGAGTTTTTCGGTTATATGCTTAGTTTTAGGGTTTAATTTTAAGGTTTACGGTTTTAGGTTTTAGTTTTTAGGGTGTTTTTTAGGTTTTAGGGTTTAGAATATTAGGGTTTAATGTTTAGTTTTAGGGTTTAGGGTTTTAGTGTATTCAAGATTAGGGTTTTAGTTTTTAGGGTTTAGGGTTTTTGTTTTAGGTTTTAGGGTTTAGAATATTAGGGTTTAATGTTTAGTTTTAGGGTTTAGGGTTTTAGTGTATTCAAGATTAGGGTTTTAGTTTTTAGGGTTTAGGGTTTTTGTTTTAGGTTTTAGGGTTTAGAATATTAGGGTTTAATGTTTACTTTTAGGGTTTAGGGTTTTAGTGTATTCAAGTTTAGGGTTATAATTTTTTGGGTTTAGGGTTTTGGTTTTAGGTTTTAGGGTTTAAAATTTTAGTTTTAGGGTTTAGGGTTTTAGTGTATTAAAGATTAGGGTTTTTGTTTTTAGGGTTTAGGGTTTCGTTTTTATGTTTTAGTGTCTAAAGGAATTAGGATTTAGGGTTTAGTGTATTAAAATTTAGGGTTTTAGATTTAGTTTTTACGGTTTAGGGTTTAGGGTTTTTGTTTTCAATTTTAGGGTTTTGAGTTTTTGGGTTATATGCTTCGTTTTAGTGTTTAATTTTAGGTTTTAGGGTTTAGGGTTTTATTGTATTCATGTTTAGGGTTTTAGGTTTTTGTTTTTAGGGTTTTTGTTTTAGGTTTTTGGGTTTAGAATTTTAGGGTTTAATATTTAGTTTTAAGGTTTAGGGTTTTAGTGTATTAAAGATTAGTGTTCTAGTTTTTAGGGTTTAGGGTTTTGTTTTTATGGTTTTAGTGTTTAGAGTATTAGGATTTAGGGTTTAGTGTATTAATGTTTAGGGTTTTAGATTTAGTTTTTAGGGTTTAGTGTTTAGATTTTTTTTAAAATTTTAGGGTTTTGAGTTTTTCGGTTATATGCTTAGTTTTAGGGTTTAATTTTAAGGTTTAGGGTTTTAGGTTTTAGTTTTTAGGGTTTTTGTTTTAGGTTTTAGGGTTTAGAATATTAGGGTTTAATGTTTAGTTTTTTAGGGTTTAGGGTTTTAGTGTATTCAAGATTAGGGTTTTAGTTTTTAGGGTTTAGGGTTTTTGTTTTAGGTTTTAGGGTTTAGAATATTAGGGTTTAATGTTTACTTTTAGGCTTTAGGGTTTTAGTGTATTCAAGTTTAGGGTTATAATTTTTTGGGTTTAGGGTTTTGGTTTTAGGTTTTAGGGTTTAAAATTTTAGTTTTAGGGTTTAGGGTTTTAGTGTATTAAAGATTAGGGTTTTTGTTTTTAGGGTTTAGGGTTTCGTTTTTATGTTTTAGTGTCTAAAGTAATTAGGATTTAGGGTTTAGTGTATTAAAGTTTAGGGTTTTCGATTTAGTTTTTACGGTTTAGGGTTCAGGATTTTTGTTTTCAATTTTAGGGTTTTGAGTTTTTGGGTTATATGCTTCGTTTTAGTGTTTAATTTTAGGGTTTAGGGTTTAGGGTTTTATTGTATTCATGTTTAGGGTTTTAGGTTTTTGTTTTTAGGGTTTTTGTTTTAGGTTTTTGGGTTTAGAATTTTAGGGTTTAATATTTAGTTTTAAGGTTTAGGGTTTTAGTGTATTAAAGATTAGGGTTCTATTTTTTAGGGTTTAGGGTTTTGTTTTTATGGTTTTAGTGTTTAGAGTATTAGGATTTAGGGTTTAGTGTATTAATGTTTAGGGTTTTAAATTTAGTTTTTAGGGTTTAGTGTTTAGATTTTTTTTAAAATTTTAGGGTTTTGAGTTTTTCGGTTATATGCTTAGTTTTAGGGTTTAATTTTAAGGTTTAGGGTTTTAGGTTTTAGGTTTTAGGGTTTTTGTTTTAGGTTTTAGGGTTTAGAATATTAGGGTTTAATGTTTAGTTTTTTAGGGTTTAGGGTTTTAGTGTATTCAAGATTAGGGTTTTAGTTTTTAGGGTTTAGGGTTTTTGTTTTAGGTTTTAGGGTTTAGAATATTAGGGTTTAATGTTTACTTTTAGGCTTTAGGGTTTTAGTGTATTCAAGTTTAGGGTTATAATTTTTTGGGTTTAGGGTTTTGGTTTTAGGTTTTAGGGTTTAAAATTTTAGTTTTAGGGTTTAGGGTTTTAGTGTATTAAAGATTAGGGTTTTTGTTTTTAGGGTTTAGGGTTTCGTTTTTATGTTTTAGTGTATAAAGTAATTAGGATTTAGGGTTTAGTGTATTAAAGTTTAGGGTTTTAGATTTAGTTTTTACGGTTTAGGGTTTAGGGTTTTTGTTTTCAATTTTAGGGTTTTGAGTTTTTGGGTTATATGCTTCGTTTTAGTGTTTATTTTAGGTTTTAGGGTTTAGGGTTTTATTGTATTCATGTTTAGGGTTTTAGGTTTTTGTTTTTATGGTTTTTGTTTTAGGTTTTTGGGTTTAGAATTTTAGGGTTTAATATTTAGTTTTAAGGTTTAGGGTTTTAGTGTATTAAAGATTAGGGTTCTAGTTTTTAGGGTTTAGGGTTTTGTTTTTATGGTTTTAGTGTTTAGAGTATTAGGATTTAGGGTTTAGTGTATTAATGTTTAGGGTTTTAGATTTAGTTTTTAGGGTTTAGTGTTTAGATTTTTTTTAAAATTTTAGGGTTTTGAGTTTTTGGGTTATATGCTTAGTTTTAGGGTTTAATTTTAAGGTTTAGGGTTTTAGATTTTAGTTTTTAGGGTTTTTGTTTTAGGTTTTAGGGTTTAGAATATTAGGGTTTAATGTTTAGTTTTTTAGGGTTTAGGGTTTTAGTGTATTCAAGATTAGGGTTTTAGTTTTTAGGGTTTAGGGTTTTTGTTTTAGGTTTTAGGGTTTAGAATATTAGGGTTTAATGTTTAGTTTTAGGGTTTAGGGTTTTAGTGTATTCAAGATTAGGGTTATAATTTTTTGGGTTTAGGGTTTTGGTTTTAGGTTTTAGGGTTTAAAATTTTAGTTTTAGGGTTTAGGGTTTTAGTGTATTAAAGATTAGGGTTTTTGTTTTTAGGGTTTAGGGTTTCGTTTTTATGTTTTAGTGTCTAAAGTAATTAGGATTTAGGGTTTAGTGTATTAAAGTTTAGGGTTTTAGATTTAGTTTTTACGGTTTAGGGTTTAGGGTTTTTGTTTTCAATTTTAGGGTTTTGAGTTTTTGGGTTATATGCTTCGTTTTAGTGTTTAATTTTAGGTTTTAGGGTTTAGGGTTTTATTGTATTCATGTTTAGGGTTTTATGTTTTTGTTTTTATGGTTTTTGTTTTAGGTTTTTGGGTTTAGAATTTTAGGGTTTAATATTTAGTTTTAAGGTTAAGAGGTTTTAGTGTATTAAAGATTAGGGTTCTAGTTTTTAGGGTTTAGGGTTTTGTTTTTATGGTTTTAGTGTTTAGAGTATTAGGATTTAGGGTTTAGTGTATTAATGTTTAGGGTTTTAGATTTAGTTTTTAGGGTTTAGTGTTTAGATTTTTTTTAAAATTTTAGGGTTTTGAGTTTTTCGGTTATATGCTTAGTTTTAGGGTTTAATTTTAAGGTTTAGGGTTTTAGGTTTTAGTTTTTAGGGTTTTTGTTTTAGGTTTTAGGGTTTAGAATATTAGGGTTTAATGTTTAGTTTTTTAGGGTTTAGGGTTTTAGTGTATTCAAGATTAGGGTTTTAGTTTTTAGGGTTTAGGGTTTTTGTTTTAGGTTTTAGGGTTTAGAATATTAGGGTTTAATGTTTACTTTTAGGCTTTAGGGTTTTAGTGTATTCAAGTTTAGGGTTATAATTGTTTGGGTTTAGGGTTTTGGTTTTAGGTTTTAGGGTTTAAAATTTTAGTTTTAGGGTTTAGGGTTTTAGTGTATTAAAGATTAGGGTTTTTGTTTTTAGGGTTTAGGGTTTCGTTTTTATGTTTTAGTGTCTAAAGTAATTAGGATTTAGGGTTTAGTGTATTAAAGTTTAGGGTTTTAGATTTAGTTTTTACGGTTTAGGGTTTAGGGTTTTTGTTTTCAATTTTAGGGTTTTGAGTTTTTGGGTTATATGCTTCGTTTTAGTGTTTAATTTTAGGTTTTAGGGTTTAGGGTTTTATTGTATTCATGTTTAGGGTTTTAGGTTTTTGTTTTTATGGTTTTTGTTTTAGGTTTTTGGGTTTAGAATTTTAGGGTTTAATATTTAGTTTTAAGGTTTAGGGTTTTAGTGTATTAAAGATTAGGGTTCTAGTTTTTAGGGTTTAGGGTTTTGTTTTTATGGTTTTAGTGTTTAGAGTATTAGGATTTAGGGTTTAGTGTATTAATGTTTAGGGTTTTAGATTTAGTTTTTAGGGTTTAGTGTTTAGATTTTTTTTAAAATTTTAAGGTTTTGAGTTTTTCGGTTATATGCTTAGTTTTAGGGTTTAATTTTAAGGTTTAGGGTTTTAGATTTTAGTTTTTAGGGTTTTTGTTTTAGGTTTTAGGGTTTAGAATATTAGGGTTTAATGTTTAGTTTTTTAGGGTTTAGGGTTTTAGTGTATTCAAGATTAGGGTTTTAGGTTTTAGGGTTTAGGGTTTTTGTTTTAGGTTTTAGGGTTTAGAATATTAGGGTTTAATGTTTAGTTTTAGGGTTTAGGGTTTTAGTGTATTCAAGATTAGGGTTTTAGTTTTTAGGGTTTAGGGTTTTTGTTTTAGGTTTTAGGGTGTAGAATATTAGGGTTTAATGTTTACTTTTAGGGTTTAGGGTTTTAGTGTATTCAAGTTTAGGGTTATAATTTTTTGGGTTTAGGGTTTTGGTTTTAGGTTTTAGGGTTTAAAATTTTAGTTTTAGGGTTTAGGGTTTTAGTGTATTAAAGATTAGGGTTTTTGTTTTTAGGGTTTAGGGTTTCGTTTTTATGTTTTAGTGTCTAAAGTAATTAGGATTTAGGGTTTAGTGTATTAAAGTTTAGGATTTAGGGTTTTGTTTTTATGGTTTTAGTGTTTAGAGTATTAGGATTTAGGGTTTAGTGTATTAATGTTTAGGGTTTTAGATTTAGTTTTTAGGGTTTAGTGTTTAGATTTTTTTTAAAATTTTAGGGTTTTGAGTTTTTCGGTTATATGCTTAGTTTTAGGGTTTAATTTTAAGGTTTAGGGTTTTAGATTTTAGTTTTTAGGGTTTTTGTTTTAGGTTTTAGGGTTTAGAATATTAGGGTTTAATGTTTAGTTTTTTAGGGTTTAGGGTTTTAGTGTATTCAAGATTAGGGTTTTAGTTTTTAGGGTTTAGGGTTTTTGTTTTAGGTTTTAGGGTTTAGAATATTAGGGTTTAATGTTTACTTTTAGGCTTTAGGGTTTTAGTGTATTCAAGTTTAGGGTTATAATTTTTTGGGTTTAGGGTTTTGGTTTTAGGTTTTAGGGTTTAAAATTTTAGTTTTAGGGTTTAGGGTTTTAGTGTATTAAAGATTAGGGTTTTTGTTTTTAGGGTTTAGGGTTTCGTTTTTATGTTTTAGTGTCTAAAGTAATTAGGATTTAGGGTTTAGTGTATTAAAGTTTAGGGTTTTAGATTTAGTTTTTACGGTTTAGGGTTTAGGGTTTTTGTTTTCAATTTTAGGGTTTTGAGTTTTTGGGTTATATGCTTCGTTTTAGTGTTTAATTTTAGGTTTTAGGGTTTAGGGTTTTATTGTATTCATGTTTAGGGTTTTAGGTTTTTGTTTTTATGGTTTTTGTTTTAGGTTTTTGGGTTTAGAATTTTAGGGTTTAATATTTAGTTTTAAGGTTTAGGGTTTTAGTGTATTAAAGATAAGGGTTCTAGTTTTTAGGGTTTAGGGTTTTGTTTTTATGGTTTTAGTGTTTAGAGTATTAGGATTTAGGGTTTAGTGTATTAATGTTTAGGGTTTTAGATTTAGTTTTTAGGGTTTAGTGTTTAGATTTTTTTTAAAATTTTAGGGTTTTGAGTTTTTCGGTTATATGCTTAGTTTTAGGGTTTAATTTTAAGGTTTAGGGTTTTAGGTTTTAGTTTTTAGGGTTTTTGTTTTAGGTTTTAGGGTTTAGAATATTAGGGTTTAATGTTTAGTTTTTTAGGGTTTAGGGTTTTATTGTATTCAAGATTAGGGTTTTAGTTTTTAGGGTTTAGGGTTTTTGTTTTAGGTTTTAGGGTTTAGAATATTAGGGTTTAATGTTTACTTTTAGGCTTTAGGGTTTTAGTGTATTCAAGTTTAGGGTTATAATTTTTTGGGTTTAGGGTTTTGGTTTTAGGTTTTAGGGTTTAAAATTTTAGTTTTAGGGTTTAGGGTTTTAGTGTATTAAAGATTAGGGTTTTTGTTTTTAGGGTTTAGGGTTTCGTTTTTATGTTTTAGTGTCTAAAGTAATTAGGATTTAGGGTTTAGTGTATTAAAGTTTAGGGTTTTAGATTTAGTTTTTACGGTTTAGGGTTTAGGGTTTTTGTTTTCAATTTTAGGGTTTTGAGTTTTTGGGTTATATGCTTCGTTTTAGTGTTTAATTTTAGGTTTTAGGGTTTAGGGTTTTATTGTATTCATGTTTAGGGTTTTAGGTTTTTGTTTTTATGGTTTTTGTTTTAGGTTTTTGGGTTTAGAATTTTAGGGTTTAATATTTAGTTTTAAGGTTTAGGGTTTTAGTGTATTAAAGATTAGGGTTCTAGTTTTTAGGGTTTAGGGTTTTGTTTTTATGGTTTTAGTGTTTAGAGTATTAGGATTTAGGGTTTAGTGTATTAATGTTTAGGGTTTTAGATTTAGTTTTTAGGGTTTAGTGTTTAGATTTTTTTTAAAATTTTAGGGTTTTGAGTTTTTCGGTTATATGCTTAGTTTTAGGGTTTAATTTTAAGGTTTAGGGTTTTAGGTTTTAGTTTTTAGGGTTTTTGTTTTAGGTTTTAGGGTTTAGAATATTAGGGTTTAATGTTTAGTTTTTTAGGGTTTAGGGTTTTAGTGTATTCAAGATTAGGGTTTTAGTTTTTAGGGTTTAGGGTTTTTGTTTTAGGTTTTAGGGTTTAGAATATTAGGGTTTAATGTTTACTTTTAGGCTTTAGGGTTTTAGTGTATTCAAGTTTAGGGTTATAATTGTTTGGGTTTAGGGTTTTGGTTTTAGGTTTTATGGTTTAAAATTTTAGTTTTAGGGTTTAGGGTTTTAGTGTATTAAAGATTAGGGTTTTTGTTTTTAGGGTTTAGGGTTTCGTTTTTATGTTTTAGTGTCTAAAGTAATTAGGATTTAGGGTTTAGTGTATTAAAGTTTAGGGTTTTAGATTTAGTTTTTACGGTTTAGGGTTTAGGGTTTTTGTTTTCAATTTTAGGGTTTTGAGTTTTTGGGTTATATGCTTCGTTTTAGTGTTTAATTTTAGGTTTTAGGGTTTAGGGTTTTATTGTATTCATGTTTAGGGTTTTAGGTTTTTGTTTTTATGGTTTTTGTTTTAGGTTTTTGGGTTTAGAATTTTAGGGTTTAATATTTAGTTTTAAGGTTTAGGGTTTTAGTGTATTAAAGATTAGGGTTCTAGTTTTTAGGGTTTAGGGTTTTGTTTTTATGGTTTTAGTGTTTAGAGTATTAGGATTTAGGGTTTAGTGTATTAATGTTTAGGGTTTTAGATTTAGTTTTTAGGGTTTAGTGTTTAGATTTTTTTTAAAATTTTAGGGTTTTGAGTTTTTCGGTTATATGCTTAGTTTTAGTGTTTAATTTTAAGGTTTAGGGTTTTAGGTTTTAGTTTTTAGGGTTTTTGTTTTAGGTTTTAGGGTTTAGAATATTAGGGTTTAATGTTTAGTTTTTTAGGGTTTAGGGTTTTAGTGTATTCAAGATTAGGGTTTTAGTTTTTAGGGTTTAGGGTTTTTGTTTTAGGTTTTAGGGTTTAGAATATTAGGGTTTAATGTTTACTTTTAGGCTTTAGGGTTTTAGTGTATTCAAGTTTAGGGTTATAATTTTTTGGGTTTAGGGTTTTGGTTTTAGGTTTTAGGGTTTAAAATTTTAGTTTTAGGGTTTAGGGTTTTAGTGTATTAAAGATTAGGGGTTTTGTTTTTAGGGTTTAGGGTTTCGTTTTTATGTTTTAGTGTCTAAAGTAATTAGGATTTAGGGTTTAGTGTATTAAAGTTTAGGGTTTTAGATTTAGTTTTTACGGTTTAGGGTTTAGGGTTTTTGTTTTCAATTTTAGGGTTTTGAGTTTTTGGGTTATATGCTTCGTTTTAGTGTTTAATTTTAGGTTTTAGGGTTTAGGGTTTTATTGTATTCATGTTTAGGGTTTTAGGTTTTTGTTTTTATGGTTTTTGTTTTAGGTTTTTGGGTTTAGAATTTTAGGGTTTAATATTTAGTTTTAAGGTTTAGGGTTTTAGTGTATTAAAGATAAGGGTTCTAGTTTTTAGGGTTTAGGGTTTTGTTTTTATGGTTTTAGTGTTTAGAGTATTAGGATTTAGGGTTTAGTGTATTAATGTTTAGGGTTTTAGATTTAGTTTTTAGGGTTTAGTGTTTAGATTTTTTTTAAAATTTTAGGGTTTTGAGTTTTTCGGTTATATGCTTAGTTTTAGGGTTTAATTTTAAGGTTTAGGGTTTTAGGTTTTAGTTTTTAGGGTTTTTGTTTTAGGTTTTAGGGTTTAGAATATTAGGGTTTAATGTTTAGTTTTTTAGGGTTTAGGGTTTTATTGTATTCAAGATTAGGGTTTTAGTTTTTAGGGTTTAGGGTTTTTGTTTTAGGTTTTAGGGTTTAGAATATTAGGGTTTAATGTTTACTTTTAGGCTTTAGGGTTTTAGTGTATTCAAGTTTAGGGTTATAATTTTTTGGGTTTAGGGTTTTGGTTTTAGGTTTTAGGGTTTAAAATTTTAGTTTTAGGGTTTAGGGTTTTAGTGTATTAAAGATTAGGGTTTTTGTTTTTAGGGTTTAGGGTTTTGTTTTTATGTTTTAGTGTCTAAAGTAATTAGGATTTAGGGTTTAGTGTATTAAAGTTTAGGGTTTTAGATTTAGTTTTTACGGTTTAGGGTTTAGGGTTTTTGTTTTCAATTTTAGGGTTTTGAGTTTTTGGGTTATATGCTTCGTTTTAGTGTTTAATTTTAGGTTTTAGGGTTTAGGGTTTTATTGTATTCATGTTTAGGGTTTTAGGTTTTTGTTTTTATGGTTTTTGTTTTAGGTTTTTGGGTTTAGAATTTTAGGGTTTAATATTTAGTTTTAAGGTTTAGGGTTTTAGTGTATTAAAGATTAGGGTTCTAGTTTTTAGGGTTTAGGGTTTTGTTTTTATGGTTTTAGTGTTTAGAGTATTAGGATTTAGGGTTTAGTGTATTAATGTTTAGGGTTTTAGATTTAGTTTTTAGGGTTTAGTGTTTAGATTTTTTTTAAAATTTTAGGGTTTTGAGTTTTTCGGTTATATGCTTAGTTTTAGGGTTTAATTTTAAGGTTTAGGGTTTTAGGTTTTAGTTTTTAGGGTTTTTGTTTTAGGTTTTAGGGTTTAGAATATTAGGGTTTAATGTTTAGTTTTTTAGGGTTTAGGGTTTTAGTGTATTCAAGATTAGGGTTTTAGTTTTTAGGGTTTAGGGTTTTTGTTTTAGGTTTTAGGGTTTAGAATATTAGGGTTTAATGTTTACTTTTAGGCTTTAGGGTTTTAGTGTATTCAAGTTTAGGGTTATAATTGTTTGGGTTTAGGGTTTTGGTTTTAGGTTTTAGGGTTTAAAATTTTAGTTTTAGGGTTTAGGGTTTTAGTGTATTAAAGATTAGGGTTTTTGTTTTTAGGGTTTAGGGTTTCGTTTTTATGTTTTAGTGTCTAAAGTAATTAGGATTTAGGGTTTAGTGTATTAAAGTTTAGGGTTTTAGATTTAGTTTTTACGGTTTAGGGTTTAGGGTTTTTGTTTTCAATTTTAGGGTTTTGAGTTTTTGGGTTATATGCTTCGTTTTAGTGTTTAATTTTAGGTTTTAGGGTTTAGGGTTTTATTGTATTCATGTTTAGGGTTTTAGGTTTTTGTTTTTATGGTTTTTGTTTTAGGTTTTTGGGTTTAGAATTTTAGGGTTTAATATTTAGTTTTAAGGTTTAGGGTTTTAGTGTATTAAAGATTAGGGTTCTAGTTTTTAGGGTTTAGGGTTTTGTTTTTATGGTTTTAGTGTTTAGAGTATTAGGATTTAGGGTTTAGTGTATTAATGTTTAGGGTTTTAGATTTAGTTTTTAGGGTTTAGTGTTTAGATTTTTTTTAAAATTTTAGGGTTTTGAGTTTTTCGGTTATATGCTTAGTTTTAGTGTTTAATTTTAAGGTTTAGGGTTTTAGGTTTTAGTTTTTAGGGTTTTTGTTTTAGGTTTTAGGGTTTAGAATATTAGGGTTTAATGTTTAGTTTTTTAGGGTTTAGGGTTTTAGTGTATTCAAGATTAGGGTTTTAGTTTTTAGGGTTTAGGGTTTTTGTTTTAGGTTTTAGGGTTTAGAATATTAGGGTTTAATGTTTACTTTTAGGCTTTAGGGTTTTAGTGTATTCAAGTTTAGGGTTATAATTTTTTGGGTTTAGGGTTTTGGTTTTAGGTTTTAGGGTTTAAAATTTTAGTTTTAGGGTTTAGGGTTTTAGTGTATTAAAGATTAGGGGTTTTGTTTTTAGGGTTTAGGGTTTCGTTTTTATGTTTTAGTGTCTAAAGTAATTAGGATTTAGGGTTTAGTGTATTAAAGTTTAGGGTTTTAGATTTAGTTTTTACGGTTTAGGGTTTAGGGTTTTTGTTTTCAATTTTAGGGTTTTGAGTTTTTGGGTTATATGCTTCGTTTTAGTGTTTAATTTTAGGTTTTAGGGTTTAGGGTTTTATTGTATTCATGTTTAGGGTTTTAGGTTTTTGTTTTTATGGTTTTTGTTTTAGGTTTTTGGGTTTAGAATTTTAGGGTTTAATATTTAGTTTTAAGGTTTAGGGTTTTAGTGTATTAAAGATAAGGGTTCTAGTTTTTAGGGTTTAGGGTTTTGTTTTTATGGTTTTAGTGTTTAGAGTATTAGGATTTAGGGTTTAGTGTATTAATGTTTAGGGTTTTAGATTTAGTTTTTAGGGTTTAGTGTTTAGATTTTTTTTAAAATTTTAGGGTTTTGAGTTTTTCGGTTATATGCTTAGTTTTAGGGTTTAATTTTAAGGTTTAGGGTTTTAGGTTTTAGTTTTTAGGGTTTTTGTTTTAGGTTTTAGGGTTTAGAATATTAGGGTTTAATGTTTAGTTTTTTAGGGTTTAGGGTTTTAGTGTATTCAAGATTAGGGTTTTAGTTTTTAGGGTTTAGGGTTTTTGTTTTAGGTTTTAGGGTTTAGAATATTAGGGTTTAATGTTTACTTTTAGGCTTTAGGGTTTTAGTGTATTCAAGTTTAGGGTTATAATTTTTTGGGTTTAGGGTTTTGGTTTTAGGTTTTAGGGTTTAAAATTTTAGTTTTAGGGTTTAGGGTTTTAGTGTATTAAAGATTAGGGTTTTTGTTTTTAGGGTTTAGGGTTTCGTTTTTATGTTTTAGTGTCTAAAGTAATTAGGATTTAGGGTTTAGTGTATTAAAGTTTAGGGTTTTAGATTTAGTTTTTACGGTTTAGGGTTTAGGGTTTTTGTTTTCAATTTTAGGGTTTTGAGTTTTTGGGTTATATGCTTCGTTTTAGTGTTTAATTTTAGGTTTTAGGGTTTAGGGTTTTATTGTATTCATGTTTAGGGTTTTAGGTTTTTGTTTTTATGGTTTTTGTTTTAGGTTTTTGGGTTTAGAATTTTAGGGTTTAATATTTAGTTTTAAGGTTTAGGGTTTTAGTGTATTAAAGATTAGGGTTCTAGTTTTTAGGGTTTAGGGTTTTGTTTTTATGGTTTTAGTGTTTAGAGTATTAGGATTTAGGGTTTAGTGTATTAATGTTTAGGGTTTTAGATTTAGTTTTTAGGGTTTAGTGTTTAGATTTTTTTTAAAATTTTAGGGTTTTGAGTTTTTCGGTTATATGCTTAGTTTTAGGGTTTAATTTTAAGGTTTAGGGTTTTAGGTTTTAGTTTTTAGGGTTTTTGTTTTAGGTTTTAGGGTTTAGAATATTAGGGTTTAATGTTTAGTTTTTTAGGGTTTAGGGTTTTAGTGTATTCAAGATTAGGGTTTTAGTTTTTAGGGTTTAGGGTTTTTGTTTTAGGTTTTAGGGTTTAGAATATTAGGGTTTAATGTTTAGTTTTAGGGTTTAGGGTTTTAGTGTATTCAAGATTAGGGTTTTAGTTTTTAGGGTTTAGGGTTTTTGTTTTAGGTTTTAGGGTTTAGAATATTAGGGTTTAATGTTTACTTTTAGGGTTTAGGGTTTTAGTGTATTCAAGTTTAGGGTTATAATTTTTTGGGTTTAGGGTTTTGGTTTTAGGTTTTAGGGTTTAAAATTTTAGTTTTAGGGTTTAGGGTTTTAGTGTATTAAAGATTAGGGTTTTTGTTTTTAGGGTTTAGGGTTTCGTTTTTATGTTTTAGTGTCTAAAGTAATTAGGATTTAGGGTTTAGTGTATTAAAGTTTAGGGTTTTAGATTTAGTTTTTACGGTTTAGGGTTTAGGGTTTTTGTTTTCAATTTTAGGGTTTTGAGTTTTTGGGTTATTTGCTTCGTTTTAGTGTTTAATTTTAGGTTTTAGGGTTTAGGGTTTTATTGTATTCATGTTTAGGGTTTTAGGTTTTTGTTTTTATGGTTTTTGTTTTAGGTTTTTGGGTTTAGAATTTTAGGGTTTAATATTTAGTTTTAAGGTTTAGGGTTTTAGTGTATTAAAGATTAGGGTTCTAGTTTTTAGGGTTTAGGGTTTTGTTTTCATGGTTTTAGTGTTTAGAGTATTAGGATTTAGGGTTTAGTGTATTAATGTTTAGGGTTTTAGATTTAGTTTTTAGGGTTTAGTGTTTAGATTTTTTTTTAAATTTTAGGGTTTTGAGTTTTTCGGTTATATGCTTAGTTTTAGGGTTTAATTTTAAGGTTTAGGGTTTTAGGTTTTAGTTTTTAGGGTTTTTGTTTTAGGTTTTAGGGTTTAGAATATTAGGGTTTAATGTTTAGTTTTTTAGGGTTTAGGGTTTTAGTGTATTCAAGATTAGGGTTTTAGTTTTTAGGGTTTAGGGTTTTTGTTTTAGGTTTTAGGGTTTAGAATATTAGGGTTTAATGTTTACTTTTAGGCTTTAGGGTTTTAGTGTATTCAAGTTTAGGGTTATAATTTTTTGGGTTTAGGGTTTTGGTTTTAGGTTTTAGGGTTTAAAATTTTAGTTTTAGGGTTTAGGGTTTTAGTGTATTAAAGATTAGGGTTTTTGTTTTTAGGGTTTAGGGTTTCGTTTTTATGTTTTAGTGTCTAAAGTAATTAGGATTTAGGGTTTAGTATATTAAAGTTTAGGGTTTTAGATTTAGTTTTTACGGATTAGGGTTTAGGGTTTTTGTTTTCAATTTTAGGGTTTTGAGTTTTTGGGTTATATGCTTCGTTTTAGTGTTTAATTTTAGGTTTTAGGGTTTAGGGTTTTATTGTATTCATGTTTAGGGTTTTAGGTTTTTGTTTTAGGGTTTTTGTTTTAGATTTTTGGGTTTAGAATTTTAGGGTTTAATATTTAGTTTTAAGGTTTAGGGTTTTAGTGTATTAAAGATTAGGGTTCTAGTTTTTAGGGTTTAGGTTTTGTTTTTATGGTTTTAGTGTTTAGAGTATTAGGATTTAGGGTTTAGTGTAGTGTATTAATGTTTAAGGTTTTAGATTTAGTTTTTAGGGTTTAGTGTTTAGATATTTTTTAAATATTTAGGGTTTTGAGTTTTTCGGTTATATGCTTAGTTTTAGGGTTTAATTTTAAGGTTTACGGTTTTAGGTTTTAGTTTTTAGGGTGTTTTTTAGGTTTTAGGGTTTAGAATATTAGGGTTTAATGTTTAGTTTTAGGGTTTAGGGTTTTAGTGTATTCAAGATTAGGGTTTTAGTTTTTAGGGTTTAGGGTTTTTGTTTTAGGTTTTAGGGTTTAGAATATTAGGGTTTAATGTTTAGTTTTAGGGTTTAGGGTTTTAGTGTATTCAAGATTAGGGTTTTAGTTTTTAGGGTATTAGGGTTTTTGTTTTAGGTTTTAGGGTTTAGAATATTAGGGTTTAATGTTTACTTTTAGGGTTTAGGGTTTTAGTGTATTCAAGTTTAGGGTTATAATTTTTTGGGTTTAGGGTTTTGGTTTTAGGTTTTAGGGTTTAAAATTTTAGTTTTAGGGTTTAGGGTTTTAGTGTATTAAAGATTAGGGTTTTTGTTTTTAGGGTTTAGGGTTTCGTTTTTATGTTTTAGTGTCTAAAGGAATTAGGATTTAGGGTTTAGTGTATTAAAATTTAGGGTTTTAGATTTAGTTTTTACGGTTTAGGGTTTAGGGTTTTTGTTTTCAATTTTAGGGTTTTGAGTTTTTGGGTTATATGCTTCGTTTTAGTGTTTAATTTTAGGTTTTAGGGTTTAGGGTTTTATTGTATTCATGTTTAGGGTTTTAGGTTTTTGTTTTTAGGGTTTTTGTTTTAGGTTTTTGGGTTTAGAATTTTAGGGTTTAATATTTAGTTTTAAGGTTTAGGGTTTTAGTGTATTAAAGATTAGTGTTCTAGTTTTTAGGGTTTAGGGTTTTGTTTTTATGGTTTTAGTGTTTAGAGTATTAGGATTTAGGGTTTAGTGTATTAATGTTTAGGGTTTTAGATTTAGTTTTTAGGGTTTAGTGTTTAGATTTTTTTTAAAATTTTAGGGTTTTGAGTTTTTCGGTTATATGCTTAGTTTTAGGGTTTAATTTTAAGGTTTAGGGTTTTAGGTTTTAGTTTTTAGGGTTTTTGTTTTAGGTTTTAGGGTTTAGAATATTAGGGTTTAATGTTTAGTTTTTTAGGGTTTAGGGTTTTAGTGTATTCAAGATTAGGGTTTTAGTTTTTAGGGTTTAGGGTTTTTGTTTTAGGTTTTAGGGTTTAGAATATTAGGGTTTAATGTTTACTTTTAGGCTTTAGGGTTTTAGTGTATTCAAGTTTAGGGTTATAATTTTTTGGGTTTAGGGTTTTGGTTTTAGGTTTTAGGGTTTAAAATTTTAGTTTTAGGGTTTAGGGTTTTAGTGTATTAAAGATTAGGGTTTTTGTTTTTAGGGTTTAGGGTTTCGTTTTTATGTTTTAGTGTCTAAAGTAATTAGGATTTAGGGTTTAGTGTATTAAAGTTTAGGGTTTTAGATTTAGTTTTTACGGTTTAGGGTTTAGGGTTTTTGTTTTCAATTTTAGGGTTTTGAGTTTTTGGGTTATATGCTTCGTTTTAGTGTTTATTTTAGGTTTTAGGGTTTAGGGTTTTATTGTATTCATGTTTAGGGTTTTAGGTTTTTGTTTTTATGGTTTTTGTTTTAGGTTTTTGGGTTTAGAATTTTAGGGTTTAATATTTAGTTTTAAGGTTTAGGGTTTTAGTGTATTAAAGATTAGGGTTCTAGTTTTTAGGGTTTAGGGTTTTGTTTTTATGGTTTTAGTGTTTAGAGTATTAGGATTTAGGGTTTAGTGTATTAATGTTTAGGGTTTTAGATTTAGTTTTTAGGGTTTAGTGTTTAGATTTTTTTTAAAATTTTAGGGTTTTGAGTTTTTCGGTTATATGCTTAGTTTTAGGGTTTAATTTTAAGGTTTAGGGTTTTAGGTTTTAGTTTTTAGGGTTTTTGTTTTAGGTTTTAGGGTTTAGAATATTAGGGTTTAATGTTTAGTTATTTAGGGTTTAGGGTTTTAGTGTATTCAAGATTAGGGTTTTAGGTTTTAGGTTTTAGGGTTTTTGTTTTAGGTTTTAGGGTTTAGAATATTAGGGTTTAATGTTTAGTTTTAGGGTTTAGGGTTTTAGTGTATTCAAGATTAGGGTTTTAGTTTTTAGGGTTTAGGGTTTTTGTTTTAGGTTTTAGGGTTTAGAATATTAGGGTTTAATGTTTACTTTTAGGGTTTAGGGTTTTAGTGTATTCAAGTTTAGGGTTATAATTTTTTGGGTTTAGGGTTTTGGTTTTAGGTTTTAGGGTTTAAAATTTTAGTTTTAGGGTTTAGGGTTTTAGTGTATTAAAGATTAGGGTTTTTGTTTTTAGGGTTTAGGGTTTCGTTTTTATGTTTTAGTGTCTAAAGGAATTAGGATTTAGGGTTTAGTGTATTAAAATTTAGGGTTTTAGATTTAGTTTTTACGGTTTAGGGTTTAGGGTTTTTGTTTTCAATTTTAGGGTTTTGAGTTTTTGGGTTATATGCTTCGTTTTAGTGTTTAATTTTAGGTTTTAGGGTTTAGGGTTTTATTGTATTCATGTTTAGGGTTTTAGGTTTTTGTTTTTAGGGTTTTTGTTTTAGGTTTTTGGGTTTAGAATTTTAGGGTTTAATATTTAGTTTTAAGGTTTAGGGTTTTAGTGTATTAAAGATTAGGGTTCTAGTTTTTAGGGTTTAGGGTTTTGTTTTTATGGTTTTAGTGTTTAGAGTATTAGGATTTAGGGTTTAGTGTATTAATGTTTAGGGTTTTAGATTTAGTTTTTAGGGTTTAGTGTTTAGATTTTTTTTAAAATTTTAGGGTTTTGAGTTTTTCGGTTATATGCTTAGTTTTAGTGTTTAATTTTAAGGTTTAGGGTTTTAGGTTTTAGTTTTTAGGGTTTTTGTTTTAGGTTTTAGGGTTTAGAATATTAGGGTTTAATGTTTAGTTTTTTAGGGTTTAGGGTTTTAGTGTATTCAAGATTAGGGTTTTAGTTTTTAGGGTTTAGGGTTTTTGTTTTAGGTTTTAGGGTTTAGAATATTAGGGTTTAATGTTTACTTTTAGGCTTTAGGGTTTTAGTGTATTCAAGTTTAGGGTTATAATTTTTTGGGTTTAGGGTTTTGGTTTTAGGTTTTAGGGTTTAAAATTTTAGTTTTAGGGTTTAGGGTTTTAGTGTATTAAAGATTAGGGTTTTTGTTTTTAGGGTTTAGGGTTTCGTTTTTATGTTTTAGTGTCTAAAGTAATTAGGATTTAGGGTTTAGTGTATTAAAGTTTAGGGTTTTAGATTTAGTTTTTACGGTTTAGGGTTTAGGGTTTTTGTTTTCAATTTTAGGGTTTTGAGTTTTTGGGTTATATGCTTCGTTTTAGTGTTTAATTTTAGGTTTTAGGGTTTAGGGTTTTATTGTATTCATGTTTAGGGTTTTATGTTTTTGTTTTTATGGTTTTTGTTTTAGGTTTTTGGGTTTAGAATTTTAGGGTTTAATATTTAGTTTTAAGGTTAAGAGGTTTTAGTGTATTAAAGATTAGGGTTCTAGTTTTTAGGGTTTAGGGTTTTGTTTTTATGGTTTTAGTGTTTAGAGTATTAGGATTTAGGGTTTAGTGTATTAATGTTTAGGGTTTTAGATTTAGTTTTTAGGGTTTAGTGTTTAGATTTTTTTTAAAATTTTAGGGTTTTGAGTTTTTCGGTTATATGCTTAGTTTTAGGGTTTAATTTTAAGGTTTAGGGTTTTAGGTTTTAGTTTTTAGGGTTTTTGTTTTAGGTTTTAGGGTTTAGAATATTAGGGTTTAATGTTTAGTTTTTTAGGGTTTAGGGTTTTAGTGTATTCAAGATTAGGGTTTTAGTTTTTAGGGTTTAGGGTTTTTGTTTTAGGTTTTAGGGTTTAGAATATTAGGGTTTAATGTTTACTTTTAGGCTTTAGGGTTTTAGTGTATTCAAGTTTAGGGTTATAATTGTTTGGGTTTAGGGTTTTGGTTTTAGGTTTTAGGGTTTAAAATTTTAGTTTTAGGGTTTAGGGTTTTAGTGTATTAAAGATTAGGGTTTTTGTTTTTAGGGTTTAGGGTTTCGTTTTTATGTTTTAGTGTCTAAAGTAATTAGGATTTAGGGTTTAGTGTATTAAAGTTTAGGGTTTTAGATTTAGTTTTTACGGTTTAGGGTTTAGGGTTTTTGTTTTCAATTTTAGGGTTTTGAGTTTTTGGGTTATATGCTTCGTTTTAGTGTTTAATTTTAGGTTTTAGGGTTTAGGGTTTTATTGTATTCATGTTTAGGGTTTTAGGTTTTTGTTTTTATGGTTTTTGTTTTAGGTTTTTGGGTTTAGAATTTTAGGGTTTAATATTTAGTTTTAAGGTTTAGGGTTTTAGTGTATTAAAGATTAGGGTTCTAGTTTTTAGGGTTTAGGGTTTTGTTTTTATGGTTTTAGTGTTTAGAGTATTAGGATTTAGGGTTTAGTGTATTAATGTTTAGGGTTTTAGATTTAGTTTTTAGGGTTTAGTGTTTAGATTTTTTTTAAAATTTTAGGGTTTTGAGTTTTTCGGTTATATGCTTAGTTTTAGTGTTTAATTTTAAGGTTTAGGGTTTTAGGTTTTAGTTTTTAGGGTTTTTGTTTTAGGTTTTAGGGTTTAGAATATTAGGGTTTAATGTTTAGTTTTTTAGGGTTTAGGGTTTTAGTGTATTCAAGATTAGGGTTTTAGTTTTTAGGGTTTAGGGTTTTTGTTTTAGGTTTTAGGGTTTAGAATATTAGGGTTTAATGTTTACTTTTAGGCTTTAGGGTTTTAGTGTATTCAAGTTTAGGGTTATAATTTTTTGGGTTTAGGGTTTTAGTTTTAGGTTTTAGGGTTTAAAATTTTAGTTTTAGGGTTTAGGGTTTTAGTGTATTAAAGATTAGGGTTTTTGTTTTTAGGGTTTAGGGTTTCGTTTTTATGTTTTAGTGTCTAAAGTAATTAGGATTTAGGGTTTAGTGTATTAAAGTTTAGGGTTTTAGATTTAGTTTTTACGGTTTAGGGTTTAGGGTTTTTGTTTTCAATTTTAGGGTTTTGAGTTTTTGGGTTATATGCTTCGTTTTAGTGTTTAATTTTAGGTTTTAGGGTTTAGGGTTTTATTGTATTCATGTTTAGGGTTTTAGGTTTTTGTTTTTATGGTTTTTGTTTTAGGTTTTTGGGTTTAGAATTTTAGGGTTTAATATTTAGTTTTAAGGTTTAGGGTTTTAGTGTATTAAAGATTAGGGTTCTAGTTTTTAGGGTTTAGGGTTTTGTTTTTATGGTTTTAGTGTTTAGAGTATTAGGATTTAGGGTTTAGTGTATTAATGTTTAGGGTTTTAGATTTAGTTTTTAGGGTTTAGTGTTTAGATTTTTTTTAAAATTTTAGGGTTTTGAGTTTTTCGGTTATATGCTTAGTTTTAGGGTTTAATTTTAAGGTTTAGGGTTTTAGGTTTTAGTTTTTAGGGTTTTTGTTTTAGGTTTTAGGGTTTAGAATATTAGGGTTTAATGTTTAGTTTTTTAGGGTTTAGGGTTTTATTGTATTCAAGATTAGGGTTTTAGTTTTTAGGGTTTAGGGTTTTTGTTTTAGGTTTTAGGGTTTAGAATATTAGGGTTTAATGTTTACTTTTAGGCTTTAGGGTTTTAGTGTATTCAAGTTTAGGGTTATAATTTTTTGGGTTTAGGGTTTTGGTTTTAGGTTTTAGGGTTTAAAATTTTAGTTTTAGGGTTTAGGGTTTTAGTGTATTAAAGATTAGGGTTTTTGTTTTTAGGGTTTAGGGTTTCGTTTTTATGTTTTAGTGTCTAAAGTAATTAGGATTTAGGGTTTAGTGTATTAAAGTTTAGGGTTTTAGATTTAGTTTTTACGGTTTAGGGTTTAGGGTTTTTGTTTTCAATTTTAGGGTTTTGAGTTTTTGGGTTATATGCTTCGTTTTTGTAACATCCCATTTTTCATAACATAAACTAAAGAGGGTTTTCTTACTTTTCAAAATAAATTTTAGTATTTAAATTAACAAAATGTCAAAACGACTTTTCATAATAAAATCTTTAACTAAAAATAATAACCCTCCATAGTCAAATTTAAATAAAAATACTCAAGTATGATGTTTCAAAAGCGGAAAGCATAAAAGAAAATAATGTCTTTGAAATAAACGCTGCTACTACTATCGCCGCCACATCCCCGCCTCGCTCCGATTTCGCTTAACCTGAAAAGATGGGGTTTTAAAGGGGTGAGTTATCAACAACTCAGTAGGGATACCAGTTCATACATTGTACGATACGAAAATAACCGGAATGACGCTCAACTTTATAAACTAACTTGAACTTGTTAGATAGTGGAATATACCCAAGGACATGAATTTCCGAACGATTAAACGTTCCTATCACTTGCTTGCTTGATTTATTACCGTGAACACGTCACACGTCTACGTGAACACGACCATGAGTTTCGTCGCGCGACTAATATGTGCACATAACATGAATAGAATATAAAGTCCTCGATATCGAACAATTACCTGCGTACCATACACTGATATGAACTGTATTTTAAAAAGGTTTTAGAAATACCCCTACCTTGACAATGCAGACTCTGAAAGAACCGATGCTTGAATGTATGCTCGTGCAAATCCTAATCCTCGTTATCCATAAATCCTTCATTTAATAAATTAGTTTAATATTAATATTATTACGTCATATATATATTCCGATTAATAAAATAGAGTGTATATATATTGTTATTGAAATAGATTGGCGAAAGGATATATATTGGAAGTGATGGGGCTTTCATTAGGACAAATGGTTCGGTACTTAAAGGAGTCCATGGGCTGAAATTTGGGGAAAAGCCTTTAATTGGGTTACGAGGAAATTAAATTGGGCCGACAAACTTGACTTTTGGTCTTTGTTTTTCTTCTTCTTCCCGCAAATTAGAAACGTGAGACCTAAATAATAAATTAAAAACAGTAATCCTCCTTATCCTAGAATCGGGAGTAGGGGAGAATGAGAGAGAGCTTACGTGGTGGCGAAAGAACATCTACAGCGGTCAAGATTGAGATATCTTCGATATCGACGGACTCGTCGGAGAACTGGAGGAGGATGTCGTTGAAGTTGACGATGAGGTCTTCGGACAGCGCCTCTCGCGACCTTGATTTCAGGATGACTCGAATAGACGATCTCAGGGCGGCACCTAGCGGAGACTCGGAGGAAGCAGGAGCGACGGCACCCGAGTCGTTTCTCGGGACCAGCAGCGGCTCGTTTCTCGGACACGAGCCAACGGGCTTTGCGGTGGTTTCGGGTTGTAGGGACGTGTAGAGGTTTGAGGTTCGTCCTCAACCTGGTGTGCGGCATGGCTCGAGACAACGGGGTTTCGTCTAGGCGAGAGAAGAAACTAGGAATCGGTTCCAAAACGTATGAACTTCGGGGCTGCGGGCCCTCTAGCGGCAGAGCAGGTGAACAAAGGTTGTTCAAAGGTGAGGTCATCATGTTCTCGTTGGGACTCGCATGAGATTTTGAAGGTGGTTAGTGGATGGGCTGCTGTTCTTATAGGAAAAATATTTGTATGTACGTACAGCAAAGCAAAGGGTTGGACATGTTTGATGTTTGAGATTTGGGAATTCTGATCGTAGAGGATGTGAGGAAGAGGTAGGCAAGGAACAACTAATTCTTGTACATATATACGCACTTCTGAATAGGGTTTTGAGAATCTCTTCTTGGACTCTACAAACTAAGTTGTTAATGGGCTAGCCTATGTTATTTAAACGTATTAATAATTGGACTATTCCTATTATAAGAATAATAATAATATTAGTAATAATAATAATAATAATAATAATAATAATAATAATAATAATAATAATAATAATAGCTTTAATAATGTTAATAATATATTTATAAAATAGTGTTCATTAGATTATTGGACTGGGAGGATTTCAAGATGACATGCTAAATGAAAATGCATGATATGACTAAACATGAAAATTAAAATGAACATAAACAAATAAGTTCTAACATGTGCATAATAAAATTAACTCGTAGGAAAATTTATTAATTTGGCCAAAATTACTAAATCAATTTATATTAATTTTGCGGTTGTTACAACCTCTCCTATTTACAAAAATTTCGTCCTCGAAATTCGTTATGTACCTCTTGTAAAGGATTCCATTTAAATGACTTCATTTCTTGCTCGTGCTCTCAAGTGCAGTTTCCTATCGATAGCGTATCCACTATACATATATTAAGGACGTGTCGTTGTTCTTGAACATGATCTAATATCATTTCACACATCTCAATATAAGATGACTATTTATGCATTCGTAACTCTTCATGGTCAGGAACACATGTTCTTATAGTTATCATCGTTCATCTTGTTCTTTCAAATTGGCCTTTTGTCCAAAGATAACACGCGGTGCTAAACTTCGGCTTCGTTCCCATCGTATTGCACAAAATTCTCCCAAGTCTTGAAAAGAATTTAGGATCTTTGTATTACACAATTCATATTAGAGTACCGTGAAACCTCATTCTCTAGCGAATGTACAAGTGTGCGAGCTGATCCATACTAAATGTCAACTTCAAGGGTAGAAACTGTGCAGATTTTTCTTAATCGATCAACAATTATCCAAATTGCATTATTTCCTCTTGATGATTGCGGTAAACTTATCACAAAGTAAAATAGCCACGTGCTTAATTTTCCACTCGGGTACTTCCAATGGTTGAATTAAACTCGAAGGTCGCTGGTGTTAAGCCTTAACTTGCTGACACACCAAACACTTCTTCATGAATAACTCGATGTATCTTTTCATACTTATCCACCAGAATGACTCTCACAAGTCGTGATACATCTTTGTACCTCTCGGATGGGAAGTGTATGGCGTACAATGTGCTTCTTCTACAATATAATTCCTCAAGATCTCGTTTTTCGACTCACACAACATTCTGTTAAATACTATGACTCAATCTTTCGTTTTCGGAAAAACCCTCAATGTTTTCACGAACTTGAGTCCTTATCTCCAACAGAAAACATCATTCTCTCGCGCTTCCTTAATTCTTTTGCATAAGGTAAAGAAGAATCGTCAACGTAGATAATATTGCTTCTGTACCACGAGGTTGAGAAATCACTTCGATTTTCATATTCTTGAACTCTATTTGAAGGTACTCTTGATTCGTCAACATAATGACTATATGCGCTGTTGTATTTCTGCTTAAGGTGTTTGCCACGACATTATTCTTTTCAGGATGATAAAGAATTAGTCATTCATAATTCACAACGAGCTCTAACCATCTTCGCTGACGCCTATCCAACTCCTTCTAAGCGAAAATACACTTCATCTCTTATGCTACAAATAATGTCTTCAGATCTTCAATGCATGGATTATATCAGTAGGCTCTGAGTCGCATGTAAGGTAATTCACTTCGTGTGTTTTTAGTTGTCGGGAAGCATATGCTATCACTTTCTCATGATGCATCCACAAACAACTCAATCTTTGGTTGGGGCATCACTATAGACCATTAAACATTCTTTACAGGTTGAAATGGTCAGAAGTGGAGTTGTGGTCAACTTCCTCTCGAGTTGCTGAAAAACTTTCCTCTTCAACTATCTCATCGGTTGTGCTATCTTTGAAACACCTTCAATGAATCTTTGATAGCAATCAACAAAATCAAGAAGTCACGTATCTCTTTCACATTCTTGAGTGATCAATTAATTGACCTCTTCAATCTTAGAAGAGTCAACTTTAATTCTAGGAGACATGACAACTCGCTCTAGAAATAACTCATGATTTAGCTAAAACTCACATCTCAAGAATTTTGGAAACTACTCTATGCTCAATGCCTCCAAGGAAAATCTCAAATGTTCCTTGAGTTAAGCCTCATCTACGAGTAGAAAATATTTCATCAATGAAGATGATCACATATTGTCTGAGTTCAGAAAGTTTACTTTGAGATATCAACTCACTCTTGGTGATGTCCCGACTTTAAGTAAATCTACGAGAACACACTTGCCCCTTTTAATTGATCACAAACATCGTTAATTTTGAGGTAGTGGATACTTGTTCTTTGTTGTGCTCCAATTCAACTCTTTGTAATCGGTGCACCTCCTTCAATATCATTACCGTTATCTCTTGGCAAGATACTATTACGATTATCCAATGAGCAGTCAAATTCTTTTACGACAACGAAACAATTCGTTCTAGTACGTCAAGACCAACTCTTACGGCCTTCTGTGCCATAGTTCGCTACTATGTTCTTACATAGGCGATTGGTCTCACTTCTTTCACTTGAGTATATACTAACCTCCAAAGAGTAACTTACTACGTCACATGTGCATAACTTACTTGAGCAATATACTCAGTAGATACGAAATCGAAAGTCCAAAGCAACACCATAAGTTCAACAAATATATCAAGTCTTCAACATTACCGTAGGTTAACCACAAGATCTATATCATTATTCTTAACCATTTTAATTCCTAAGGCCACAATTAACTTAATATTTGCATATATATATATATAATTATATAATTTTTGTAGATCATGCAACATGTAACTATATATATATATTTTTTTTTAAACATATGCATCATATTTTTGCAATAAATTGCGCACATCTTGAAATAATAATCATGAACTTGAATTTTAACATGAACTTGAACTTGAACTTAAATAAAGTGCGCAATTTAAGCAACATAAAAATTTCGCTTGAAAACTTGAACATGCAATGCACTTTGAAAATCATGAATCTGAAAACTATGAACTTGAGTATGCATTTTACTTGAAAATCATGAACATGACGTGCAATTTACTTTGAAAAATAATAAGACTAGACATGCATCCTAATTGAAAACATGAACTTGATATGCGTTGTACTTGAAACTCATGAATTTAATATGCATGCGACTACAATATCATGAAACTAGACATGCAACTTAAATGAAACATCATGAATGTAGAATGCACTTACTTGCGAAGTCGGCGCGAGCGGCAGAGGAGGACGATAGTAGCTTATTTTTAAAACTAATTTAGGTCCGTAAAGAGAACCGTAATGCTCTGATACCAAGTTGTAACATCCCATTTTTCATAACATAAACTAAAGAGGGTTTTCTTACTTTTCAAAATAAATTTTAGTATTTAAATTAACAAAATGTCAAAACGACTTTTCATAATAAAATCTTTAACTAAAAATAATAACCCTCCATAGTCAAATTTAAATAAAAATACTCAAGTATGATGTTTCAAAAGCGGAAAGCATAAAAGAAAATAATGTCTTTGAAATAAACGCTGCTACTACTATCGCCGCCACATCCCCGCCTCGCTCCGATTTCGCTTAACCTGAAAAGATGGGGTTTTAAAGGGGTGAGTTATCAACAACTCAGTAGGGATACCAGTTCATACATTGTACGATACGAAAATAACCGGAATGACGCTCAACTTTATAAACTAACTTGAACTTGTTAGATAGTGGAATATACCAAAGGACATGAATTTCCGAACGATTAAACGTTCCTATCACTTGCTTGCTTGATTTATTACCGTGAACACGTCACACGTCTACGTGAACACGACCATGAGTTTCGTCGCGCGACTAATATGTGCACATAACATGAATAGAATATAAAGTCCTCGATATCGAACAATTACCTGCGTACCATACACTGATATGAACTGTATTTTAAAAAGGTTTTAGAAATACCCCTACCTTGACAATGCAGACTCTGAAAGAACCGATGCTTGAATGTATGCTCGTGCAAATCCTAATCCTCGTTATCCATAAATCCTTCATTTAATAAATTAGTTTAATATTAATATTATTACGTCATATATATATTCCGATTAATAAAATAGAGTGTATATATATTGTTATTGAAATAGATTGGCGAAAGGATATATATTGGAAGTGATGGGGCTTTCATTAGGACAAATGGTTCGGTACTTAAAGGAGTCCATGGGCTGAAATTTGGGGAAAAGCCTTTAATTGGGTTACGAGGAAATTAAATTGGGCCGACAAACTTGACTTTTGGTCTTTGTTTTTCTTCTTCTTCCCGCAAATTAGAAACGTGAGACCTAAATAATAAATTAAAAACAGTAATCCTCCTTATCCTAGAATCGGGAGTAGGGGAGAATGAGAGAGAGCTTACGTGGTGGCGAAAGAACATCTACAGCGGTCAAGATTGAGATATCTTCGATATCGACGGACTCGTCGGAGAACTGGAGGAGGATGTCGTTGAAGTTGACGATGAGGTCTTCGGACAGCGCCTCTCGCGACCTTGATTTCAGGATGACTCGAATAGACGATCTCAGGGCGGCACCTAGCGGAGACTCGGAGGAAGCAGGAGCGACGGCACCCGAGTCGTTTCTCGGGACCAGCAGCGGCTCGTTTCTCGGACACGAGCCAACGGGCTTTGCGGTGGTTTCGGGTTGTAGGGACGTGTAGAGGTTTGAGGTTCGTCCTCAACCTGGTGTGCGGCATGGCTCGAGACAACGGGGTTTCGTCTAGGCGAGAGAAGAAACTAGGAATCGGTTCCAAAACGTATGAACTTCGGGGCTGCGGGCCCTCTAGCGGCAGAGCAGGTGAACAAAGGTTGTTCAAAGGTGAGGTCATCATGTTCTCGTTGGGACTCGCATGAGATTTTGAAGGTGGTTAGTGGATGGGCTGCTGTTCTTATAGGAAAAATATTTGTATGTACGTACAGCAAAGCAAAGGGTTGGACATGTTTGATGTTTGAGATTTGGGAATTCTGATCGTAGAGGATGTGAGGAAGAGGTAGGCAAGGAACAACTAATTCTTGTACATATATACGCACTTCTGAATAGGGTTTTGAGAATCTCTTCTTGGACTCTACAAACTAAGTTGTTAATGGGCTAGCCTATGTTATTTAAACGTATTAATAATTGGACTATTCCTATTATAAGAATAATAATAATATTAGTAATAATAATAATAATAATAATAATAATAATAATAATAATAATAATAATAATAATAATAATAATAGCTTTAATAATGTTAATAATATATTTATAAAATAGTGTTCATTAGATTATTGGACTGGGAGGATTTCAAGATGACATGCTAAATGAAAATGCATGATATGACTAAACATGAAAATTAAAATGAACATAAACAAATAAGTTCTAACATGTGCATAATAAAATTAACTCGTAGGAAAATTTATTAATTTGGCCAAAATTACTAAATCAATTTATATTAATTTTGCGGTTGTTACAGTTTTAGTGTTTAATTTTAGGTTTTAGGGTTTAGGGTTTTATTGTATTCATGATTAGGGTTTTAGGTTTTTGTTTTTATGGTTTTTGTTTTAGGTTTTTGGGTTTAGAATTTTAGGGTTTAATATTTAGTTTTAAGGTTAAGGGTTTTAGTGTATTAAAGATTAGGGTTCTAGTTTTTAGGGTTTAGGGTTTTGTTTTTATGGTTTTAGTGTTTAGAGTATTAGGATTTAGGGTTTAGTGTATTAATGTTTATGGTTTTAGATTTAGTTTTTAGGGTTTAGTGTTTAGATTTTTTTTAAAATTTTAGGGTTTTGAGTTTTTCGGTTATATGCTTAGTTTTAGGGTTTAATTTTAAGGTTTAGGGTTTTAGGTTTTAGTTTTTAGGGTTTTTGTTTTAGGTTTTAGGGTTTAGAATATTAGGGTTTAATGTTTAGTTTTTTAGGGTTTAGGGTTTTAGTGTATTCAAGATTAGGGTTTTAGTTTTTAGGGTTTAGGGTTTTTGTTTTAGGTTTTAGGGTTTAGAATATTAGGGTTTAATGTTTAGTTTTAGGGTTTAGGGTTTTAGTGTATTCAAGATTAGGGTTTTAGTTTTTAGGGTTTAGGGTTTTTGTTTTAGGTTTTAGGGTTTAGAATATTAGGGTTTAATGTTTACTTTTAGGGTTTAGGGTTTTAGTGTATTCAAGTTTAGGGTTATAATTTTTTGGGTTTAGGGTTTTGGTTTTAGGTTTTAGGGTTTAAAATTTTAGTTTTAGGGTTTAGGGTTTTAGTGTATTAAAGATTAGGGTTTTTGTTTTTAGGGTTTAGGGTTTCGTTTTTATGTTTTAGTGTCTAAAGTAATTAGGATTTAGGGTTTAGTGTATTAAAGTTTAGGGTTTTAGATTTAGTTTTTACGGTTTAGGGTTTAGGGTTTTTGTTTTCAATTTTAGGGTTTTGAGTTTTTGGGTTATATGCTTCGTTTTAGTGTTTAATTTTAGGTTTTAGGGTTTAGGGTTTTATTGTATTCATGTTTAGGGTTTTAGGTTTTTGTTTTTATGGTTTTTGTTTTAGGTTTTTGGGTTTAGAATTTTAGGGTTTAATATTTAGTTTTAAGGTTTAGGGTTTTAGTGTATTAAAGATTAGGGTTCTAGTTTTTAGGGTTTAGGGTTTTGTTTTTATGGTTTTAGTGTTTAGAGTATTAGGATTTAGGGTTTAGTGTATTAATGTTTAGGGTTTTAGATTTAGTTTTTAGGGTTTAGTGTTTAGATTTTTTTTAAAATTTTAGGGTTTTGAGTTTTTCGGTTATATGCTTAGTTTTAGGGTTTAATTTTAAGGTTTAGGGTTTTAGGTTTTAGTTTTTAGGGTTTTTGTTTTAGGTTTTAGGGTTTAGAATATTAGGGTTTAATGTTTAGTTTTTTAGGGTTTAGGGTTTTAGTGTATTCAAGATTAGGGTTTTAGTTTTTAGGGTTTAGGGTTTTTGTTTTAGGTTTTAGGGTTTAGAATATTAGGGTTTAATGTTTACTTTTCGGCTTTAGGGTTTTAGTGTATTCAAGTTTAGGGTTATAATTTTTTGGGTTTAGGGTTTTGGTTTTAGGTTTTAGGGTTTAAAATTTTAGTTTTAGGGTTTAGGGTTTTAGTGTATTAAAGATTAGGGTTTTTGTTTTTAGGGTTTAGGGTTTCGTTTTTATGTTTTAGTGTCTAAAGTAATTAGGATTTAGGGTTTAGTGTATTAAAGTTTAGGGTTTTAGATTTAGTTTTTACGGTTTAGGGTTTAGGGTTTTTGTTTTCAATTTTAGGGTTTTGAGTTTTTGGGTTATATGCTTCGTTTTAGTGTTTAATTTTAGGTTTTAGGGTTTAGGGTTTTATTGTATTCATGATTAGGGTTTTAGGTTTTTGTTTTTATGGTTTTTGTTTTAGGTTTTTGGGTTTAGAATTTTAGGGTTTAATATTTAGTTTTAAGGTTTAGGGTTTTAGTGTATTAAAGATTAGGGTTCTAGTTTTTAGGGTTTAGGGTTTTGTTTTTATGGTTTTAGTGTTTAGAGTATTAGGATTTAGGGTTTAGTGTATTAATGTTTAGGGTTTTAGATTTAGTTTTTAGGGTTTAGTGTTTAGATTTTTTTTAAAATTTTAGGGTTTTGAGTTTTTCGGTTATATGCTTAGTTTTAGGGTTTAATTTTAAGGTTTAGGGTTTTAGGTTTTAGTTTTTAGGGTTTTTGTTTTAGGTTTTAGGGTTTAGAATATTAGGGTTTAATGTTTAGTTTTTTAGGGTTTAGGGTTTTAGTGTATTCAAGATTAGGGTTTTAGTTTTTAGGGTTTAGGGTTTTTGTTTTAGGTTTTAGGGTTTAGAATATTAGGGTTTAATGTTTAGTTTTAGGGTTTAGGGTTTTAGTGTATTCAAGATTAGGGTTTTAGTTTTTAGGGTTTAGGGTTTTTGTTTTAGGTTTTAGGGTTTAGAATATTAGGGTTTAATGTTTACTTTTAGGGTTTAGGGTTTTAGTGTATTCAAGTTTAGGGTTATAATTTTTTGGGTTTAGGGTTTTGGTTTTAGGTTTTAGGGTTTAAAATTTTAGTTTTAGGGTTTAGGGTTTTAGTGTATTAAAGATTAGGGTTTTTGTTTTTAGGGTTTAGGGTTTCGTTTTTATGTTTTAGTGTCTAAAGTAATTAGGATTTAGGGTTTAGTGTATTAAAGTTTAGGGTTTTAGATTTAGTTTTTACGGTTTAGGGTTTAGGGTTTTTGTTTTCAATTTTAGGGTTTTGAGTTTTTGGGTTATATGCTTCGTTTTAGTGTTTAATTTTAGGTTTTAGGGTTTAGGGTTTTATTGTATTCATGTTTAGGGTTTTAGGTTTTTGTTTTTATGGTTTTTGTTTTAGGTTTTTGGGTTTAGAATTTTAGGGTTTAATATTTAGTTTTAAGGTTTAGGGTTTTAGTGTATTAAAGATTAGGGTTCTAGTTTTTAGGGTTTAGGGTTTTGTTTTTATGGTTTTAGTGTTTAGAGTATTAGGATTTAGGGTTTAGTGTATTAATGTTTAGGGTTTTAGATTTAGTTTTTAGGGTTTAGTGTTTAGATTTTTTTTAAAATTTTAGGGTTTTGAGTTTTTCGGTTATATGCTTAGTTTTAGGGTTTAATTTTAAGGTTTAGGGTTTTAGGTTTTAGTTTTTAGGGTTTTTGTTTTAGGTTTTAGGGTTTAGAATATTAGGGTTTAATGTTTAGTTTTTTAGGGTTTAGGGTTTTATTGTATTCAAGATTAGGGTTTTAGTTTTTAGGGTTTAGGGTTTTTGTTTTAGGTTTTAGGGTTTAGAATATTAGGGTTTAATGTTTACTTTTAGGCTTTAGGGTTTTAGTGTATTCAAGTTTAGGGTTATAATTTTTTGGGTTTAGGGTTTTGGTTTTAGGTTTTAGGGTTTAAAATTTTAGTTTTAGGGTTTAGGGTTTTAGTGTATTAAAGATTAGGGTTTTTGTTTTTAGGGTTTAGGGTTTCGTTTTTATGTTTTAGTGTCTAAAGTAATTAGGATTTAGGGTTTAGTGTATTAAAGTTTAGGGTTTTAGATTTAGTTTTTACGGTTTAGGGTTTAGGGTTTTTGTTTTCAATTTTAGGGTTTTGAGTTTTGGGGTTATATGCTTCGTTTTAGTGTTTAATTTTAGGTTTTAGGGTTTAGGGTTTTATTGTATTCATGATTAGGGTTTTAGGTTTTTGTTTTTATGGTTTTTGTTTTAGGTTTTTGGGTTTAGAATTTTAGGGTTTAATATTTAGTTTTAAGGTTTAGGGTTTTAGTGTATTAAAGATTAGGGTTCTAGTTTTTAGGGTTTAGGGTTTTGTTTTTATGGTTTTAGTGTTTAGAGTATTAGGATTTAGGGTTTAGTGTATTAATGTTTATGGTTTTAGATTTAGTTTTTAGGGTTTAGTGTTTAGATTTTTTTTAAAATTTTAGGGTTTTGAGTTTTTCGGTTATATGCTTAGTTTTAGGGTTTAATTTTAAGGTTTAGGGTTTTAGGTTTTAGTTTTTAGGGTTTTTGTTTTAGGTTTTAGGGTTTAGAATATTAGGGTTTAATGTTTAGTTTTTTAGGGTTTAGGGTTTTAGTGTATTCAAGATTAGGGTTTTAGTTTTTAGGGTTTAGGGTTTTTGTTTTAGGTTTTAGGGTTTAGAATATTAGGGTTTAATGTTTAGTTTTAGGGTTTAGGGTTTTAGTGTATTCAAGATTAGGGTTTTAGTTTTTAGGGTTTAGGGTTTTTGTTTTAGGTTTTAGGGTTTAGAATATTAGGGTTTAATGTTTACTTTTAGGGTTTAGGGTTTTAGTGTATTCAAGTTTAGGGTTATAATTTTTTGGGTTTAGGGTTTTGGTTTTAGGTTTTAGGGTTTAAAATTTTAGTTTTAGGGTTTAGGGTTTTAGTGTATTAAAGATTAGGGTTTTTGTTTTTAGGGTTTAGGGTTTCGTTTTTATGTTTTAGTGTCTAAAGTAATTAGGATTTAGGGTTTAGTGTATTAAAGTTTAGGGTTTTAGATTTAGTTTTTACGGTTTAGGGTTTAGGGTTTTTGTTTTCAATTTTAGGGTTTTGAGTTTTTGGGTTATATGCTTCGTTTTAGTGTTTAATTTTAGGTTTTAGGGTTTAGGGTTTTATTGTATTCATGTTTAGGGTTTTAGGTTTTTGTTTTTATGGTTTTTGTTTTAGGTTTTTGGGTTTAGAATTTTAGGGTTTAATATTTAGTTTTAAGGTTTAGGGTTTTAGTGTATTAAAGATTAGGGTTCTAGTTTTTAGGGTTTAGGGTTTTGTTTTTATGGTTTTAGTGTTTAGAGTATTAGGATTTAGGGTTTAGTGTATTAATGTTTAGGGTTTTAGATTTAGTTTTTAGGGTTTAGTGTTTAGATTTTTTTTAAAATTTTAGGGTTTTGAGTTTTTCGGTTATATGCTTAGTTTTAGGGTTTAATTTTAAGGTTTAGGGTTTTAGGTTTTAGTTTTTAGGGTTTTTGTTTTAGGTTTTAGGGTTTAGAATATTAGGGTTTAATGTTTAGTTTTTTAGGGTTTAGGGTTTTAGTGTATTCAAGATTAGGGTTTTAGTTTTTAGGGTTTAGGGTTTTTGTTTTAGGTTTTAGGGTTTAGAATATTAGGGTTTAATGTTTACTTTTCGGCTTTAGGGTTTTAGTGTATTCAAGTTTAGGGTTATAATTTTTTGGGTTTAGGGTTTTGGTTTTAGGTTTTAGGGTTTAAAATTTTAGTTTTAGGGTTTAGGGTTTTAGTGTATTAAAGATTAGGGTTTTTGTTTTTAGGGTTTAGGGTTTCGTTTTTATGTTTTAGTGTCTAAAGTAATTAGGATTTAGGGTTTAGTGTATTAAAGTTTAGGGTTTTAGATTTAGTTTTTACGGTTTAGGGTTTAGGGTTTTTGTTTTCAATTTTAGGGTTTTGAGTTTTGGGGTTATATGCTTCGTTTTAGTGTTTAATTTTAGGTTTTAGGGTTTAGGGTTTTATTGTATTCATGATTAGGGTTTTAGGTTTTTGTTTTTATGGTTTTTGTTTTAGGTTTTTGGGTTTAGAATTTTAGGGTTTAATATTTAGTTTTAAGGTTTAGGGTTTTAGTGTATTAAAGATTAGGGTTCTAGTTTTTAGGGTTTAGGGTTTTGTTTTTATGGTTTTAGTGTTTAGAGTATTAGGATTTAGGGTTTAGTGTATTAATGTTTATGGTTTTAGATTTAGTTTTTAGGGTTTAGTGTTTAGATTTTTTTTAAAATTTTAGGGTTTTGAGTTTTTCGGTTATATGCTTAGTTTTAGGGTTTAATTTTAAGGTTTAGGGTTTTAGGTTTTAGTTTTTAGGGTTTTTGTTTTAGGTTTTAGGGTTTAGAATATTAGGGTTTAATGTTTAGTTTTTTAGGGTTTAGGGTTTTAGTGTATTCAAGATTAGGGTTTTAGTTTTTAGGGTTTAGGGTTTTTGTTTTAGGTTTTAGGGTTTAGAATATTAGGGTTTAATGTTTAGTTTTAGGGTTTAGGGTTTTAGTGTATTCAAGATTAGGGTTTTAGTTTTTAGGGTTTAGGGTTTTTGTTTTAGGTTTTAGGGTTTAGAATATTAGGGTTTAATGTTTACTTTTAGGGTTTAGGGTTTTAGTGTATTCAAGTTTAGGGTTATAATTTTTTGGGTTTAGGGTTTTGGTTTTAGGGTTTAGGGTTTAAAATTTTAGTTTTAGGGTTTAGGGTTTTAGTGTATTAAAGATTAGGGTTTTTGTTTTTAGGGTTTAGGGTTTCGTTTTTATGTTTTAGTGTCTAAAGTAATTAGGATTTAGGGTTTAGTGTATTAAAGTTTAGGGTTTTAGATTTAGTTTTTACGGTTTAGGGTTTAGGGTTTTTGTTTTCAATTTTAGGGTTTTGAGTTTTTGGGTTATATGCTTCGTTTTAGTGTTTAATTTTAGGTTTTAGGGTTTAGGGTTTTATTGTATTCATGTTTAGGGTTTTAGGTTTTTGTTTTTATGGTTTTTGTTTTAGGTTTTTGGGTTTAGAATTTTAGGGTTTAATATTTAGTTTTAAGGTTTAGGGTTTTAGTGTATTAAAGATTAGGGTTCTAGTTTTTAGGGTTTAGGGTTTTGTTTTTATGGTTTTAGTGTTTAGAGTATTAGGATTTAGGGTTTAGTGTATAAATGTTTAGGGTTTTAGATTTAGTTTTTAGGGTTTAGTGTTTAGATTTTTTTTAAAATTTTAGGGTTTTGAGTTTTTCGGTTATATGCTTAGTTTTAGGGTTTAATTTTAAGGTTTAGGGTTTTAGGTTTTAGTTTTTAGGGTTTTTGTTTTAGGTTTTAGGGTTTAGAATATTAGGGTTTAATGTTTAGTTTTTTAGGGTTTAGGGTTTTAGTGTATTCAAGATTAGGGTTTTAGTTTTTAGGGTTTAGGGTTTTTGTTTTAGGTTTTAGGGTTTAGAATATTAGGGTTTAATGTTTACTTTTAGGCTTTAGGGTTTTAGTGTATTCAAGTTTAGGGTTATAATTTTTTGGGTTTAGGGTTTTGGTTTTAGGTTTTAGGGTTTAAAATTTTAGTTTTAGGGTTTAGGGTTTTAGTGTATTAAAGATTAGGGTTTTTGTTTTTAGGGTTTAGGGTTTCGTTTTTATGTTTTAGTGTCTAAAGTAATTAGGATTTAGGGTTTAGTATATTAAAGTTTAGGGTTTTAGATTTAGTTTTTACGGATTAGGGTTTAGGGTTTTTGTTTTCAATTTTAGGGTTTTGAGTTTTTGGGTTATATGCTTCGTTTTAGTGTTTAATTTTAGGTTTTAGGGTTTAGGGTTTTATTGTATTCATGTTTAGGGTTTTAGGTTTTTGTTTTAGGGTTTTTGTTTTAGATTTTTGGGTTTAGAATTTTAGGGTTTAATATTTAGTTTTAAGGTTTAGGGTTTTAGTGTATTAAAGATTAGGGTTCTAGTTTTTAGGGTTTAGGTTTTGTTTTTATGGTTTTAGTGTTTAGAGTATTAGGATTTAGGGTTTAGTGTAGTGTATTAATGTTTAAGGTTTTAGATTTAGTTTTTAGGGTTTAGTGTTTAGATATTTTTTAAATATTTAGGGTTTTGAGTTTTTCGGTTATATGCTTAGTTTTAGGGTTTAATTTTAAGGTTTACGGTTTTAGGTTTTAGTTTTTAGGGTGTTTTTTAGGTTTTAGGGTTTAGAATATTAGGGTTTAATGTTTAGTTTTAGGGTTTAGGGTTTTAGTGTATTCAAGATTAGGGTTTTAGTTTTTAGGGTTTAGGGTTTTTGTTTTAGGTTTTAGGGTTTAGAATATTAGGGTTTAATGTTTACTTTTAGGGTTTAGGGTTTTAGTGTATTCAAGTTTAGGGTTTTAGGTTTTAGTTTTTAGTGTTTTTGTTTTAGGTTTTAGGGTTTAGAATTTTAGGGTTTAATATTTAGTTTTAAGGTTTAGGGTTTTAGTGTATTAAAGATTAGGGTTCTAGTTTTTAGGGTTTAGGGTTTTGTTTTTATGGTTTTAGTGTTTAGAGTATTAGGATTTAGGGTTTAGTGTATTAATGTTTAGGGTTTTAGATTTAGTTTTTATGGTTTAGTGTTTAGATTTTTTTTAAAATTTTAGAGTTTTGAGTTTTTCGGTTATATGCTTAGTTTTAGGGTTTAATTTTAAGGTTTAGGGTTTTAGGTTTTAGTTTTTAAGGATTTTTTTAGGTTTTAGGGTTTAGAATATTAGGGTTTAATGTTTAATTTTAGGGTTTAGGGTTTTAGTGTATTCAAGATTAGTGTTTTAGTTTTTAGGGTTTAGGGTTTTTGTTTTAGGTTTTAGGGTTTAGAATATTAGGGTTTAATGTTTACTTTTAGGTTTAGGGTTTTAGTGTATTCAAGTTTAGGGTTTTAGGTTTTAGTTTTTAGGGTTTTTGTTTTAGGTTTTAGGGTTTATAATTTTAGAGTTTAATATTTAGTTTTAGGGTTTAGGGTTTTAGTGTATTAAAGATTAGGGTTATAGTTTTTAGGGATTAGGGTTTTGTTTTTAGGATTTGGTGTTTAGAGTATTAGGATTTAGGGTTTAGTATATTAAAGTTTAGGGTTTTAGATTTAGTTTTTTAGGGTTTAGTGTTTAGATTTTTTTTAAAATTTTAGGGTTTTGAGTTTTTCGGTTATATGCTTAGTTTTAGGGTTTAATTTTAAGGTTTAGGGTTTTAGGTTTTAGTTTTTAGGGTTTTTGTTTTAGGTTTTAGGGTTTAGAATATTAGGGTTTAATGTTTAGTTTTAGGGTTTAGGGTTTTAGTGTATTCAAGATTAGGGTTTTAGTTTTAATTAGGGTTTAGGGTTTTTGTTTTAGGTTTTAGGGTTTAGAATATTAGGGTTTAATGTTTACTTTTATGGTTTAGGGTTTTAGTGTATTCAAGTTTAGGGTTATAATTTTTTGGGTTTAGGGTTTTGGTTTTAGGTTTTAGGGTTTAAAATTTTAGTTTTAGGGTTTAGGGTTTTGGTGTATTAAAGATTAGGGTTTTTGTTTTTAGGGTTTAAGGTTTCGTTTTTATGTTTTAGTGTTTAGAGAATTAGGATTTAGGGTTTAGTGTATTAAAGTTTAGGGTTTTAGATTTAGTTTTTAGGGTTTAGGGTTTTTGTTTTCAATTTTAGGCTTTTGAGTTTTTGGGTTATATGTTTCGTTTTAGGGTTTAATTTTAGGTTTTAGGGTTTAGGGTTTTATTAATTCAAGTTTAGGGTTTAAGGTTTTCGTTTTTAGGGTTTTTGTTTTAGGTTTTAGGGTTTAGAATTTTGGGGTTAATATTTTGTTTTAGGGTTTAAGGTTTTAGTGTATTAAAGATTAGGGTTCTAGTCTTTAGGGTTTAGGGGTTTGTTTTTAGGTTTTAGTGTTTAGAGTATTAGGATTTAGGGTTTAGTGTATTAAAGTTTAGGGTTTTAGATTTAGTTTTTAGGGTTTAGTGTATTAAAGTTTAGGGTTTTAGATTTAGTTTATAGGGTTTAGAGTTTAGGTTTTTCTTTAAATTTTAGGGTTTTGAGTTTTTCGGTTATATGCTTAGTTTTAGGGTTTAATTTTAAGGTTTATGGTTTTAGGTTTTAGTTTTTAGGGTTTTTGTTTTAGGTTTTAGGGTTCAGAATATTAGGGTTTAATGTTTTGTTTTAGGGTTTAGGGCTTTAGTGTATTCAAGATTAGGGTTTTAGTTTGTAGGGTTTAGGGTTTTTGTTTTAGATTTTAGGGTTTAGAATATTAGGGTTTAATGTTTACTTTTAGGGTTTAGGGTTTTAGTGTATTCAAGTTTAGGGTTTTAGGTTTTAGTTTTTAGGGTTTTTGTTTTAGGTTTTAGGGTTTATAATTTTAGAGTTTAATATTTAGTTTTAGGGTTTAGGGTTTTAGTGTATTAAAGATTAGGGTTATAGTTTTTAGGGTTTAGGGTTTTGTTTTTAGGATTTGGTGTTTAGAGTATTAGGATTTAGGGTTTAGTATATTAAAGTTTAGGGTTTAGATTTAGTTTTTTAGGGTTTAGTGTTTAGATTTTTTTTAAAATTTTAGGGTTTTGAGTTTTTCGGTTATATGCTTAGTTTTAGGGTTTAATTTTAAGGTTTAGGGTTTTAGGTTTTAGTTTTTAGGGTTTTTGTTTTAGGTTTTAGGGTTTAGAATATTAGGGTTTAATGTTTAGTTTTAGGGTTTAGGGTTTTAGTGTATTCAAGATTAGGGTTTTAGTTTTTAGGGTTTAGGGTTTTTGTTTTAGGTTTTAGGGTTTAGAATATTAGGGTTTAATGTTTACTTTTAGGGTTTAGGGTTTTAGTGTATTCAAGTTTAGGGTTTTAGGTTTTAGTTTTTAGTGTTTTTGTTTTAGGTTTTAGGGTTTAGAATTTTAGGGTTTAATATTTAGTTTTAAGGTTTAGGGTTTTAGTGTATTAAAGATTAGGGTTCTAGTTTTTAGGGTTTAGGGTTTTGTTTTTATGGTTTTAGTGTTTAGAGTATTAGGATTTAGGGTTTAGTGTATTAATGTTTAGGGTTTTAGATTTAGTTTTTATGGTTTAGTGTTTAGATTTTTTTTAAAATTTTAGAGTTTTGAGTTTTTCGGTTATATGCTTAGTTTTAGGGTTTAATTTTAAGGTTTAGGGTTTTAGGTTTTAGTTTTTAAGGATTTTTTTAGGTTTTAGGGTTTAGAATATTAGGGTTTAATGTTTAATTTTAGGGTTTAGGGTTTTAGTGTATTCAAGATTAGTGTTTTAGTTTTTAGGGTTTAGGGTTTTTGTTTTAGGTTTTAGGGTTTAGAATATTAGGGTTTAATGTTTACTTTTAGGTTTAGGGTTTTAGTGTATTCAAGTTTAGGGTTTTAGGTTTTAGTTTTTAGGGTTTTTGTTTTAGGTTTTAGGGTTTATAATTTTAGAGTTTAATATTTAGTTTTAGGGTTTAGGGTTTTAGTGTATTAAAGATTAGGGTTATAGTTTTTAGGGATTAGGGTTTTGTTTTTAGGATTTGGTGTTTAGAGTATTAGGATTTAGGGTTTAGTATATTAAAGTTTAGGGTTTTAGATTTAGTTTTTTAGGGTTTAGTGTTTAGATTTTTTTTTTTAAAATTTTAGGGTTTTTAGTTTTTGGGGTTTTTAGGGTTTTTAAAATTTTAGGGTTTTGAGTTTTTGGGTTATATGCTTCGTTTTAGTGTTTAATTTTAGGTTTTAGGGTTTAGGGTTTTATTGTATTCATGTTTAGGGTTTTAGGTTTTTGTTTTTATGGTTTTTGTTTTAGGTTTTTGGGTTTAGAATTTTAGGGTTTAATATTTAGTTTTAAGGTTTAGGGTTTTAGTGTATTAAAGATTAGGGTTCTAGTTTTTAGGGTTTAGGGTTTTGTTTTTATGGTTTTAGTGTTTAGAGTATTAGGATTTAGGGTTTAGTGTATTAATGTTTAGGGTTTTAGATTTAGTTTTTAGGGTTTAGTGTTTAGATTTTTTTTAAAATTTTAGGGTTTTGAGTTTTTCGGTTATGTGCTTAGTTTTAGGGTTTAATTTTAAGGTTTAGGGTTTTAGGTTTTAGTTTTTAGGGTTTTTGTTTTAGGTTTTAGGGTTTAGAATATTAGGGTTTAATGTTTAGTTTTTTAGGGTTTAGGGTTTTAGTGTATTCAAGATTAGGGTTTTAGTTTTTAGGGTTTAGGGTTTTTGTTTTAGGTTTTAGGGTTTAGAATATTAGGGTTTAATGTTTACTTTTCGGCTTTAGGGTTTTAGTGTATTCAAGTTTAGGGTTATAATTTTTTGGGTTTAGGGTTTTGGTTTTAGGTTTTAGGGTTTAAAATTTTAGTTTTAGGGTTTAGGGTTTTAGTGTATTAAAGATTAGGGTTTTTGTTTTTAGGGTTTAGGGTTTCGTTTTTATGTTTTAGTGTCTAAAGTAATTAGGATTTAGGGTTTAGTGTATTAAAGTTTAGGGTTTTAGATTTAGTTTTTACGGTTTAGGGTTTAGGGTTTTTGTTTTCAATTTTAGGGTTTTGAGTTTTTGGGTTATATGCTTCGTTTTAGTGTTTAATTTTAGGTTTTAGGGTTTAGGGTTTTATTGTATTCATGATTAGGGTTTTAGGTTTTTGTTTTTATGGTTTTTGTTTTAGGTTTTTGGGTTTAGAATTTTAGGGTTTAATATTTAGTTTTAAGGTTTAGGGTTTTAGTGTATTAAAGATTAGGGTTCTAGTTTTTAGGGTTTAGGGTTTTGTTTTTATGGTTTTAGTGTTTAGAGTATTAGGATTTAGGGTTTAGTGTATTAATGTTTAGGGTTTTAGATTTAGTTTTTAGGGTTTAGTGTTTAGATTTTTTTTAAAATTTTAGGGTTTTGAGTTTTTCGGTTATATGCTTAGTTTTAGGGTTTAATTTTAAGGTTTAGGGTTTTAGGTTTTAGTTTTTAGGGTTTTTGTTTTAGGTTTTAGGGTTTAGAATATTAGGGTTTAATGTTTAGTTTTTTAGGGTTTAGGGTTTTAGTGTATTCAAGATTAGGGTTTTAGTTTTTAGGGTTTAGGGTTTTTGTTTTAGGTTTTAGGGTTTAGAATATTAGGGTTTAATGTTTAGTTTTAGGGTTTAGGGTTTTAGTGTATTCAAGATTAGGGTTTTAGTTTTTAGGGTTTAGGGTTTTTGTTTTAGGTTTTAGGGTTTAGAATATTAGGGTTTAATGTTTACTTTTAGGGTTTAGGGTTTTAGTGTATTCAAGTTTAGGGTTATAATTTTTTGGGTTTAGGGTTTTGGTTTTAGGTTTTAGGGTTTAAAATTTTAGTTTTAGGGTTTAGGGTTTTAGTGTATTAAAGATTAGGGTTTTTGTTTTTAGGGTTTAGGGTTTCGTTTTTATGTTTTAGTGTCTAAAGTAATTAGGATTTAGGGTTTAGTGTATTAAAGTTTAGGGTTTTAGATTTAGTTTTTACGGTTTAGGGTTTAGGGTTTTTGTTTTCAATTTTAGGGTTTTGAGTTTTTGGGTTATATGCTTCGTTTTAGTGTTTAATTTTAGGTTTTAGGGTTTAGGGTTTTATTGTATTCATGTTTAGGGTTTTAGGTTTTTGTTTTTATGGTTTTTGTTTTAGGTTTTTGGGTTTAGAATTTTAGGGTTTAATATTTAGTTTTAAGGTTTAGGGTTTTAGTGTATTAAAGATTAGGGTTCTAGTTTTTAGGGTTTAGGGTTTTGTTTTTATGGTTTTAGTGTTTAGAGTATTAGGATTTAGGGTTTAGTGTATAAATGTTTAGGGTTTTAGATTTAGTTTTTAGGGTTTAGTGTTTAGATTTTTTTTAAAATTTTAGGGTTTTGAGTTTTTCGGTTATATGCTTAGTTTTAGGGTTTAATTTTAAGGTTTAGGGTTTTAGGTTTTAGTTTTTAGGGTTTTTGTTTTAGGTTTTAGGGTTTAGAATATTAGGGTTTAATGTTTAGTTTTTTAGGGTTTAGGGTTTTAGTGTATTCAAGATTAGGGTTTTAGTTTTTAGGGTTTAGGGTTTTTGTTTTAGGTTTTAGGGTTTAGAATATTAGGGTTTAATGTTTACTTTTAGGCTTTAGGGTTTTAGTGTATTCAAGTTTAGGGTTATAATTTTTTGGGTTTAGGGTTTTGGTTTTAGGTTTTAGGGTTTAAAATTTTAGTTTTAGGGTTTAGGGTTTTAGTGTATTAAAGATTAGGGTTTTTGTTTTTAGGGTTTAGGGTTTCGTTTTTATGTTTTAGTGTCTAAAGTAATTAGGATTTAGGGTTTAGTATATTAAAGTTTAGGGTTTTAGATTTAGTTTTTACGGATTAGGGTTTAGGGTTTTTGTTTTCAATTTTAGGGTTTTGAGTTTTTGGGTTATATGCTTCGTTTTAGTGTTTAATTTTAGGTTTTAGGGTTTAGGGTTTTATTGTATTCATGTTTAGGGTTTTAGGTTTTTGTTTTAGGGTTTTTGTTTTAGATTTTTGGGTTTAGAATTTTAGGGTTTAATATTTAGTTTTAAGGTTTAGGGTTTTAGTGTATTAAAGATTAGGGTTCTAGTTTTTAGGGTTTAGGTTTTGTTTTTATGGTTTTAGTGTTTAGAGTATTAGGATTTAGGGTTTAGTGTAGTGTATTAATGTTTAAGGTTTTAGATTTAGTTTTTAGGGTTTAGTGTTTAGATATTTTTTAAATATTTAGGGTTTTGAGTTTTTCGGTTATATGCTTAGTTTTAGGGTTTAATTTTAAGGTTTACGGTTTTAGGTTTTAGTTTTTAGGGTGTTTTTTAGGTTTTAGGGTTTAGAATATTAGGGTTTAATGTTTAGTTTTAGGGTTTAGGGTTTTAGTGTATTCAAGATTAGGGTTTTAGTTTTTAGGGTTTAGGGTTTTTGTTTTAGGTTTTAGGGTTTAGAATATTAGGGTTTAATGTTTACTTTTAGGGTTTAGGGTTTTAGTGTATTCAAGTTTAGGGTTTTAGGTTTTAGTTTTTAGTGTTTTTGTTTTAGGTTTTAGGGTTTAGAATTTTAGGGTTTAATATTTAGTTTTAAGGTTTAGGGTTTTAGTGTATTAAAGATTAGGGTTCTAGTTTTTAGGGTTTAGGGTTTTGTTTTTATGGTTTTAGTGTTTAGAGTATTAGGATTTAGGGTTTAGTGTATTAATGTTTAGGGTTTTAGATTTAGTTTTTATGGTTTAGTGTTTAGATTTTTTTTAAAATTTTAGAGTTTTGAGTTTTTCGGTTATATGCTTAGTTTTAGGGTTTAATTTTAAGGTTTAGGGTTTTAGGTTTTAGTTTTTAAGGATTTTTTTAGGTTTTAGGGTTTAGAATATTAGGGTTTAATGTTTAATTTTAGGGTTTAGGGTTTTAGTGTATTCAAGATTAGTGTTTTAGTTTTTAGGGTTTAGGGTTTTTGTTTTAGGTTTTAGGGTTTAGAATATTAGGGTTTAATGTTTACTTTTAGGTTTAGGGTTTTAGTGTATTCAAGTTTAGGGTTTTAGGTTTTAGTTTTTAGGGTTTTTGTTTTAGGTTTTAGGGTTTATAATTTTAGAGTTTAATATTTAGTTTTAGGGTTTAGGGTTTTAGTGTATTAAAGATTAGGGTTATAGTTTTTAGGGATTAGGGTTTTGTTTTTAGGATTTGGTGTTTAGAGTATTAGGATTTAGGGTTTAGTATATTAAAGTTTAGGGTTTTAGATTTAGTTTTTTAGGGTTTAGTGTTTAGATTTTTTTTAAAATTTTAGGGTTTTGAGTTTTTCGGTTATATGCTTAGTTTTAGGGTTTAATTTTAAGGTTTAGGGTTTTAGGTTTTAGTTTTTAGGGTTTTTGTTTTAGGTTTTAGGGTTTAGAATATTAGGGTTTAATGTTTAGTTTTAGGGTTTAGGGTTTTAGTGTATTCAAGATTAGGGTTTTAGTTTTAATTAGGGTTTAGGGTTTTTGTTTTAGGTTTTAGGGTTTAGAATATTAGGATTTAATGTTTACTTTTATGGTTTAGGGTTTTAGTGTATTCAAGTTTAGGGTTATAATTTTTTGGGTTTAGGGTTTTGGTTTTAGGTTTTAGGGTTTAAAATTTTAGTTTTAGGGTTTAGGGTTTTGGTGTATTAAAGATTAGGGTTTTTGTTTTTAGGGTTTAAGGTTTCGTTTTTATGTTTTAGTGTTTAGAGAATTAGGATTTAGGGTTTAGTGTATTAAAGTTTAGGGTTTTAGATTTAGTTTTTAGGGTTTAGGGTTTTTGTTTTCAATTTTAGGCTTTTGAGTTTTTGGGTTATATGTTTCGTTTTAGGGTTTAATTTTAGGTTTTAGGGTTTAGGGTTTTATTAATTCAAGTTTAGGGTTTAAGGTTTTCGTTTTTAGGGTTTTTGTTTTAGGTTTTAGGGTTTAGAATTTTGGGGTTAATATTTTGTTTTAGGGTTTAAGGTTTTAGTGTATTAAAGATTAGGGTTCTAGTCTTTAGGGTTTAGGGGTTTGTTTTTAGGTTTTAGTGTTTAGAGTATTAGGATTTAGGGTTTAGTGTATTAAAGTTTAGGGTTTTAGATTTAGTTTTTAGGGTTTAGTGTATTAAAGTTTAGGGTTTTAGATTTAGTTTATAGGGTTTAGAGTTTAGGTTTTTCTTTAAATTTTAGGGTTTTGAGTTTTTCGGTTATATGCTTAGTTTTAGGGTTTAATTTTAAGGTTTATGGTTTTAGGTTTTAGTTTTTAGGGTTTTTGTTTTAGGTTTTAGGGTTCAGAATATTAGGGTTTAATGTTTTGTTTTAGGGTTTAGGGCTTTAGTGTATTCAAGATTAGGGTTTTAGTTTGTAGGGTTTAGGGTTTTTGTTTTAGATTTTAGGGTTTAGAATATTAGGGTTTAATGTTTACTTTTAGGGTTTAGGGTTTTAGTGTATTCAAGTTTAGGGTTTTAGGTTTTAGTTTTTAGGGTTTTTGTTTTAGGTTTTAGGGTTTATAATTTTAGAGTTTAATATTTAGTTTTAGGGTTTAGGGTTTTAGTGTATTAAAGATTAGGGTTATAGTTTTTAGGGTTTAGGGTTTTGTTTTTAGGATTTGGTGTTTAGAGTATTAGGATTTAGGGTTTAGTATATTAAAGTTTAGGGTTTAGATTTAGTTTTTTAGGGTTTAGTGTTTAGATTTTTTTTAAAATTTTAGGGTTTTGAGTTTTTCGGTTATATGCTTAGTTTTAGGGTTTAATTTTAAGGTTTAGGGTTTTAGGTTTTAGTTTTTAGGGTTTTTGTTTTAGGTTTTAGGGTTTAGAATATTAGGGTTTAATGTTTAGTTTTAGGGTTTAGGGTTTTAGTGTATTCAAGATTAGGGTTTTAGTTTTTAGGGTTTAGGGTTTTTGTTTTAGGTTTTAGGGTTTAGAATATTAGGGTTTAATGTTTACTTTTAGGGTTTAGGGTTTTAGTGTATTCAAGTTTAGGGTTTTAGGTTTTAGTTTTTAGTGTTTTTGTTTTAGGTTTTAGGGTTTAGAATTTTAGGGTTTAATATTTAGTTTTAAGGTTTAGGGTTTTAGTGTATTAAAGATTAGGGTTCTAGTTTTTAGGGTTTAGGGTTTTGTTTTTATGGTTTTAGTGTTTAGAGTATTAGGATTTAGGGTTTAGTGTATTAATGTTTAGGGTTTTAGATTTAGTTTTTATGGTTTAGTGTTTAGATTTTTTTTAAAATTTTAGAGTTTTGAGTTTTTCGGTTATATGCTTAGTTTTAGGGTTTAATTTTAAGGTTTAGGGTTTTAGGTTTTAGTTTTTAAGGATTTTTTTAGGTTTTAGGGTTTAGAATATTAGGGTTTAATGTTTAATTTTAGGGTTTAGGGTTTTAGTGTATTCAAGATTAGTGTTTTAGTTTTTAGGGTTTAGGGTTTTTGTTTTAGGTTTTAGGGTTTAGAATATTAGGGTTTAATGTTTACTTTTAGGTTTAGGGTTTTAGTGTATTCAAGTTTAGGGTTTTAGGTTTTAGTTTTTAGGGTTTTTGTTTTAGGTTTTAGGGTTTATAATTTTAGAGTTTAATATTTAGTTTTAGGGTTTAGGGTTTTAGTGTATTAAAGATTAGGGTTATAGTTTTTAGGGATTAGGGTTTTGTTTTTAGGATTTGGTGTTTAGAGTATTAGGATTTAGGGTTTAGTATATTAAAGTTTAGGGTTTTAGATTTAGTTTTTTAGGGTTTAGTGTTTAGATTTTTTTTTTTAAAATTTTAGGGTTTTTAGTTTTTCGGTTATATGCTTAGTTTTAGGGTTTAATTTTAAGGTTTAGGGTTTTAGGTTTTAGTTTTTAGGGTTTTTGTTTTAGGTTTTAGGGTTTAGAATATTAGGGTTTAATGTTTAGTTTTAGGGTTTAGGGTTTTAGTGTATTCAAGATTAGGGTTTTAGTTTTAATTAGGGTTTAGGGTTTTTGTTTTAGGTTTTAGGGTTTAGAATATTAGGGTTTAATGTTTACTTTTATGGTTTAGGGTTTTAGTGTATTCAAGTTTAGGGTTATAATTTTTTGGGTTTAGGGTTTTGGTTTTAGGTTTTAGGGTTTAAAATTTTAGTTTTAGGGTTTAGGGTTTTGGTGTATTAAAGATTAGGGTTTTTGTTTTTAGGGTTTAAGGTTTCGTTTTTATATTTTAGTGTTTAGAGAATTAGGATTTAGGGTTTAGTGTATTAAAGTTTAGGGTTTTAGATTTAGTTTTTAGGGTTTAGGGTTTTTGTTTTCAATTTTAGGCTTTTGAGTTTTTGGGTTATATGTTTCGTTTTAGGGTTTAATTTTAGGTTTTAGGGTTTAGGGTTTTATTAATTCAAGTTTAGGGTTTAAGGTTTTCGTTTTTAGGGTTTTTGTTTTAGGTTTTAGGGTTTAGAATTTTGGGGTTAATATTTTGTTTTAGGGTTTAAGGTTTTAGTGTATTAAAGATTAGGGTTCTAGTCTTTAGGGTTTAGGGGTTTGTTTTTAGGTTTTAGTGTTTAGAGTATTAGGATTTAGGGTTTAGTGTATTAAAGTTTAGGGTTTTAGATTTAGTTTTTAGGGTTTAGTGTATTAAAGTTTAGGGTTTTAGATTTAGTTTATAGGGTTTAGAGTTTAGGTTTTTCTTTAAATTTTAGGGTTTTGAGTTTTTCGGTTATATGCTTAGTTTTAGGGTTTAATTTTAAGGTTTATGGTTTTAGGTTTTAGTTTTTAGGGTTTTTGTTTTAGGTTTTAGGGTTCAGAATATTAGGGTTTAATGTTTAGTTTTAGGGTTTAGGGCTTTAGTGTATTCAAGATTAGGGTTTTAGTTTGTAGGGTTTAGGGTTTTTGTTTTAGATTTTAGGGTTTAGAATATTAGGGTTTAATGTTTACTTTTAGGGTTTAGGGTTTTAGTGTATTCAAGTTTAGGGTTTTAGGTTTTAGTTTTTAGGGTTTTTGTTTTAGGTTTTAGGATTTATAATTTTAGAGTTTAATATTTAGTTTTAGGGTTTAGGGTTTTAGTGTATTAAAGATTAGGGTTATAGTTTTTAGGGTTTAGGGTTTTGTTTTTAGGATTTGGTGTTTAGAGTATTAGGATTTAGGGTTTAGTATATTAAAGTTTAGGGTTTTAGATTTAGTTTTTTAGGGTTTAGTGTTTAGATTTTTTTTAAAATTTTAGGGTTTTGAGTTTTTCGGTTATATGCTTAGTTTTAGGGTTTAATTTTAAGGTTTAGGGTTTTAGGTTTTAGTTTTTAGGGTTTTTGTTTTAGGTTTTAGGGTTTAGAATATTAGGGTTTAATGTTTAGTTTTAGGGTTTAGGGTTTTAGTGTATTCAAGATTAGGGTTTTAGTTTTAATTAGGGTTTAGGGTTTTTGTTTTAGGTTTTAGGGTTTAGAATATTAGGGTTTAATGTTTACTTTTATGGTTTAGGGTTTTAGTGTATTCAAGTTTAGGGTTATAATTTTTTGGGTTTAGGGTTTTGGTTTTAGGTTTTAGGGTTTAAAATTTTAGTTTTAGGGTTTAGGGTTTTGGTGTATTAAAGATTAGGGTTTTTGTTTTTAGGGTTTAAGGTTTCGTTTTTATGTTTTAGTGTTTAGAGAATTAGGATTTAGGGTTTAGTGTATTAAAGTTTAGGGTTTTAGATTTAGTTTTTAGGGTTTAGGGTTTAGGGTTTTTGTTTTCAATTTTAGGCTTTTGAGTTTTTGGGTTATATGTTTCGTTTTAGGGTTTAATTTTAGGTTTTAGGGTTTAGGGTTTTATTAATTCAAGTTTAGGGTTTTAGGTTTTTGTTTTAGGGTTTTTGTTTTAGATTTTTGGGTTTAGAATTTTAGGGTTTAATATTTAGTTTTAAGGTTTAGGGTTTTAGTGTATTAAAGATTAGGGTTCTAGTTTTTAGGGTTTAGGTTTTGTTTTTATGGTTTTAGTGTTTAGAGTATTAGGATTTAGGGTTTAGTGTAGTGTATTGATGTTTAAGGTTTTAGATTTAGTTTTTAGGGTTTAGTGTTTAGATATTTTTTAAATATTTAGGGTTTTGAGTTTTTCGGTTATATGCTTAGTTTTAGGGTTTAATTTTAAGGTTTACGGTTTTAGGTTTTAGTTTTTAGGGTGTTTTTTAGGTTTTAGGGTTTAGAATATTAGGGTTTAATGTTTAGTTTTAGGGTTTAGGGTTTTAGTGTATTCAAGATTAGGGTTTTAGTTCTTAGGGTTTAGGGTTTTTGTTTTAGGTTTTAGGGTTTAGAATATTAGGGTTTAATGTTTAGTTTTAGGGTTTAGGGTTTTAGTGTATTCAAGATTAGGGTTTTAGTTTTTAGGGTTTAGGGTTTTTGTTTTAGGTTTTAGGGTTTAGAATATTAGGGTTTAATGTTTACTTTTAGGGTTTAGGGTTTTAGTGTATTCAAGTTTAGGGTTATAATTTTTTGGGTTTAGGGTTTTGGTTTTAGGTTTTAGGGTTTAAAATTTTAGTTTTAGGGTTTAGGGTTTTAGTGTATTAAAGATTAGGGTTTTTGTTTTTAGGGTTTAGGGTTTCGTTTTTATGTTTTAGTGTCTAAAGGAATTAGGATTTAGGGTTTAGTGTATTAAAATTTAGGGTTTTAGATTTAGTTTTTACGGTTTAGGGTTTAGGGTTTTTGTTTTCAATTTTAGGGTTTTGAGTTTTTGGGTTATATGCTTCGTTTTAGTGTTTAATTTTAGGTTTTAGGGTTTAGGGTTTTATTGTATTCATGTTTAGGGTTTTAGGTTTTTGTTTTTAGGGTTTTTGTTTTAGGTTTTTGGGTTTAGAATTTTAGGGTTTAATATTTAGTTTTAAGGTTTAGGGTTTTAGTGTATTAAAGATTAGGGTTTTAGTTTTTAGGGTTTAGGGTTTTGTTTTTATGGTTTTAGTGTTTAGAGTATTAGGATTTAGGGTTTAGTGTATTAATGTTTAGGGTTTTAGATTTAGTTTTTAGGGTTTAGTGTTTAGATTTTTTTTAAAATTTTAGGGTTTTGAGTTTTTCGGTTATATGCTTAGTTTTAGGGTTTAATTTTAAGGTTTAGGGTTTTAGGTTTTAGTTTTTAGGGTTTTTGTTTTAGGTTTTAGGGTTTAGAATATTAGGGTTTAATGTTTAGTTTTAGGGTTTAGGGTTTTAGTGTATTCAAGTTTAGGGTTTTAGGTTTTAGTTTTTAGGGTTTTTGTTTTAGGTTTTAGGGTTTATAATTTTAGAGTTTAATATTTAGTTTTAGGGTTTAGGGTTTTAGTGTATTAAAGATTAGGGTTATAGTTTTTAGGGTTTAGGGTTTTGTTTTTAGGATTTGGTGTTTAGAGTATTAGGATTTAGGGTTTAGTATATTAAAGTTTAGGGTTTTAGATTTAGTTTTTTAGGGTTTAGTGTTTAGATTTTTTTTAAAATTTTAGGGTTTTGAGTTTTTCGGTTATATGCTTAGTTTTAGGGTTTAATTTTAAGGTTTAGGGTTTTAGGTTTTAGTTTTTAGGGTTTTTGTTTTAGGTTTTAGGGTTTAGAATATTAGGGTTTAATGTTTAGTTTTAGGGTTTAGGGTTTTAGTGTATTCAAGATTAGGGTTTTAGTTTTAATTAGGGTTTAGGGTTTTTGTTTTAGGTTTTAGGGTTTAGAATATTAGGGTTTAATGTTTACTTTTATGGTTTAGGGTTTTAGTGTATTCAAGTTTAGGGTTATAATTTTTTGGGTTTAGGGTTTTGGTTTTAGGTTTTAGGGTTTAAAATTTTAGTTTTAGGGTTTAGGGTTTTGGTGTATTAAAGATTAGGGTTTTTGTTTTTAGGGTTTAAGGTTTCGTTTTTATGTTTTAGTGTTTAGAGAATTAGGATTTAGGGTTTAGTGTATTAAAGTTTAGGGTTTTAGATTTAGTTTTTAGGGTTTAGGGTTTAGGGTTTTTGTTTTCAATTTTAGGCTTTTGAGTTTTTGGGTTATATGTTTCGTTTTAGGGTTTAATTTTAGGTTTTAGGGTTTAGGGTTTTATTAATTCAAGTTTAGGGTTTTAGGTTTTTGTTTTAGGGTTTTTGTTTTAGATTTTTGGGTTTAGAATTTTAGGGTTTAATATTTAGTTTTAAGGTTTAGGGTTTTAGTGTATTAAAGATTAGGGTTCTAGTTTTTAGGGTTTAGGTTTTGTTTTTATGGTTTTAGTGTTTAGAGTATTAGGATTTAGGGTTTAGTGTAGTGTATTAATGTTTAAGGTTTTAGATTTAGTTTTTAGGGTTTAGTGTTTAGATATTTTTTAAATATTTAGGGTTTTGAGTTTTTCGGTTATATGCTTAGTTTTAGGGTTTAATTTTAAGGTTTACGGTTTTAGGTTTTAGTTTTTAGGGTGTTTTTTAGGTTTTAGGGTTTAGAATATTAGGGTTTAATGTTTAGTTTTAGGGTTTAGGGTTTTAGTGTATTCAAGATTAGGGTTTTAGTTCTTAGGGTTTAGGGTTTTTGTTTTAGGTTTTAGGGTTTAGAATATTAGGGTTTAATGTTTAGTTTTAGGGTTTAGGGTTTTAGTGTATTCAAGATTAGGGTTTTAGTTTTTAGGGTTTAGGGTTTTTGTTTTAGGTTTTAGGGTTTAGAATATTAGGGTTTAATGTTTACTTTTAGGGTTTAGGGTTTTAGTGTATTCAAGTTTAGGGTTATAATTTTTTGGGTTTAGGGTTTTGGTTTTAGGTTTTAGGGTTTAAAATTTTAGTTTTAGGGTTTAGGGTTTTAGTGTATTAAAGATTAGGGTTTTTGTTTTTAGGGTTTAGGGTTTCGTTTTTATGTTTTAGTGTCTAAAGGAATTAGGATTTAGGGTTTAGTGTATTAAAATTTAGGGTTTTAGATTTAGTTTTTACGGTTTAGGGTTTAGGGTTTTTGTTTTCAATTTTAGGGTTTTGAGTTTTTGGGTTATATGCTTCGTTTTAGTGTTTAATTTTAGGTTTTAGGGTTTAGGGTTTTATTGTATTCATGTTTAGGGTTTTAGGTTTTTGTTTTTAGGGTTTTTGTTTTAGGTTTTTGGGTTTAGAATTTTAGGGTTTAATATTTAGTTTTAAGGTTTAGGGTTTTAGTGTATTAAAGATTAGGGTTTTAGTTTTTAGGGTTTAGGGTTTTGTTTTTATGGTTTTAGTGTTTAGAGTATTAGGATTTAGGGTTTAGTGTATTAATGTTTAGGGTTTTAGATTTAGTTTTTAGGGTTTAGTGTTTAGATTTTTTTTAAAATTTTAGGGTTTTGAGTTTTTCGGTTATATGCTTAGTTTTAGGGTTTAATTTTAAGGTTTAGGGTTTTAGGTTTTAGTTTTTAGGGTTTTTGTTTTAGGTTTTAGGGTTTAGAATATTAGGGTTTAATGTTTAGTTTTTTAGGGTTTAGGGTTTTAGTGTATTCAAGATTAGGGTTTTAGTTTTTAGGGTTTAGGGTTTTTGTTTTAGGTTTTAGGGTTTAGAATATTAGGGTTTAATGTTTACTTTTAGGCTTTAGGGTTTTAGTGTATTCAAGTTTAGGGTTATAATTTTTTGGGTTTAGGGTTTTGGTTTTAGGTTTTAGGGTTTAAAATTTTAGTTTTAGGGTTTAGGGTTTTAGTGTATTAAAGATTAGAGTTTTTGTTTTTAGGGTTTAGGGTTTCGTTTTTATGTTTTAGTGTCTAAAGTAATTAGGATTTAGGGTTTAGTATATTAAAGTTTAGGGTTTTAGATTTAGTTTTTACGGATTAGGGTTTAGGGTTTTTGTTTTCAATTTTAGGGTTTTGAGTTTTTGGGTTATATGCTTCGTTTTAGTGTTTAATTTTAGGTTTTAGGGTTTAGGGTTTTATTGTATTCATGTTTAGGGTTTTAGGTTTTTGTTTTAGGGTTTTTGTTTTAGATTTTTGGGTTTAGAATTTTAGGGTTTAATATTTAGTTTTAAGGTTTAGGGTTTTAGTGTATTAAAGATTAGGGTTCTAGTTTTTAGGGTTTAGGTTTTGTTTTTATGGTTTTAGTGTTTAGAGTATTAGGATTTAGGGTTTAGTGTAGTGTATTAATGTTTAAGGTTTTAGATTTAGTTTTTAGGGTTTAGTGTTTAGATATTTTTTAAATATTTAGGGTTTTGAGTTTTTCGGTTATATGCTTAGTTTTAGGGTTTAATTTTAAGGTTTACGGTTTTAGGTTTTAGTTTTTAGGGTGTTTTTTAGGTTTTAGGGTTTAGAATATTAGGGTTTAATGTTTAGTTTTAGGGTTTAGGGTTTTAGTGTATTCAAGATTAAGGTTTTAGTTTTTAGTTTTTAGTGTTTTTGTTTTAGGTTTTAGGGTTTAGAATTTTAGGGTTTAATATTTAGTTTTAAGGTTTAGGGTTTTAGTGTATTAAAGATTAGGGTTCTAGTTTTTAGGGTTTAGGGTTTTGTTTTTATGGTTTTAGTGTTTATAGTATTAGGATTTAGGGTTTAGTGTATTAATGTTTAGGGTTTTAGATTTAGTTTTTATGGTTTAGTGTTTAGATTTTTTTTAAAATTTTAGAGTTTTGAGTTTTTCGGTTATATGCTTAGTTTTAGGGTTTAATTTTAAGGTTTAGGGTTTTAGGTTTTAGTTTTTAAGGATTTTTTTAGGTTTTAGGGTTTAGAATATTAGGGTTTAATGTTTAATTTTAGGGTTTAGGGTTTTAGTGTATTCAAGATTAGTGTTTTAGTTTTTAGGGTTTAGGGTTTTTGTTTTAGGTTTTAGGGTTTAGAATATTAGGGTTTAATGTTTACTTTTAGGTTTAGGGTTTTAGTGTATTCAAGTTTAGGGTTTTAGGTTTTAGTTTTTAGGGTTTTTGTTTTAGGTTTTAGGGTTTATAATTTTAGAGTTTAATATTTAGTTTTAGGGTTTAGGATTTTAGTGTATTAAAGATTAGGGTTATAGTTTTTAGGGATTAGGGTTTTGTTTTTAGGATTTGGTGTTTAGAGTATTAGGATTTAGGGTTTAGTATATTAAAGTTTAGGGTTTTAGATTTAGTTTTTTAGGGTTTAGTGTTTAGATTTTTTTTAAAATTTTAGGGTTTTGAGTTTTTCGGTTATATGCTTAGTTTTAGGGTTTAATTTTAAGGTTTAGGGTTTTAGGTTTTAGTTTTTAGGGTTTTTGTTTTAGGTTTTAGGGTTTAGAATATAAGGGTTTAATGTTTAGTTTTAGGGTTTAGGGTTTTAGTGTATTCAAGATTAGGGTTTTAGTTTTAATTAGGGTTTAGGGTTTTTGTTTTAGGTTTTAGGGTTTAGAATATTAGGGTTTAATGTTTACTTTTATGGTTTAGGGTTTTAGTGTATTCAAGTTTAGGGTTATAATTTTTTGTGTTTAGGGTTTTGGTTTTAGGTTTTAGGGTTTAAAATTTTAGTTTTAGGGTTTAGGGTTTTGGTGTATTAAAGATTAGGGTTTTTGTTTTTAGGGTTTAAGGTTTCGTTTTTATGTTTTAGTGTTTAGAGAATTAGGATTTAGGGTTTAGTGTATTAAAGTTTAGGGTTTTAGATTTAGTTTTTAGGGTTTAGGGTTTAGGGTTTTTGTTTTCAATTTTAGGCTTTTGAGTTTTTGGGTTATATGTTTCGTTTTAGGGTTTAATTTTAGGTTTTAGGGTTTAGGGTTTTATTAATTCAAGTTTAGGGTTTAAGGTTTTCGTTTTTAGGGTTTTTGTTTTAGGTTTTAGGGTTTAGAATTTTGGGGTTAATATTTTGTTTTAGGGTTTAGGGTTTTAGTGTATTAAAGATTAGGGTTCTAGTCTTTAGGGTTTAGGGGTTTGTTTTTAGGTTTTAGTGTTTAGAGTATTAGGATTTAGGGTTTAGTGTATTAAAGTTTAGGGTTTTAGATTTAGTTTTTAGGGTTTAGTGTATTAAAGTTTAGGGTTTTAGATTTAGTTTATAGGGTTTAGAGTTTAGGTTTTTCTTTAAATTTTAGGGTTTTGAGTTTTTCGGTTATATGCTTAGTTTTAGGGTTTAATTTTAAGGTTTATGGTTTTAGGTTTTAGTTTTTAGGGTTTTGTTTTAGGTTTTAGGGTTCAGAATATTAGGGTTTAATGTTTAGTTTTAGGGTTTAGGGTTTTAGTGTATTCAAGATTAGGGTTTTAGTTTGTAGGGTTTAGGGTTTTTGTTTTAGATTTTAGGGTTTAGAATATTAGGGTTTAATGTTTACTTTTAGGGTTTAGGATTTTAGTGTATTCAAGTTTAGGGTTTTAGGTTTTAGTTTTTAGGGTTTTTGTTTTAGGTTTTAGGGTTTATAATTTTAGAGTTTAATATTTAGTTTTAGGGTTTAGGGTTTTAGTGTATTCAAGATTAGGGTTTTAGTTTTTAGGGTTTAGGGTTTTTGTTTTAGGTTTTAGGGTTTAGAATATTAGGGTTTAATGTTTACTTTTAGGCTTTAGGGTTTTAGTGTATTCAAGTTTAGGGTTATAATTTTTTGGGTTTAGGGTTTTGGTTTTAGGTTTTAGGGTTTAAAATTTTAGTTTTAGGGTTTAGGGTTTTAGTGTATTAAAGATTAGGGTTTTTGTTTTTAGGGTTTAGGGTTTCGTTTTTATGTTTTAGTGTCTAAAGTAATTAGGATTTAGGGTTTAGTGTATTAAAGTTTAGGGTTTTAGATTTAGTTTTTACGGTTTAGGGTTTAGGGTTTTTGTTTTCAATTTTAGGGTTTTGAGTTTTTGGGTTATATGCTTCATTTTAGTGTTTAATTTTAGGTTTTAGGGTTTAGGGTTTTATTGTATTCATGTTTAGGGTTTTAGGTTTTTGTTTTTATGGTTTTTGTTTTAGGTTTTTGGGTTTAGAATTTTAGGGTTTAATATTTAGTTTTAAGGTTTAGGGTTTTAGTGTATTAAAGATTAGGGTTCTAGTTTTTAGGGTTTAGGGTTTTGTTTTTATGGTTTTAGTGTTTAGAGTATTAGGATTTAGGGTTTAGTGTATTAATGTTTAGGGTTTTAGATTTAGTTTTTAGGGTTTAGTGTTTAGATTTTTTTTAAAATTTTAGGGTTTTGAGTTTTTCGGTTATATGCTTAGTTTTAGGGTTTAATTTTAAGGTTTAGGGTTTTAGGTTTTAGTTTTTAGGGTTTTTGTTTTAGGTTTTAGGGTTTAGAATATTAGGGTTTAATGTTTAGTTTTTTAGGGTTTAGGGTTTTAGTGTATTCAAGATTAGGGTTTTAGTTTTTAGGGTTTAGGGTTTTTGTTTTAGGTTTTAGGGTTTAGAATATTAGGGTTTAATGTTTAGTTTTAGGGTTTAGGGTTTTAGTGTATTCAAGATTAGGGTTTTAGTTTTTAGGGTTTAGGGTTTTTGTTTTAGGTTTTAGGGTTTAGAATATTAGGGTTTAATGTTTACTTTTAGGGTTTAGGGTTTTAGTGTATTCAAGTTTAGGGTTATAATTTTTTGGGTTTAGGGTTTTGAGTTTTTCGGTTATATGCTTAGTTTTAGGGTTTAATTTTAAGGTTTAGGGTTTTAGGTTTTAGTTTTTAGGGTTTTTGTTTTAGGTTTTAGGGTTTAGAATATTAGGGTTTAATGTTTAGTTTTAGGGTTTAGGGTTTTAGTGTATTCAAGATTAGGGTTTTAGTTTTTAGGGTTTAGGGTTTTTGTTTTAGGTTTTAGGGTTTAGAATATTAGGGTTTAATGTTTACTTTTAGGGTTTAGGGTTTTAGTGTATTCAAGTTTAGGGTTTTAGGTTTTAGTTTTTAGTGTTTTTGTTTTAGGTTTTAGGGTTTAGAATTTTAGGGTTTAATATTTAGTTTTAAGGTTTAGGGTTTTAGTGTATTAAAGATTAGGGTTCTAGTTTTTAGGGTTTAGGGTTTTGTTTTTATGGTTTTAGTGTTTAGAGTATTAGGATTTAGGGTTTAGTGTATTAATGTTTAGGGTTTTAGATTTAGTTTTTATGGTTTAGTGTTTAGATTTTTTTTAAAATTTTAGAGTTTTGAGTTTTTCGGTTATATGCTTAGTTTTAGGGTTTAATTTTAAGGTTTAGGGTTTTAGGTTTTAGTTTTTAGGGTTTTTGATTTAGGTTTTAGGGTTTAGAATATTAGGGTTTAATGTTTAATTTTAGGGTTTAGGGTTTTAGTGTATTCAAGATTAGGGTTTTAGTTTTAATTAGGGTTTAGGGTTTTTGTTTTAGGTTTTAGGGTTTAGAATATTAGGGTTTAATGTTTACTTTAATGTTTTAGGGTTTTAGTGTATTCAAGTTTAGGGTTATAATTTTTTGGGTTTAGGGTTTTGGTTTTAGGTTTTAGGGTTTAAAATTTTAGTTTTAGGGTTTAGGGTTTTGGTGTATTAAAGATTAGGGTTTTTGTTTTTAGGGTTTAAGGTTTCGTTTTTATATTTTAGTGTTTAGAGAATTAGGATTTAGGGTTTAGTGTATTAAAGTTTAGGGTTTTAGATTTAGTTTTTAGGGTTTAGGGTTTTTGTTTTCAATTTTAGGCTTTTGAGTTTTTGGGTTATATGTTTCGTTTTAGGGTTTAATTTTAGGTTTTAGGGTTTAGGGTTTTATTAATTCAAGTTTAGGGTTTAAGGTTTTCGTTTTTAGGGTTTTTGTTTTAGGTTTTAGGGTTTAGAATTTTGGGGTTAATATTTTGTTTTAGGGTTTAAGGTTTTAGTGTATTAAAGATTAGGGTTCTAGTCTTTAGGGTTTAGGGGTTTGTTTTTAGGTTTTAGTGTTTAGAGTATTAGGATTTAGGGTTTAGTGTATTAAAGTTTAGGGTTTTAGATTTAGTTTTTAGGGTTTAGTGTATTAAAGTTTAGGGTTTTAGATTTAGTTTATAGGGTTTAGAGTTTAGGTTTTTCTTTAAATTTTAGGGTTTTGAGTTTTTCGGTTATATGCTTAGTTTTAGGGTTTAATTTTAAGGTTTATGGTTTTAGGTTTTAGTTTTTAGGGTTTTTGTTTTAGGTTTTAGGGTTCAGAATATTAGGGTTTAATGTTTAGTTTTAGGGTTTAGGGTTTTAGTGTATTAAAGATTAGGGTTCTAGTTTTTAGGGTTTAGGTTTTGTTTTTATGGTTTTAGTGTTTAGAGTATTAGGATTTAGGGTTTAGTGTAGTGTATTAATGTTTAAGGTTTTAGATTTAGTTTTTAGGGTTTAGTGTTTAGATATTTTTTAAATATTTAGGGTTTTGAGTTTTTCGGTTATATGCTTAGTTTTAGGGTTTAATTTTAAGGTTTACGGTTTTAGGTTTTAGTTTTTAGGGTGTTTTTTAGGTTTTAGGGTTTAGAATATTAGGGTTTAATGTTTAGTTTTAGGGTTTAGGGTTTTAGTGTATTCAAGATTAGGGTTTTAGTTCTTAGGGTTTAGGGTTTTTGTTTTAGGTTTTAGGGTTTAGAATATTAGGGTTTAATGTTTAGTTTTAGGGTTTAGGGTTTTAGTGTATTCAAGATTAGGGTTTTAGTTTTTAGGGTTTAGGGTTTTTGTTTTAGGTTTTAGGGTTTAGAATATTAGGGTTTAATGTTTACTTTTAGGGTTTAGGGTTTTAGTGTATTCAAGTTTAGGGTTATAATTTTTTGGGTTTAGGGTTTTGGTTTTAGGTTTTAGGGTTTAAAATTTTAGTTTTAGGGTTTAGGGTTTTAGTGTATTAAAGATTAGGGTTTTTGTTTTTAGGGTTTAGGGTTTCGTTTTTATGTTTTAGTGTCTAAAGGAATTAGGATTTAGGGTTTAGTGTATTAAAATTTAGGGTTTTAGATTTAGTTTTTACGGTTTAGGGTTTAGGGTTTTTGTTTTCAATTTTAGGGTTTTGAGTTTTTGGGTTATATGCTTCGTTTTAGTGTTTAATTTTAGGTTTTAGGGTTTAGGGTTTTATTGTATTCATGTTTAGGGTTTTAGGTTTTTGTTTTTAGGGTTTTTGTTTTAGGTTTTTGGGTTTAGAATTTTAGGGTTTAATATTTAGTTTTAAGGTTTAGGGTTTTAGTGTATTAAAGATTAGGGTTTTAGTTTTTAGGGTTTAGGGTTTTGTTTTTATGGTTTTAGTGTTTAGAGTATTAGGATTTAGGGTTTAGTGTATTAATGTTTAGGGTTTTAGATTTAGTTTTTAGGGTTTAGTGTTTAGATTTTTTTTAAAATTTTAGGGTTTTGAGTTTTTCGGTTATATGCTTAGTTTTAGGGTTTAATTTTAAGGTTTAGGGTTTTAGGTTTTAGTTTTTAGGGTTTTTGTTTTAGGTTTTAGGGTTTAGAATATTAGGGTTTAATGTTTAGTTTTTTAGGGTTTAGGGTTTTAGTGTATTCAAGATTAGGGTTTTAGTTTTTAGGGTTTAGGGTTTTTGTTTTAGGTTTTAGGGTTTAGAATATTAGGGTTTAATGTTTACTTTTAGGCTTTAGGGTTTTAGTGTATTCAAGTTTAGGGTTATAATTTTTTGGGTTTAGGGTTTTGGTTTTAGGTTTTAGGGTTTAAAATTTTAGTTTTAGGGTTTAGGGTTTTAGTGTATTAAAGATTAGGGTTTTTGTTTTTAGGGTTTAGGGTTTCGTTTTTATGTTTTAGTGTCTAAAGTAATTAGGATTTAGGGTTTAGTATATTAAAGTTTAGGGTTTTAGATTTAGTTTTTACGGATTAGGGTTTAGGGTTTTTGTTTTCAATTTTAGGGTTTTGAGTTTTTGGGTTATATGCTTCGTTTTAGTGTTTAATTTTAGGTTTTAGGGTTTAGGGTTTTATTGTATTCATGTTTAGGGTTTTAGGTTTTTGTTTTAGGGTTTTTGTTTTAGATTTTTGGGTTTAGAATTTTAGGGTTTAATATTTAGTTTTAAGGTTTAGGGTTTTAGTGTATTAAAGATTAGGGTTCTAGTTTTTAGGGTTTAGGTTTTGTTTTTATGGTTTTAGTGTTTAGAGTATTAGGATTTAGGGTTTAGTGTAGTGTATTAATGTTTAAGTTTTTAGATTTAGTTTTTAGGGTTTAGTGTTTAGATATTTTTTAAATATTTAGGGTTTTGAGTTTTTCGGTTATATGCTTAGTTTTAGGGTTTAATTTTAAGGTTTACGGTTTTAGGTTTTAGTTTTTAGGGTGTTTTTTAGGTTTTAGGGTTTAGAATATTAGGGTTTAATGTTTAGTTTTAGGGTTTAGGGTTTTAGTGTATTCAAGATTAAGGTTTTAGTTTTTAGTTTTTAGTGTTTTTGTTTTAGGTTTTAGGGTTTAGAATTTTAGGGTTTAATATTTAGTTTTAAGGTTTAGGGTTTTAGTGTATTAAAGATTAGGGTTCTAGTTTTTAGGGTTTAGGGTTTTGTTTTTATGGTTTTAGTGTTTATAGTATTAGGATTTAGGGTTTAGTGTATTAATGTTTAGGGTTTTAGATTTAGTTTTTATGGTTTAGTGTTTAGATTTTTTTTAAAATTTTAGAGTTTTGAGTTTTTCGGTTATATGCTTAGTTTTAGGGTTTAATTTTAAGGTTTAGGGTTTTAGGTTTTAGTTTTTAAGGATTTTTTTAGGTTTTAGGGTTTAGAATATTAGGGTTTAATGTTTAATTTTAGGGTTTAGGGTTTTAGTGTATTCAAGATTAGTGTTTTAGTTTTTAGGGTTTAGGGTTTTTGTTTTAGGTTTTAGGGTTTAGAATATTAGGGTTTAATGTTTACTTTTAGGTTTAGGGTTTTAGTGTATTCAAGTTTAGGGTTTTAGGTTTTAGTTTTTAGGGTTTTTGTTTTAGGTTTTAGGGTTTATAATTTTAGAGTTTAATATTTAGTTTTAGGGTTTAAGGTTTTAGTGTATTAAAGATTAGGGTTATAGTTTTTAGGGATTAGGGTTTTGTTTTTAGGATTTGGTGTTTAGAGTATTATGATTTAGGGTTTAGTATATTAAAGTTTAGGGTTTTAGATTTAGTTTTTTAGGGTTTAGTGTTTAGATTTTTTTTAAAATTTTAGGGTTTTGAGTTTTTCGGTTATATGCTTAGTTTTAGGGTTTAATTTTAAGGTTTAGGGTTTTAGGTTTTAGTTTTTAGGGTTTTTGTTTTAGGTTTTAGGGTTTAGAATATTAGGGTTTAATGTTTAGTTTTAGGGTTTAGGGTTTTAGTGTATTCAAGATTAGGGTTTTAGTTTTAATTAGGGTTTAGGGTTTTTGTTTTAGGTTTTAGGGTTTAGAATATTAGGGTTTAATGTTTACTTTTATGGTTTAGGGTTTTAGTGTATTCAAGTTTAGGGTTATAATTTTTTGTGTTTAGGGTTTTGGTTTTAGGTTTTAGGGTTTAAAATTTTAGTTTTAGGGTTTAGGGTTTTGGTGTATTAAAGATTAGGGTTTTTGTTTTTAGGGTTTAAGGTTTCTTTTTTATGTTTTAGTGTTTAGAGAATTAGGATTTAGGGTTTAGTGTATTAAAGTTTAGGGTTTTAGATTTAGTTTTTAGGGTTTAGGGTTTAGGGTTTTTATTTTCAATTTTAGGCTTTTGAGTTTTTGGGTTATATGTTTCGTTTTAGGGTTTAATTTTAGGTTTTAGGGTTTAGGGTTTTATTAATTCAAGTTTAGGGTTTAAGGTTTTCGTTTTTAGGGTTTTTGTTTTAGGTTTTAGGGTTTAGAATTTTGGGGTTAATATTTTGTTTTAGGGTTTAGGGTTTTAGTGTATTAAAGATTAGGGTTCTAGTCTTTAGGGTTTAGGGGTTTGTTTTTAGGTTTTAGTGTTTAGAGTATTAGGATTTAGGGTTTAGTGTATTAAAGTTTAGGGTTTTAGATTTAGTTTTTAGGGTTTAGTGTATTAAAGTTTAGGGTTTTAGATTTAGTTTATAGGGTTTAGAGTTTAGGTTTTTCTTTAAATTTTAGGGTTTTGAGTTTTTCGGTTATATGCTTAGTTTTAGGGTTTAATTTTAAGGTTTATGGTTTTAGGTTTTAGTTTTTAGGGTTTTGTTTTAGGTTTTAGGGTTCAGAATATTAGGGTTTAATGTTTAGTTTTAGGGTTTAGGGTTTTAGTGTATTCAAGATTAGGGTTTTAGTTTGTAGGGTTTAGGGTTTTTGTTTTAGATTTTAGGGTTTAGAATATTAGGGTTTAATGTTTACTTTTAGGGTTTAGGATTTTAGTGTATTCAAGTTTAGGGTTTTAGGTTTTAGTTTTTAGGGTTTTTGTTTTAGGTTTTAGGGTTTATAATTTTAGAGTTTAATATTTAGTTTTAGGGTTTAGGGTTTTAGTGTATTCAAGATTAGGGTTTTAGTTTTTAGGGTTTAGGGTTTTTGTTTTAGGTTTTAGGGTTTAGAATATTAGGGTTTAATGTTTACTTTTAGGCTTTAGGGTTTTAGTGTATTCAAGTTTAGGGTTATAATTTTTTGGGTTTAGGGTTTTGGTTTTAGGTTTTAGGGTTTAAAATTTTAGTTTTAGGGTTTAGGGTTTTAGTGTATTAAAGATTAGGGTTTTTGTTTTTAGGGTTTAGGGTTTCGTTTTTATGTTTTAGTGTCTAAAGTAATTAGGATTTAGGGTTTAGTGTATTAAAGTTTAGGGTTTTAGATTTAGTTTTTACGGTTTAGGGTTTAGGGTTTTTGTTTTCAATTTTAGGGTTTTGAGTTTTTGGGTTATATGCTTCGTTTTAGTGTTTAATTTTAGGTTTTAGGTTTTAGGGTTTAGAATATTAGGGTTTAATGTTTACTTTAATGCTTTAGGGTTTTAGTGTATTCAAGTTTAGGGTTATAATTTTTTGGGTTTAGGGTTTTGGTTTTAGTATTTAGGGTTTAAAATTTTAGTTTTAGGGTTTAGGGTTTTGGTGTATTAAAGATTAGGGTTTTTGTTTTTAGGGTTTAAGGTTTCGTTTTTATATTTTAGTGTTTAGAGAATTAGGATTTAGGGTTTAGTGTATTAAAGTTTAGGGTTTTAGATTTAGTTTTTAGGGTTTAGGGTTTTTGTTTTCAATTTTAGGCTTTTGAGTTTTTGGGTTATATGTTTCGTTTTAGGGTTTAATTTTAGGTTTTAGGGTTTAGGGTTTTATTAATTCAAGTTTAGGGTTTAAGGTTTTCGTTTTTAGGGTTTTTGTTTTAGGTTTTAGGGTTTAGAATTTTGGGGTTAATATTTTGTTTTAGGGTTTAAGGTTTTAGTGTATTAAAGATTAGGGTTCTAGTCTTTAGGGTTTAGGGGTTTGTTTTTAGGTTTTAGTGTTTAGAGTATTAGGATTTAGGGTTTAGTGTATTAAAGTTTAGGGTTTTAGATTTAGTTTTTAGGGTTTAGTGTATTAAAGTTTAGGGTTTTAGATTTAGTTTATAGGGTTTAGAGTTTAGGTTTTTCTTTAAATTTTAGGGTTTTGAGTTTTTCGGTTATATGCTTAGTTTTAGGGTTTAATTTTAAGGTTTATGGTTTTAGGTTTTAGTTTTTAGGGTTTTTGTTTTAGGTTTTAGGGTTCAGAATATTAGGGTTTAATGTTTAGTTTTAGGGTTTAGGGCTTTAGTGTATTCAAGATTAGGGTTTTAGTTTGTAGGGTTTAGGGTTTTTGTTTTAGATTTTAGGGTTTAGAATATTAGGGTTTAATGTTTACTTTTAGGGTTTAGGGTTTTAGTGTATTCAAGTTTAGGGTTTTAGGTTTTAGTTTTTAGGGTTTTTGTTTTAGGTTTTAGGGTTTATAATTTTAGAGTTTAATATTTAGTTTTAGGGTTTAGGGTTTTAGTGTATTAAAGATTAGGGTTATAGTTTTTAGGGTTTAGGGTTTTGTTTTTAGGATTTGGTGTTTAGAGTATTAGGATTTAGGGTTTAGTATATTAAAGTTTAGGGTTTTAGATTTAGTTTTTTAGGGTTTAGTGTTTAGATTTTTTTTAAAATTTTAGGGTTTTGAGTTTTTCGGTTATATGCTTAGTTTTAGGGTTTAATTTTAAGGTTTAGGGTTTTAGGTTTTAGTTTTTAGGGTTTTTGTTTTAGGTTTTAGGGTTTAGAATATTAGGGTTTAATGTTTAGTTTTAGGGTTTAGGGTTTTAGTGTATTCAAGATTAGGGTTTTAGTTTTAATTAGGGTTTAGGGTTTTTGTTTTAGGTTTTAGGGTTTAGAATATTAGGGTTTAATGTTTACTTTTATGGTTTAGGGTTTTAGTGTATTCAAGTTTAGGGTTATAATTTTTTGGGTTTAGGGTTTTGGTTTTAGGTTTTAGGGTTTAAAATTTTAGTTTTAGGGTTTAGGGTTTTGGTGTATTAAAGATTAGGGTTTTTGTTTTTAGGGTTTAAGGTTTCGTTTTTATGTTTTAGTGTTTAGAGAATTAGGATTTAGGGTTTAGTGTATTAAAGTTTAGGGTTTTAGATTTAGTTTTTAGGGTTTAGGGTTTAGGGTTTTTGTTTTCAATTTTAGGCTTTTGAGTTTTTGGGTTATATGTTTCGTTTTAGGGTTTAATTTTAGGTTTTAGGGTTTAGGGTTTTATTAATTCAAGTTTAGGGTTTTAGGTTTTTGTTTTAGGGTTTTTGTTTTAGATTTTTGGGTTTAGAATTTTAGGGTTTAATATTTAGTTTTAAGGTTTAGGGTTTTAGTGTATTAAAGATTAGGGTTCTAGTTTTTAGGGTTTAGGTTTTGTTTTTATGGTTTTAGTGTTTAGAGTATTAGGATTTAGGGTTTAGTGTAGTGTATTAATGTTTAAGGTTTTAGATTTAGTTTTTAGGGTTTAGTGTTTAGATATTTTTTAAATATTTAGGTTTTTGAGTTTTTCGGTTATATGCTTAGTTTTAGGGTTTAATTTTAAGGTTTACGGTTTTAGGTTTTAGTTTTTAGGGTGTTTTTTAGGTTTTAGGGTTTAGAATATTAGGGTTTAATGTTTAGTTTTAGGGTTTAGGGTTTTAGTTTATTCAAGATTAGGGTTTTAGTTCTTAGGGTTTAGGGTTTTTGTTTTAGGTTTTAGGGTTTAGAATATTAGGGTTTAATGTTTAGTTTTAGGGTTTAGGGTTTTAGTGTATTCAAGATTAGGGTTTTAGTTTTTAGGGTTTAGGGTTTTTGTTTTAGGTTTTAGGGTTTAGAATATTAGGGTTTAATGTTTACTTTTAGGGTTTAGGGTTTTAGTGTATTCAAGTTTAGGGTTATAATTTTTTGGGTTTAGGGTTTTGGTTTTAGGTTTTAGGGTTTAAAATTTTAGTTTTAGGGTTTAGGGTTTTAGTGTATTAAAGATTAGGGTTTTTGTTTTTAGGGTTTAGGGTTTCGTTTTTATGTTTTAGTGTCTAAAGGAATTAGGATTTAGGGTTTAGTGTATTAAAATTTAGGGTTTTAGATTTAGTTTTTACGGTTTAGGGTTTAGGGTTTTTGTTTTCAATTTTAGGGTTTTGAGTTTTTGGGTTATATGCTTCGTTTTAGTGTTTAATTTTAGGTTTTAGGGTTTAGGGTTTTATTGTATTCATGTTTAGGGTTTTAGGTTTTTGTTTTTAGGGTTTTTGTTTTAGGTTTTAGGGTTTATAATTTTAGAGTTTAATATTTTGTTTTAGGGTTTAAGGTTTTAGTGTATTAAAGATTAGGGTTCTAGTTTTTAGGGTTTAGGGTTTTGTTTTTATGGTTTTAGTGTTTATAGTATTAGGATTTAGGGTTTAGTGTATTAATGTTTAGGGTTTTAGATTTAGTTTTTATGGTTTAGTGTTTAGATTTTTTTTAAAATTTTAGAGTTTTGAGTTTTTCGGTTATATGCTTAGTTTTAGGGTTTAATTTTAAGGTTTAGGGTTTTAGGTTTTAGTTTTTAAGGATTTTTTTAGGTTTTAGGGTTTAGAATATTAGGGTTTAATGTTTAATTTTAGGGTTTAGGGTTTTAGTGTATTCAAGATTAGTGTTTTAGTTTTTAGGGTTTAGGGTTTTTGTTTTAGGTTTTAGGGTTTAGAATATTAGGGTTTAATGTTTACTTTTAGGTTTAGGGTTTTAGTGTATTCAAGTTTAGGGTTTTAGGTTTTAGTTTTTAGGGTTTTTGTTTTAGGTTTTAGGGTTTATAATTTTAGAGTTTAATATTTAGTTTTAGGGTTTAAGGTTTTAGTGTATTAAAGATTAGGGTTATAGTTTTTAGGGATTAGGGTTTTGTTTTTAGGATTTGGTGTTTAGAGTATTATGATTTAGGGTTTAGTATATTAAAGTTTAGGGTTTTAGATTTAGTTTTTTAGGGTTTAGTGTTTAGATTTTTTTTAAAATTTTAGGGTTTTGAGTTTTTCGGTTATATGCTTAGTTTTAGGGTTTAATTTTAAGGTTTAGGGTTTTAGGTTTTAGTTTTTAGGGTTTTTGTTTTAGGTTTTAGGGTTTAGAATATTAGGGTTTAATGTTTAGTTTTAGGGTTTAGGGTTTTAGTGTATTCAAGATTAGGGTTTTAGTTTTAATTAGGGTTTAGGGTTTTTGTTTTAGGTTTTAGGGTTTAGAATATTAGGGTTTAATGTTTACTTTTATGGTTTAGGGTTTTAGTGTATTCAAGTTTAGGATTATAATTTTTTGTGTTTAGGGTTTTGGTTTTAGGTTTTAGGGTTTAAAATTTTAGTTTTAGGGTTTAGGGTTTTGGTGTATTAAAGATTAGGGTTTTTGTTTTTAGGGTTTAAGGTTTCTTTTTTATGTTTTAGTGTTTAGAGAATTAGGATTTAGGGTTTAGTGTATTAAAGTTTAGGGTTTTAGATTTAGTTTTTAGGGTTTAGGGTTTAGGGTTTTTGTTTTCAATTTTAGGCTTTTGAGTTTTTGGGTTATATGTTTCGTTTTAGGGTTTAATTTTAGGTTTTAGGGTTTAGGGTTTTATTAATTCAAGTTTAGGGTTTAAGGTTTTCGTTTTTAGGGTTTTTGTTTTAGGTTTTAGGGTTTAGAATTTTGGGGTTAATATTTTGTTTTAGGGTTTAGGGTTTTAGTGTATTAAAGATTAGGGTTCTAGTCTTTAGGGTTTAGGGGTTTGTTTTTAGGTTTTAGTGTTTAGAGTATTAGGATTTAGGGTTTAGTGTATTAAAGTTTAGGGTTTTAGATTTAGTTTTTAGGGTTTAGTGTATTAAAGTTTAGGGTTTTAGATTTAGTTTATAGGGTTTAGAGTTTAGGTTTTTCTTTAAATTTTAGGGTTTTGAGTTTTTCGGTTATATGCTTAGTTTTAGGGTTTAATTTTAAGGTTTATGGTTTTAGGTTTTAGTTTTTAGGGTTTTGTTTTAGGTTTTAGGGTTCAGAATATTAGGGTTTAATGTTTAGTTTTAGGGTTTAGGGTTTTAGTGTATTCAAGATTAGGGTTTTAGTTTGTAGGGTTTAGGGTTTTTGTTTTAGATTTTAGGGTTTAGAATATTAGGGTTTAATGTTTACTTTTAGGGTTTAGGATTTTAGTGTATTCAAGTTTAGGGTTTTAGGTTTTAGTTTTTAGGGTTTTTGTTTTAGGTTTTAGGGTTTATAATTTTAGATTTTAATATTTAGTTTTAGGGTTTAGGGTTTTAGTGTATTCAAGATTAGGGTTTTAGTTTTTAGGGTTTAGGGTTTTTGTTTTAGGTTTTAGGGTTTAGAATATTAGGGTTTAATGTTTACTTTTAGGCTTTAGGGTTTTAGTGTATTCAAGTTTAGGGTTATAATTTTTTGGGTTTAGGGTTTTGGTTTTAGGTTTTAGGGTTTAAAATTTTAGTTTTAGGGTTTAGGGTTTTAGTGTATTAAAGATTAGGGTTTTTGTTTTTAGGGTTTAGGGTTTCGTTTTTATGTTTTAGTGTCTAAAGTAATTAGGATTTAGGGTTTAGTGTATTAAAGTTTAGGGTTTTAGATTTAGTTTTTACGGTTTAGGGTTTAGGGTTTTTGTTTTCAATTTTAGGGTTTTGAGTTTTTGGGTTATATGCTTCGTTTTAGTGTTTAATTTTAGGTTTTAGGTTTTAGGGTTTAGAATATTAGGGTTTAATGTTTACTTTAATGCTTTAGGGTTTTAGTGTATTCAAGTTTAGGGTTATAATTTTTTGGGTTTAGGGTTTTGGTTTTAGTATTTAGGGTTTAAAATTTTAGTTTTAGGGTTTAGGGTTTTGGTGTATTAAAGATTAGGGTTTTTGTTTTTAGGGTTTAAGGTTTCGTTTTTATATTTTAGTGTTTAGAGAATTAGGATTTAGGGTTTAGTGTATTAAAGTTTAGGGTTTTAGATTTAGTTTTTAGGGTTTAGGGTTTTTGTTTTCAATTTTAGGCTTTTGAGTTTTTGGGTTATATGTTTCGTTTTAGGGTTTAATTTTAGGTTTTAGGGTTTAGGGTTTTATTAATTCAAGTTTAGGGTTTAAGGTTTTCGTTTTTAGGGTTTTTGTTTTAGGTTTTAGGGTTTAGAATTTTGGGGTTAATATTTTGTTTTAGGGTTTAAGGTTTTAGTGTATTAAAGATTAGGGTTCTAGTCTTTAGGGTTTAGGGGTTTGTTTTTAGGTTTTAGTGTTTAGAGTATTAGGATTTAGGGTTTAGTGTATTAAAGTTTAGGGTTTTAGATTTAGTTTTTAGGGTTTAGTGTATTAAAGTTTAGGGTTTTAGATTTAGTTTATAGGGTTTAGAGTTTAGGTTTTTCTTTAAATTTTAGGGTTTTGAGTTTTTCGGTTATATGCTTAGTTTTAGGGTTTAATTTTAAGGTTTATGGTTTTAGGTTTTAGTTTTTAGGGTTTTTGTTTTAGGTTTTAGGGTTCAGAATATTAGGGTTTAATGTTTAGTTTTAGGGTTTAGGGCTTTAGTGTATTCAAGATTAGGGTTTTAGTTTGTAGGGTTTAGGGTTTTTGTTTTAGATTTTAGGGTTTAGAATATTAGGGTTTAATGTTTACTTTTAGGGTTTAGGGTTTTAGTGTATTCAAGTTTAGGGTTTTAGGTTTTAGTTTTTAGGGTTTTTGTTTTAGGTTTTAGGGTTTATAATTTTAGAGTTTAATATTTAGTTTTAGGGTTTAGGGTTTTAGTGTATTAAAGATTAGGGTTATAGTTTTTAGGGTTTAGGGTTTTGTTTTTAGGATTTGGTGTTTAGAGTATTAGGATTTAGGGTTTAGTATATTAAAGTTTAGGGTTTTAGATTTAGTTTTTTAGGGTTTAGTGTTTAGATTTTTTTTAAAATTTTAGGGTTTTGAGTTTTTCGGTTATATGCTTAGTTTTAGGGTTTAATTTTAAGGTTTAGGGTTTTAGGTTTTAGTTTTTAGGGTTTTTGTTTTAGGTTTTAGGGTTTAGAATATTAGGGTTTAATGTTTAGTTTTAGGGTTTAGGGTTTTAGTGTATTCAAGATTAGGGTTTTAGTTTTAATTAGGGTTTAGGGTTTTTGTTTTAGGTTTTAGGGTTTAGAATATTAGGGTTTAATGTTTACTTTTATGGTTTAGGGTTTTAGTGTATTCAAGTTTAGGGTTATAATTTTTTGGGTTTAGGGTTTTGGTTTTAGGTTTTAGGGTTTAAAATTTTAGTTTTAGGGTTTAGGGTTTTGGTGTATTAAAGATTAGGGTTTTTGTTTTTAGGGTTTAAGGTTTCGTTTTTATGTTTTAGTGTTTAGAGAATTAGGATTTAGGGTTTAGTGTATTAAAGTTTAGGGTTTTAGATTTAGTTTTTAGGGTTTAGGGTTTAGGGTTTTTGTTTTCAATTTTAGGCTTTTGAGTTTTTGGGTTATATGTTTCGTTTTAGGGTTTAATTTTAGGTTTTAGGGTTTAGGGTTTTATTAATTCAAGTTTAGGGTTTTAGGTTTTTGTTTTAGGGTTTTTGTTTTAGATTTTTGGGTTTAGAATTTTAGGGTTTAATATTTAGTTTTAAGGTTTAGGGTTTTAGTGTATTAAAGATTAGGGTTCTAGTTTTTAGGGTTTAGGTTTTGTTTTTATGGTTTTAGTGTTTAGAGTATTAGGATTTAGGGTTTAGTGTAGTGTATTAATGTTTAAGGTTTTAGATTTAGTTTTTAGGGTTTAGTGTTTAGATATTTTTTAAATATTTAGGTTTTTGAGTTTTTCGGTTATATGCTTAGTTTTAGGGTTTAATTTTAAGGTTTACGGTTTTAGGTTTTAGTTTTTAGGGTGTTTTTTAGGTTTTAGGGTTTAGAATATTAGGGTTTAATGTTTAGTTTTAGGGTTTAGGGTTTTAGTGTATTCAAGATTAGGGTTTTAGTTCTTAGGGTTTAGGGTTTTTGTTTTAGGTTTTAGGGTTTAGAATATTAGGGTTTAATGTTTAGTTTTAGGGTTTAGGGTTTTAGTGTATTCAAGATTAGGGTTTTAGTTTTTAGGGTTTAGGGTTTTTGTTTTAGGTTTTAGGGTTTAGAATATTAGGGTTTAATATTTACTTTTAGGGTTTAGGGTTTTAGTGTATTCAAGTTTAGGGTTATAATTTTTTGGGTTTAGGGTTTTGGTTTTAGGTTTTAGGGTTTAAAATTTTAGTTTTAGGGTTTAGGGTTTTAGTGTATTAAAGATTAGGGTTTTTGTTTTTAGGGTTTAGGGTTTCGTTTTTATGTTTTAGTGTCTAAAGGAATTAGGATTTAGGGTTTAGTGTATTAAAATTTAGGGTTTTAGATTTAGTTTTTACGGTTTAGGGTTTAGGGTTTTTGTTTTCAATTTTAGGGTTTTGAGTTTTTGGGTTATATGCTTCGTTTTAGTGTTTAATTTTAGGTTTTAGGGTTTAGGGTTTTATTGTATTCATGTTTAGGGTTTTAGGTTTTTGTTTTTAGGGTTTTTGTTTTAGGTTTTTGGGTTTAGAATTTTAGGGTTTAATATTTAGTTTTAAGGTTTAGGGTTTTAGTGTATTAAAGATTAGGGTTTTAGTTTTTAGGGTTTAGGGTTTTGTTTTTATGGTTTTAGTGTTTAGAGTATTAGGATTTAGGGTTTAGTGTATTAATGTTTAGGGTTTTAGATTTAGTTTTTAGGGTTTAGTGTTTAGATTTTTTTTAAAATTTTAGGGTTTTGAGTTTTTCGGTTATATGCTTAGTTTTAGGGTTTAATTTTAAGGTTTAGGGTTTTAGGTTTTAGTTTTTAGGGTTTTTGTTTTAGGTTTTAGGGTTTAGAATATTAGGGTTTAATGTTTAGTTTTTTAGGGTTTAGGGTTTTAGTGTATTCAAGATTAGGGTTTTAGTTTTTAGGGTTTAGGGTTTTTGTTTTAGGTTTTAGGGTTTAGAATATTAGGGTTTAATGTTTACTTTTAGGCTTTAGGGTTTTAGTGTATTCAAGTTTAGGGTTATAATTTTTTGGGTTTAGGGTTTTGGTTTTAGGTTTTAGGGTTTAAAATTTTAGTTTTAGGGTTTAGGGTTTTAGTGTATTAAAGATTAGGGTTTTTGTTTTTAGGGTTTAGGGTTTCGTTTTTATGTTTTAGTGTCTAAAGTAATTAGGATTTAGGGTTTAGTATATTAAAGTTTAGGGTTTTAGATTTAGTTTTTACGGATTAGGGTTTAGGGTTTTTGTTTTCAATTTTAGGGTTTTGAGTTTTTGGGTTATATGCTTCGTTTTAGTGTTTAATTTTAGGTTTTAGGGTTTAGGGTTTTATTGTATTCATGTTTAGGGTTTTAGGTTTTTGTTTTAGGGTTTTTGTTTTAGATTTTTGGGTTTAGAATTTTAGGGTTTAATATTTAGTTTTAAGGTTTAGGGTTTTAGTGTATTAAAGATTAGGGTTCTAGTTTTTAGGGTTTAGGTTTTGTTTTTATGGTTTTAGTGTTTAGAGTATTAGGATTTAGGGTTTAGTGTAGTGTATTAATGTTTAAGGTTTTAGATTTAGTTTTTAGGGTTTAGTGTTTAGATATTTTTTAAATATTTAGGGTTTTGAGTTTTTCGGTTATATGCTTAGTTTTAGGGTTTAATTTTAAGGTTTACGGTTTTAGGTTTTAGTTTTTAGGGTGTTTTTTAGGTTTTAGGGTTTAGAATATTAGGGTTTAATGTTTAGTTTTAGGGTTTAGGGTTTTAGTGTATTCAAGATTAAGGTTTTAGTTTTTAGTTTTTAGTGTTTTTGTTTTAGGTTTTAGGGTTTAGAATTTTAGGGTTTAATATTTAGTTTTAAGGTTTAGGGTTTTAGTGTATTAAAGATTAGGGTTCTAGTTTTTAGGGTTTAGGGTTTTGTTTTTATGGTTTTAGTGTTTATAGTATTAGGATTTAGGGTTTAGTGTATTAATGTTTAGGGTTTTAGATTTAGTTTTTATGGTTTAGTGTTTAGATTTTTTTTAAAATTTTAGAGTTTTGAGTTTTTCGGTTATATGCTTAGTTTTAGGGTTTAATTTTAAGGTTTAGGGTTTTAGGTTTTAGTTTTTAAGGATTTTTTTAGGTTTTAGGGTTTAGAATATTAGGGTTTAATGTTTAATTTTAGGGTTTAGGGTTTTAGTGTATTCAAGATTAGTGTTTTAGTTTTTAGGGTTTAGGGTTTTTGTTTTAGGTTTTAGGGTTTAGAATATTAGGGTTTAATGTTTACTTTTAGGTTTAGGGTTTTAGTGTATTCAAGTTTAGGGTTTTAGGTTTTAGTTTTTAGGGTTTTTGTTTTAGGTTTTAGGGTTTATAATTTTAGAGTTTAATATTTAGTTTTAGGGTTTAGGGTTTTAGTGTATTAAAGATTAGGGTTATAGTTTTTAGGGATTAGGGTTTTGTTTTTAGGATTTGGTGTTTAGAGTATTAGGATTTAGGGTTTAGTATATTAAAGTTTAGGGTTTTAGATTTAGTTTTTTAGGGTTTAGTGTTTAGATTTTTTTTAAAATTTTAGGGTTTTGAGTTTTTCGGTTATATGCTTAGTTTTAGGGTTTAATTTTAAGGTTTAGGGTTTTAGGTTTTAGTTTTTAGGGTTTTTGTTTTAGGTTTTAGGGTTTAGAATATTAGGGTTTAATGTTTAGTTTTAGGGTTTAGGGTTTTAGTGTATTCAAGATTAGGGTTTTAGTTTTAATTAGGGTTTAGGGTTTTTGTTTTAGGTTTTAGGGTTTAGAATATTAGGGTTTAATGTTTACTTTAATGGTTTAGGGTTTTAGTGTATTCAAGTTTAGGGTTATAATTTTTTGGGTTTAGGGTTTTGGTTTTAGGTTTTAGGGTTTAAAATTTTAGTTTTAGGGTTTAGGGTTTTGGTGTATTAAAGATTAGGGTTTTTGTTTTTAGGGTTTAAGGTTTCGTTTTTATATTTTAGTGTTTAGAGAATTAGGATTTAGGGTTTAGTGTATTAAAGTTTAGGGTTTTAGATTTAGTTTTTAGGGTTTAGGGTTTTTGTTTTCAATTTTAGGCTTTTGAGTTTTTGGGTTATATGTTTCGTTTTAGGGTTTAATTTTAGGTTTTAGGGTTTAGGGTTTTATTAATTCAAGTTTAGGGTTTAAGGTTTTCGTTTTTAGGGTTTTTGTTTTAGGTTTTAGGGTTTAGAATTTTGGGGTTAATATTTTGTTTTAGGGTTTAAGGTTTTAGTGTATTAAAGATTAGGGTTCTAGTCTTTAGGGTTTAGGGGTTTGTTTTTAGGTTTTAGTGTTTAGAGTATTAGGATTTAGGGTTTAGTGTATTAAAGTTTAGGGTTTTAGATTTAGTTTTTAGGGTTTAGTGTATTAAAGTTTAGGGTTTTAGATTTAGTTTATAGGGTTTAGAGTTTAGGTTTTTCTTTAAATTTTAGGGTTTTGAGTTTTTCGGTTATATGCTTAGTTTTAGGGTTTAATTTTAAGGTTTATGGTTTTAGGTTTTAGTTTTTAGGGTTTTTGTTTTAGGTTTTAGGTTTCAGAATATTAGGGTTTAATGTTTAGTTTTAGGGTTTAGGGCTTTAGTGTATTCAAGATTAGGGTTTTAGTTTGTAGGGTTTAGGGTTTTTGTTTTAGATTTTAGGGTTTAGAATATTAGGGTTTAATGTTTACTTTTAGGGTTTAGGGTTTTAGTGTATTCAAGTTTAGGGTTTTAGGTTTTAGTTTTTAGGGTTTTTGTTTTAGGTTTTAGGGTTTATAATTTTAGAGTTTAATATTTAGTTTTAGGGTTTAGGGTTTTAGTGTATTAAAGATTAGGGTTATAGTTTTTAGGGTTTAGGGTTTTGTTTTTAGGATTTGGTGTTTAGAGTATTAGGATTTAGGGTTTAGTATATTAAAGTTTAGGGTTTTAGATTTAGTTTTTTAGGGTTTAGTGTTTAGATTTTTTTTAAAATTTTAGGGTTTTGAGTTTTTCGGTTATATGCTTAGTTTTAGGGTTTAATTTTAAGGTTTAGGGTTTTAGGTTTTAGTTTTTAGGGTTTTTGTTTTAGGTTTTAGGGTTTAGAATATTAGGGTTTAATGTTTAGTTTTAGGGTTTAGGGTTTTAGTGTATTCAAGATTAGGGTTTTAGTTTTAATTAGGGTTTAGGGTTTTTGTTTTAGGTTTTAGGGTTTAGAATATTAGGGTTTAATGTTTACTTTTATGGTTTAGGGTTTTAGTGTATTCAAGTTTAGGGTTATAATTTTTTGGGTTTAGGGTTTTGGTTTTAGGTTTTAGGGTTTAAAATTTTAGTTTTAGGGTTTAGGGTTTTGGTGTATTAAAGATTAGGGTTTTTGTTTTTAGGGTTTAAGGTTTCGTTTTTATGTTTTAGTGTTTAGAGAATTAGGATTTAGGGTTTAGTGTATTAAAGTTTAGGGTTTTAGATTTAGTTTTTAGGGTTTAGGGTTTAGGGTTTTTGTTTTCAATTTTAGGCTTTTGAGTTTTTGGGTTATATGTTTCGTTTTAGGGTTTAATTTTAGGTTTTAGGGTTTAGGGTTTTATTAATTCAAGTTTAGGGTTTTAGGTTTTTGTTTTAGGGTTTTTGTTTTAGATTTTTGGGTTTAGAATTTTAGGGTTTAATATTTAGTTTTAAGGTTTAGGGTTTTAGTGTATTAAAGATTAGGGTTCTAGTTTTTAGGGTTTAGGTTTTGTTTTTATGGTTTTAGTGTTTAGAGTATTAGGATTTAGGGTTTAGTGTAGTGTATTAATGTTTAAGGTTTTAGATTTAGTTTTTAGGGTTTAGTGTTTAGATATTTTTTAAATATTTAGGGTTTTGAGTTTTTTTTTTTATATGCTTAGTTTTAGGGTTTAATTTTAAGGTTTACGGTTTTAGGTTTTAGTTTTTAGGGTGTTTTTTAGGTTTTAGGGTTTAGAATATTAGGGTTTAATGTTTAGTTTTAGGGTTTAGGGTTTTAGTGTATTCAAGATTAGGGTTTTAGTTCTTAGGGTTTAGGGTTTTTGTTTTAGGTTTTAGGGTTTAGAATATTAGGGTTTAATGTTTAGTTTTAGGGTTTAGGGTTTTAGTGTATTCAAGATTAGGGTTTTAGTTTTTAGGGTTTAGGGTTTTTGTTTTAGGTTTTAGGGTTTAGAATATTAGGGTTTAATGTTTACTTTTAGGGTTTAGGGTTTTAGTGTATTCAAGTTTAGGGTTATAATTTTTTGGGTTTAGGGTTTTGGTTTTAGGTTTTAGGGTTTAAAATTTTAGTTTTAGGGTTTAGGGTTTTAGTGTATTAAAGATTAGGGTTTTTGTTTTTAGGGTTTAGGGTTTCGTTTTTATGTTTTAGTGTCTAAAGGAATTAGGATTTAGGGTTTAGTGTATTAAAATTTAGGGTTTTAGATTTAGTTTTTACGGTTTAGGGTTTAGGGTTTTTGTTTTCAATTTTAGGGTTTTGAGTTTTTGGGTTATATGCTTCGTTTTAGTGTTTAATTTTAGGTTTTAGGGTTTAGGGTTTTATTGTATTCATGTTTAGGGTTTTAGGTTTTTGTTTTTAGGGTTTTTGTTTTAGGTTTTTGGGTTTAGAATTTTAGGGTTTAATATTTAGTTTTAAGGTTTAGGGTTTTAGTGTATTAAAGATTAGGGTTTTAGTTTTTAGGGTTTAGGGTTTTGTTTTTATGGTTTTAGTGTTTAGAGTATTAGGATTTAGGGTTTAGTGTATTAATGTTTAGGGTTTTAGATTTAGTTTTTAGGGTTTAGTGTTTAGATTTTTTTTAAAATTTTAGGGTTTTGAGTTTTTCGGTTATATGCTTAGTTTTAGGGTTTAATTTTAAGGTTTAGGGTTTTAGGTTTTAGTTTTTAGGGTTTTTGTTTTAGGTTTTAGGGTTTAGAATATTAGGGTTTAATGTTTAGTTTTTTAGGGTTTAGGGTTTTAGTGTATTCAAGATTAGGGTTTTAGTTTTTAGGGTTTAGGGTTTTTGTTTTAGGTTTTAGGGTTTAGAATATTAGGGTTTAATGTTTACTTTTAGGCTTTAGGGTTTTAGTGTATTCAAGTTTAGGGTTATAATTTTTTGGGTTTAGGGTTTTGGTTTTAGGTTTTAGGGTTTAAAATTTTAGTTTTAGGGTTTAGGGTTTTAGTGTATTAAAGATTAGGGTTTTTGTTTTTAGGGTTTAGGGTTTCGTTTTTATGTTTTAGTGTCTAAAGTAATTAGGATTTAGGGTTTAGTATATTAAAGTTTAGGGTTTTAGATTTAGTTTTTACGGATTAGGGTTTAGGGTTTTTGTTTTCAATTTTAGGGTTTTGAGTTTTTGGGTTATATGCTTCGTTTTAGTGTTTAATTTTAGGTTTTAGGGTTTAGGGTTTTATTGTATTCATGTTTAGGGTTTTAGGTTTTTGTTTTAGGGTTTTTGTTTTAGATTTTTGGGTTTAGAATTTTAGGGTTTAATATTTAGTTTTAAGGTTTAGGGTTTTAGTGTATTAAAGATTAGGGTTCTAGTTTTTAGGGTTTAGGTTTTGTTTTTATGGTTTTAGTGTTTAGAGTATTAGGATTTAGGGTTTAGTGTAGTGTATTAATGTTTAAGGTTTTAGATTTAGTTTTTAGGGTTTAGTGTTTAGATATTTTTTAAATATTTAGGGTTTTGAGTTTTTCGGTTATATGCTTAGTTTTAGGGTTTAATTTTAAGGTTTACGGTTTTAGGTTTTAGTTTTTAGGGTGTTTTTTAGGTTTTAGGGTTTAGAATATTAGGGTTTAATGTTTAGTTTTAGGGTTTAGGGTTTTAGTGTATTCAAGATTAAGGTTTTAGTTTTTAGTTTTTAGTGTTTTTGTTTTAGGTTTTAGGGTTTAGAATTTTAGGGTTTAATATTTAGTTTTAAGGTTTAGGGTTTTAGTGTATTAAAGATTAGGGTTCTAGTTTTTAGGGTTTAGGGTTTTGTTTTTATGGTTTTAGTGTTTATAGTATTAGGATTTAGGGTTTAGTGTATTAATGTTTAGGGTTTTAGATTTAGTTTTTATGGTTTAGTGTTTAGATTTTTTTTAAAATTTTAGAGTTTTGAGTTTTTCGGTTATATGCTTAGTTTTAGGGTTTAATTTTAAGGTTTAGGGTTTTAGGTTTTAGTTTTTAAGGATTTTTTTAGGTTTTAGGGTTTAGAATATTAGGGTTTAATGTTTAATTTTAGGGTTTAGGGTTTTAGTGTATTCAAGATTAGTGTTTTAGTTTTTAGGGTTTAGGGTTTTTGTTTTAGGTTTTAGGGTTTAGAATATTAGGGTTTAATGTTTACTTTTAGGTTTAGGGTTTTAGTGTATTCAAGTTTAGGGTTTTAGGTTTTAGTTTTTAGGGTTTTTGTTTTAGGTTTTAGGGTTTATAATTTTAGAGTTTAATATTTAGTTTTAGGGTTTAGGGTTTTAGTGTATTAAAGATTAGGGTTATAGTTTTTAGGGATTAGGGTTTTGTTTTTAGGATTTGGTGTTTAGAGTATTATGATTTAGGGTTTAGTATATTAAAGTTTAGGGTTTTAGATTTAGTTTTTTAGGGTTTAGTGTTTAGATTTTTTTTAAAATTTTAGGGTTTTGAGTTTTTCGGTTATATGCTTAGTTTTAGGGTTTAGTTTTAAGGTTTAGGGTTTTAGGTTTTAGTTTTTAGGGTTTTTGTTTTAGGTTTTAGGGTTTAGAATATTAGGGTTTAATGTTTAGTTTTAGGGTTTAGGGTTTTAGTGTATTCAAGATTAGGGTTTTAGTTTTAATTAGGGTTTAGGGTTTTTGTTTTAGGTTTTAGGGTTTAGAATATTAGGGTTTAATGTTTACTTTTATGGTTTAGGGTTTTAGTGTATTCAAGTTTAGGGTTATAATTTTTTGTGTTTAGGGTTTTGGTTTTAGGTTTTAGGGTTTAAAATTTTAGTTTTAGGGTTTAGGGTTTTGGTGTATTAAAGATTAGGGTTTTTGTTTTTAGGGTTTAAGGTTTCGTTTTTATGTTTTAGTGTTTAGAGAATTAGGATTTAGGGTTTAGTGTATTAAAGTTTAGGGTTTTAGATTTAGTTTTTAGGGTTTAGGGTTTAGGGTTTTTGTTTTCAATTTTAGGCTTTTGAGTTTTTGGGTTATATGTTTCGTTTTAGGGTTTAATTTTAGGTTTTAGGGTTTAGGGTTTTATTAATTCAAGTTTAGGGTTTAAGGTTTTCGTTTTTAGGGTTTTTGTTTTAGGTTTTAGGGTTTAGAATTTTGGGGTTAATATTTTGTTTTAGGGTTTAGGGTTTTAGTGTATTAAAGATTAGGGTTCTAGTCTTTAGGGTTTAGGGGTTTGTTTTTAGGTTTTAGTGTTTAGAGTATTAGGATTTAGGGTTTAGTGTATTAAAGTTTAGGGTTTTAGATTTAGTTTTTAGGGTTTAGTGTATTAAAGTTTAGGGTTTTAGATTTAGTTTATAGGGTTTAGAGTTTAGGTTTTTCTTTAAATTTTAGGGTTTTGAGTTTTTCGGTTATATGCTTAGTTTTAGGGTTTAATTTTAAGGTTTATGGTTTTAGGTTTTAGTTTTTAGGGTTTTGTTTTAGGTTTTAGGGTTCAGAATATTAGGGTTTAATGTTTAGTTTTAGGGTTTAGGGTTTTAGTGTATTCAAGATTAGGGTTTTAGTTTGTAGGGTTTAGGGTTTTTGTTTTAGATTTTAGGGTTTAGAATATTAGGGTTTAATGTTTACTTTTAGGGTTTAGGATTTTAGTGTATTCAAGTTTAGGGTTTTAGGTTTTAGTTTTTAGGGTTTTTGTTTTAGGTTTTAGGGTTTATAATTTTAGAGTTTAATATTTAGTTTTAGGGTTTAGGGTTTTAGTGTATTCAAGATTAGGGTTTTAGTTTTTAGGGTTTAGGGTTTTTGTTTTAGGTTTTAGGGTTTAGAATATTAGGGTTTAATGTTTACTTTTAGGCTTTAGGGTTTTAGTGTATTCAAGTTTAGGGTTCTAATTTTTTGGGTTTAGGGTTTTGGTTTTAGGTTTTAGGGTTTAAAATTTTAGTTTTAGGGTTTAGGGTTTTAGTGTATTAAAGATTAGGGTTTTTGTTTTTAGGGTTTAGGGTTTCGTTTTTATGTTTTAGTGTCTAAAGTAATTAGGATTTAGGGTTTAGTGTATTAAAGTTTAGGGTTTTAGATTTAGTTTTTACGGTTTAGGGTTTAGGGTTTTTGTTTTCAATTTTAGGGTTTTGAGTTTTTGGGTTATATGCTTCGTTTTAGTGTTTAATTTTAGGTTTTAGGGTTTAGGGTTTTATTGTATTCATGTTTAGGGTTTTAGGTTTTTGTTTTTATGGTTTTTGTTTTAGGTTTTTGGGTTTAGAATTTTAGGGTTTAATATTTAGTTTTAAGGTTTAGGGTTTTAGTGTATTAAAGATTAGGGTTCTAGTTTTTAGGGTTTAGGGTTTTGTTTTTATGGTTTTAGTGTTTAGAGTATTAGGATTTAGGGTTTAGTGTATTAATGTTTAGGGTTTTAGATTTAGTTTTTAGGGTTTAGTGTTTAGATTTTTTTTAAAATTTTAGGGTTTTGAGTTTTTCGGTTATATGCTTAGTTTTAGGGTTTAATTTTAAGGTTTAGGGTTTTAGGTTTTAGTTTTTAGGGTTTTTGTTTTAGGTTTTAGGGTTTAGAATATTAGGGTTTAATGTTTAGTTTTTTAAGGTTTAGGGTTTTAGTGTATTCAAGATTAGGGTTTTAGTTTTTAGGGTTTAGGGTTTTTGTTTTAGGTTTTAGGGTTTAGAATATTAGGGTTTAATGTTTAGTTTTAGGGTTTAGGGTTTTAGTGTATTCAAGATTAGGGTTTTAGTTTTTAGGGTTTAGGGTTTTTGTTTTAGGTTTTAGGGTTTAGAATATTAGGGTTTAATGTTTACTTTTAGGGTTTAGGGTTTTAGTGTATTCAAGTTTAGGGTTATAATTTTTTGGGTTTAGGGTTTTGGTTTTAGGTTTTAGGGTTTAAAATTTTAGTTTTAGGGTTTAGGGTTTTAGTGTATTAAAGATTAGGGTTTTTGTTTTTAGGGTTTAGGGTTTCGTTTTTATGTTTTAGTGTCTAAAGGAATTAGGATTTAGGGTTTAGTGTATTAAAATTTAGGGTTTTAGATTTAGTTTTTACGGTTTAGGGTTTAGGGTTTTTGTTTTCAATTTTAGGGTTTTGAGTTTTTGGGTTATATGCTTCGTTTTAGTGTTTAATTTTAGGTTTTAGGGTTTAGGGTTTTATTGTATTCATGTTTAGGGTTTTAGGTTTTTGTTTTTAGGGTTTTTGTTTTAGGTTTTTGGGTTTAGAATTTTAGGGTTTAATATTTAGTTTTAAGGTTTAGGGTTTTAGTGTATTAAAGATTAGGGTTCTAGTTTTTAGGGTTTAGGGTTTTGTTTTTATGGTTTTAGTGTTTAGAGTATTAGGATTTAGGGTTTAGTGTATTAATGTTTAGGGTTTTAGATTTAGTTTTTAGGGTTTAGTGTTTAGATTTTTTTTAAAATTTTAGGGTTTTGAGTTTTTCGGTTATATGCTTAGTTTTAGTGTTTAATTTTAAGGTTTAGGGTTTTAGGTTTTAGTTTTTAGGGTTTTTGTTTTAGGTTTTAGGGTTTAGAATATTAGGGTTTAATGTTTAGTTTTTTAGGGTTTAGGGTTTTAGTGTATTCAAGATTAGGGTTTTAGTTTTTAGGGTTTAGGGTTTTTGTTTTAGGTTTTAGGGTTTAGAATATTAGGGTTTAATGTTTACTTTTAGGCTTTAGGGTTTTAGTGTATTCAAGTTTAGGGTTATAATTTTTTGGGTTTAGGGTTTTGGTTTTAGGTTTTAGGGTTTAAAATTTTAGTTTTAGGGTTTAGGGTTTTAGTGTATTAAAGATTAGGGTTTTTGTTTTTAGGGTTTAGGGTTTCGTTTTTATGTTTTAGTGTCTAAAGTAATTAGGATTTAGGGTTTAGTGTATTAAAGTTTAGGGTTTTAGATTTAGTTTTTACGGTTTAGGGTTTAGGGTTTTTGTTTTCAATTTTAGGGTTTTGAGTTTTTGGGTTATATGCTTCGTTTTAGTGTTTAATTTTAGGTTTTAGGGTTTAGGGTTTTATTGTATTCATGTTTAGGGTTTTAGGTTTTTGTTTTTATGGTTTTTGTTTTAGGTTTTTGGGTTTAGAATTTTAGGGTTTAATATTTAGTTTTAAGGTTTAGGGTTTTAGTGTATTAAAGATTAGGGTTCTAGTTTTTAGGGTTTAGGGTTTTGTTTTTATGGTTTTAGTGTTTAGAGTATTAGGATTTAGGGTTTAGTGTATTAATGTTTAGGGTTTTAGATTTAGTTTTTAGGGTTTAGTGTTTAGATTTTTTTTAAAATTTTAGGGTTTTGAGTTTTTCGGTTATATGCTTAGTTTTATGGTTTAATTTTAAGGTTTAGGGTTTTAGGTTTTAGTTTTTAGGGTTTTTGTTTTAGGTTTTAGGGTTTAGAATATTAGGGTTTAATGTTTAGTTTTTTAGGGTTTAGGGTTTTAGTGTATTCAAGATTAGGGTTTTAGTTTTTAGGGTTTAGGGTTTTTGTTTTAGGTTTTAGGGTTTAGAATATTAGGGTTTAATGTTTACTTTTAGGCTTTAGGGTTTTAGTGTATTCAAGTTTAGGGTTATAATTTTTTGGGTTTAGGGTTTTGGTTTTAGGTTTTAGGGTTTAAAATTTTAGTTTTAGGGTTTAGGGTTTTAGTGTATTAAAGATTAGGGTTTTTGTTTTTAGGGTTTAGGGTTTCGTTTTTATGTTTTAGTGTCTAAAGTAATTAGGATTTAGGGTTTAGTATATTAAAGTTTAGGGTTTTAGATTTAGTTTTTACGGATTAGGGTTTAGGGTTTTTGTTTTCAGTTTTAGGGTTTTGAGTTTTTGGGTTATATGCTTCGTTTTAGTGTTTAATTTTAGGTTTTAGGGTTTAGGGTTTTATTGTATTCATGTTTAGGGTTTTAGGTTTTTGTTTTAGGGTTTTTGTTTTAGATTTTTGGGTTTAGAATTTTAGGGTTTAATATTTAGTTTTAAGGTTTAGGGTTTTAGTGTATTAAAGATTAGGGTTCTAGTTTTTAGGGTTTAGGTTTTGTTTTTATGGTTTTAGTGTTTAGAGTATTAGGATTTAGGGTTTAGTGTAGTGTATTAATGTTTAAGGTTTTAGATTTAGTTTTTAGGGTTTAGTGTTTAGATATTTTTTAAATATTTAGGGTTTTGAGTTTTTCGGTTATATGCTTAGTTTTAGGGTTTAATTTTAAGGTTTACGGTTTTAGGTTTTAGTTTTTAGGGTGTTTTTTAGGTTTTAGGGTTTAGAATATTAGGGTTTAATGTTTAGTTTTAGGGTTTAGGGTTTTAGTGTATTCAAGATTAGGGTTTTAGTTTTTAGGGTTTAGGGTTTTTGTTTTAGGTTTTAGGGTTTAGAATATTAGGGTTTAATGTTTACTTTTAGGGTTTAGGGTTTTAGTGTATTCAAGTTTAGGGTTTTAGGTTTTAGTTTTTAGTGTTTTTGTTTTAGGTTTTAGGGTTTAGAATTTTAGGGTTTAATATTTAGTTTTAAGGTTTAGGGTTTTAGTGTATTAAAGATTAGGGTTCTAGTTTTTAGGGTTTAGGGTTTTGTTTTTATGGTTTTAGTGTTTAGAGTATTAGGATTTAGGGTTTAGTGTATTAATGTTTAGGGTTTTAGATTTAGTTTTTATGGTTTAGTGTTTAGATTTTTTTTAAAATTTTAGAGTTTTGAGTTTTTCGGTTATATGCTTAGTTTTAGGGTTTAATTTTAAGGTTTAGGGTTTTAGGTTTTAGTTTTTAAGGATTTTTTTAGGTTTTAGGGTTTAGAATATTAGGGTTTAATGTTTAATTTTAGGGTTTAGGGTTTTAGTGTATTCAAGATTAGTGTTTTAGTTTTTAGGGTTTAGGGTTTTTGTTTTAGGTTTTAGGGTTTAGAATATTAGGGTTTAATGTTTACTTTTAGGTTTAGGGTTTTAGTGTATTCAAGTTTAGGGTTTTAGGTTTTAGTTTTTAGGGTTTTTGTTTTAGGTTTTAGGGTTTATAATTTTAGAGTTTAATATTTAGTTTTAGGGTTTAGGGTTTTAGTGTATTAAAGATTAGGGTTATAGTTTTTAGGGATTAGGGTTTTGTTTTTAGGATTTGGTGTTTAGAGTATTAGGATTTAGGGTTTAGTATATTAAAGTTTAGGGTTTTAGATTTAGTTTTTTAGGGTTTAGTGTTTAGATTTTTTTTAAAATTTTAGGGTTTTGAGTTTTTCGGTTATATGCTTAGTTTTAGGGTTTAATTTTAAGGTTTAGGGTTTTAGGTTTTAGTTTTTAGGGTTTTTGTTTTAGGTTTTAGGGTTTAGAATATTAGGGTTTAATGTTTAGTTTTAGGGTTTAGGGTTTTAGTGTATTCAAGATTAGGGTTTTAGTTTTAATTAGGGTTTAGGGTTTTTGTTTTAGGTTTTAGGGTTTAGAATATTAGGGTTTAATGTTTACTTTTATGGTTTAGGGTTTTAGTGTATTCAAGTTTAGGGTTATAATTTTTTGGGTTTAGGGTTTTGGTTTTAGGTTTTAGGGTTTAAAATTTTAGTTTTAGGGTTTAGGGTTTTGGTGTATTAAAGATTAGGGTTTTTGTTTTTAGGGTTTAAGGTTTCGTTTTTATGTTTTAGTGTTTATAGAATTAGGATTTAGGGTTTAGTGTATTAAAGTTTAGGGTTTTAGATTTAGTTTTTAGGGTTTAGGGTTTAGGGTTTTTGTTTTCAATTTTAGGCTTTTGAGTTTTTGGGTTATATGTTTCGTTTTAGGGTTTAATTTTAGGTTTTAGGGTTTAGGGTTTTATTAATTCAAGTTTAGGGTTTTAGGTTTTTGTTTTAGGGTTTTTGTTTTAGATTTTTGGGTTTAGAATTTTAGGGTTTAATATTTAGTTTTAAGGTTTAGGGTTTTAGTGTATTAAAGATTAGGGTTCTAGTTTTTAGGGTTTAGGTTTTGTTTTTATGGTTTTAGTGTTTAGAGTATTAGGATTTAGGGTTTAGTGTAGTGTATTAATGTTTAAGGTTTTAGATTTAGTTTTTAGGGTTTAGTGTTTAGATATTTTTTAAATATTTAGGGTTTTGAGTTTTTCGGTTATATGCTTAGTTTTAGGGTTTAATTTTAAGGTTTACGGTTTTAGGTTTTAGTTTTTAGGGTGTTTTTTAGGTTTTAGGGTTTAGAATATTAGGGTTTAATGTTTAGTTTTAGGGTTTAGGGTTTTAGTGTATTCAAGATTAGGGTTTTAGTTCTTAGGGTTTAGGGTTTTTGTTTTAGGTTTTAGGGTTTAGAATATTAGGGTTTAATGTTTAGTTTTAGGGTTTAGGGTTTTAGTGTATTCAAGATTAGGGTTTTAGTTTTTAGGGTTTAGGGTTTTTGTTTTAGGTTTTAGGGTTTAGAATATTAGGGTTTAATGTTTACTTTTAGGGTTTAGGGTTTTAGTGTATTCAAGTTTAGGGTTATAATTTTTTGGGTTTAGGGTTTTGGTTTTAGGTTTTAGGGTTTAAAATTTTAGTTTTAGGGTTTAGGGTTTTAGTGTATTAAAGATTAGGGTTTTTGTTTTTAGGGTTTAGGGTTTCGTTTTTATGTTTTAGTGTCTAAAGGAATTAGGATTTAGGGTTTAGTGTATTAAAATTTAGGGTTTTAAATTTAGTTTTTACGGTTTAGGGTTTAGGGTTTTTGTTTTCAATTTTAGGGTTTTGAGTTTTTGGGTTATATGCTTCGTTTTAGTGTTTAATTTTAGGTTTTAGGGTTTAGGGTTTTATTGTATTCATGTTTAGGGTTTTAGGTTTTTGTTTTTAAGGTTTTTGTTTTAGGTTTTTGGGTTTAGAATTTTAGGGTTTAATATTTAGTTTTAAGGTTTAGGGTTTTAGTGTATTAAAGATTAGGGTTTTAGTTTTTAGGGTTTAGGGTTTTGTTTTTATGGTTTTAGTGTTTAGAGTATTAGGATTTAGGGTTTAGTGTATTAATGTTTAGGGTTTTAGATTTAGTTTTTAGGGTTTAGTGTTTAGATTTTTTTTAAAATTTTAGGGTTTTGAGTTTTTCGGTTATATGCTTAGTTTTAGGGTTTAATTTTAAGGTTTAGGGTTTTAGGTTTTAGTTTTTAGGGTTTTTGTTTTAGGTTTTAGGGTTTAGAATATTAGGGTTTAATGTTTAGTTTTTTAGGGTTTAGGGTTTTAGTGTATTCAAGATTAGGGTTTTAGTTTTTAGGGTTTAGGGTTTTTGTTTTAGGTTTTAGGGTTTAGAATATTAGGGTTTAATGTTTACTTTTAGGCTTTAGGGTTTTAGTGTATTCAAGTTTAGGGTTATAATTTTTTGGGTTTAGGGTTTTGGTTTTAGGTTTTAGGGTTTAAAATTTTAGTTTTAGGGTTTAGGGTTTTAGTGTATTAAAGATTAGGGTTTTTGTTTTTAGGGTTTAGGGTTTCGTTTTTATGTTTTAGTGTCTAAAGTAATTAGGATTTAGGGTTTAGTATATTAAAGTTTAGGGTTTTAGATTTAGTTTTTACGGATTAGGGTTTAGGGTTTTTGTTTTCAATTTTAGGGTTTTGAGTTTTTGGGTTATATGCTTCGTTTTAGTGTTTAATTTTAGGTTTTAGGGTTTAGGGTTTTATTGTATTCATGTTTAGGGTTTTAGGTTTTTGTTTTTAAGGTTTTTGTTTTAGGTTTTTGGGTTTAGAATTTTAGGGTTTAATATTTAGTTTTAAGGTTTAGGGTTTTAGTGTATTAAAGATTAGGGTTTTAGTTTTTAGGGTTTAGGGTTTTGTTTTTATGGTTTTAGTGTTTAGAGTATTAGGATTTAGGGTTTAGTGTATTAATGTTTAGGGTTTTAGATTTTGTTTTTAGGGTTTAGTGTTTAGATTTTTTTTAAAATTTTAGGGTTTTGAGTTTTTCGGTTATATGCTTAGTTTTAGGGTTTAATTTTAAGGTTTAGGGTTTTAGGTTTTAGTTTTTAGGGTTTTTGTTTTAGGTTTTAGGGTTTAGAATATTAGGGTTTAATGTTTAGTTTTTTAGGGTTTAGGGTTTTAGTGTATTCAAGATTAGGGTTTTAGTTTTTAGGGTTTAGGGTTTTTGTTTTAGGTTTTAGGGTTTAGAATATTAGGGTTTAATGTTTACTTTTAGGCTTTAGGGTTTTAGTGTATTCAAGTTTAGGGTTATAATTTTTTGGGTTTAGGGTTTTGGTTTTAGGTTTTAGGGTTTAAAATTTTAGTTTTAGGGTTTAGGGTTTTAGTGTATTAAAGATTAGGGTTTTTGTTTTTAGGGTTTAGGGTTTTGTTTTTATGGTTTTAGTGTTTATAGTATTAGGATTTAGGGTTTAGTGTATTAATGTTTAGGGTTTTAGATTTAGTTTTTATGGTTTAGTGTTTAGATTTTTTTTAAAATTTTAGAGTTTTGAGTTTTTCGGTTATATGCTTAGTTTTAGGGTTTAATTTTAAGGTTTAGGGTTTTAGGTTTTAGTTTTTAAGGATTTTTTTAGGTTTTAGGGTTTAGAATATTAGGGTTTAATGTTTAATTTTAGGGTTTAGGGTTTTAGTGTATTCAAGATTAGTGTTTTAGTTTTTAGGGTTTAGGGTTTTTGTTTTAGGTTTTAGGGTTTAGAATATTAGGGTTTAATGTTTACTTTTAGGTTTAGGGTTTTAGTGTATTCAAGTTTAGGGTTTTAGGTTTTAGTTTTTAGGGTTTTTGTTTTAGGTTTTAGGGTTTATAATTTTAGAGTTTAATATTTAGTTTTAGGGTTTAGGGTTTTAGTGTATTAAAGATTAGGGTATTAGTTTTTAGGGATTAGGGTTTTGTTTTTAGGATTTGGTGTTTAGAGTATTAGGATTTAGGGTTTAGTATATTAAAGTTTAGGGTTTTAGATTTAGTTTTTTAGGGTTTAGTGTTTAGATTTTTTTTAAAATTTTAGGGTTTTGAGTTTTTCGGTTATATGCTTAGTTTTAGGGTTTAATTTTAAGGTTTAGGGTTTTAGGTTTTAGTTTTTAGGGTTTTTGTTTTAGGTTTTAGGGTTTAGAATATTAGGGTTTAATGTTTAGTTTTAGGGTTTAGGGTTTTAGTGTATTCAAGATTAGGGTTTTAGTTTTAATTAGGGTTTAGGGTTTTTGTTTTAGGTTTTAGGGTTTAGAATATTAGGGTTTAATGTTTACTTTTAGGGTTTAGGATTTTAGTGTATTCAAGTTTAGGGTTTTAGGTTTTAGTTTTTAGGGTTTTTGTTTTAGGTTTTAGGGTTTATAATTTTAGAGTTTAATATTTAGTTTTAGGGTTTAGGGTTTTAGTGTATTAAAGATTAGGGTTATAGTTTTTAGGGTTTAGGGTTTTGTTTTTAGGATTTGGTGTTTAGAGTATTAGGATTTAGGGTTTAGTATATTAAAGTTTAGGGTTTTAGATTTAGTTTTTTAGGGTTTAGTGTTTAGATTTTTTTTAAAATTTTAGGGTTTTGAGTTTTTCGGTTATATGCTTAGTTTTAGGGTTTAATTTTAAGGTTTAGGGTTTTAGGTTTTAGTTTTTAGGGTTTTTGTTTTAGGTTTTAGGGTTTAGAATATTAGGGTTTAATGTTTAGTTTTAGGGTTTAGGGTTTTAGTGTATTCAAGATTAGGGTTTTAGTTTTAATTAGGGTTTAGGGTTTTTGTTTTAGGTTTTAGGGTTTAGAATATTAGGGTTTAATGTTTACTTTTATGGTTTAGGGTTTTAGTGTATTCAAGTTTAGGGTTATAATTTTTTGGGTTTAGGGTTTTGGTTTTAGGTTTTAGGGTTTAAAATTTTAGTTTTAGGGTTTAGGGTTTTGGTGTATTAAAGATTAGGGTTTTTGTTTTTAGGGTTTAAGGTTTCGTTTTTATGTTTTAGTGTTTAGAGAATTAGGATTTAGGATTTAGTGTATTAAAGTTTAGGGTTTTAGATTTAGTTTTTAGGGTTTAGGGTTTTTGTTTTCAATTTTAGGCTTTTGAGTTTTTGGGTTATATGTTTCGTTTTAGGGTTTAATTTTAGGTTTTAGGGTTTAGGGTTTTATTAATTCAAGTTTAGGGTTTAAGGTTTTCGTTTTTAGGGTTTTTGTTTTAGGTTTTAGGGTTTAGAATTTTGGGGTTAATATTTTGTTTTAGGGTTTAGGGTTTTAGTTTATTAAAGATTAGGGTTCTAGTCTTTAGGGTTTAGGGGTTTGTTTTTAGGTTTTAGTGTTTAGAGTATTAGGATTTAGGGTTTAGTGTATTAAAGTTTAGGGTTTTAGATTTAGTTTTTAGGGTTTAGTGTATTAAAGTTTAGGGTTTTAGATTTAGTTTATAGGGTTTAGAGTTTAGGTTTTTCTTTAAATTTTAGGGTTTTGAGTTTTTCGGTTATATGCTTAGTTTTAGGGTTTAATTTTAAGGTTTATGGTTTTAGGTTTTAGTTTTTAGGGTTTTTGTTTTAGGTTTTAGGGTTTAGAATATTAGGGTTTAATGTTTAGTTTTAGGGTTTAGGGTTTTAGTGTATTCAAGATTAGGGTTTTAGTTTTAATTAGGGTTTAGTGTTTTTGTTTTAGGTTTTAGGGTTTAGAATATTAGGGTTTAATGTTTACTTTTATGGTTTAGGGTTTTAGCGTATTCAAGTTTAGGGTTATAATTTTTTGGGTTTAGGGTTTTGGTTTTAGGTTTTAGGGTTTAAAATTTTAGTTTTAGGGTTTAGGGTTTTGGTGTATTAAAGATTAGGGTTTTTGTTTTTAGGGTTTAAGGTTTCGTTTTTATGTTTTAGTGTTTAGAGAATTAGGATTTAGGGTTTAGTGTATTAAAGTTTAGGGTTTTAGATTTAGTTTTTAGGGTTTAGGGTTTAGGGTTTTTGTTTTCAATTTTAGGCTTTTGAGTTTTTGGGTTATATGTTTCGTTTTAGGGTTTAATTTTAGGTTTTAGGGTTTAGGGTTTTATTAATTCAAGTTTAGGGTTTAAGGTTTTCGTTTTTAGGGTTTTTGTTTTAGGTTTTAGGGTTTAGAATTTTGGGGTTAATATTTTGTTTTAGGGTTTAGGGTTTTAGTGTATTAAAGATTAGGGTTCTAGTCTTTAGGGTTTAGGGGTTTGTTTTTAGGTTTTAGTGTTTAGAGTATTAGGATTTAGGGTTTAGTGTATTAAAGTTTAGGGTTTTAGATTTAGTTTTTAGGGTTTAGTGTATTAAAGTTTAGGGTTTTAGATTTAGTTTATAGGGTTTAGAGTTTAGGTTTTTCTTTAAATTTTAGGGTTTTGAGTTTAAGGTTTATGGTTTTAGGTTTTAGTTTTTAGGGTTTTTGTTTTAGGTTTTAGGGTTTAGAATATTAGGGTTTAATGTTTAGTTTTAGGGTTTAGGGTTTTAGTGTATTCAAGATTAGGGTTTTAGTTTGTAGGGTTTAGGGTTTTTGTTTTAGATTTTAGGGTTTAGAATATTAGGGTTTAATGTTTACTTTTAGGGTTTAGAGTTTTAGTGTATTCAAGTTTTGGGTTATAATTTTTTGGGTTTAGGGTTTTGGTTTTAGATTTTAGGGTTTAAAATTTTAGTTTTAGGGTTTAGGGTTTTAGTGTATTAAAGATTAGGGTTTTTGTTTTTATGGTTTAGGGTTTCGTTTTTATTTTTCAGTGTTTAGAGAATTAGGATTTAGGGTTTAGTGTATTAAAGTTTAGGGTTTTAGATTTAGTTTTTACGGTATAGGGTTTAGGGTTTTTGTTTTCAATTTTAGGGTTTTGAGTTTTTGGGTTATATGCTTCGTTTTAGGGTTTAATTTTAGGTTTTAAGGTTGAGGGTTTTATTGTATTCAAGTTTAGGGTTTTAGGTTTTTGTTTTTAGGGTTTTTGTTTTAGGTTTTAGGGTTTAGAATTTTAGGGTTTAATATTAAGTTTTAAGGTTTAGGGTTTTAGTGTATTAAAGATTAGTGTTCTAGTTTTTAGGGTTTAGGGTTTTGTTTTTATGGTTTTAGTGTTTAGAGTATTAGGATTTAGGGTTTAGTGTATTAATGTTTAGAGTTTTAGATTTAGTTTTCAGGGTTTAGTGTTTAGATTGTTTTTAAAATTTTAGGGTTTTGAGTTTTTCGGTTATATGCTTAGTTTTAGGGTTTAATTTTAAGGTTTAGGGTTTTATGTTTTAGTTTTTAGGGTTTTTTTTAGGTTTTAGGGTTTAGAATATTAGGGTTTAATGTTTAGTTTTGGGGTTTAGGGTTTTAGTGTATTCAAGATTAGGGTTTTAGTTTTTAGGGTTTAGGGTTTTTGTTTTAGGTTTTAGGGTTTAGAATATTAGGGTTTAATGTTTACTTTTAGGGTTTAGGGTTTTAGTGTATTCAAGTTTAGGGTTTTAGGTTTTAGTTTTTAGGGTTTTTGTTTTAGGTTTTAGGGTTTAGAATTTTAGGGTTTAATATTTAGTTTTAAGGTTTAGGGTTTTAGTGTATTAAAGATTAGGGTTCTAGTTTTTAGGGTTTAGGGTTTTGTTTTTATGGTTTTAGTGTTTAGAGTATTAGGATTTAGGGTTTAGTGTATTAATGTTTAGGGTTTTAGATTTAGTTTTTAGGGTTTAGTGTTTAGATTTTTTTAAAAATTTTAGGGTTTTGAGTTTTTCGGTTATATGCTTAGTTTTAGGGTTTAATTTTAAGGTTTAGGGTTTTAGGTTTTAGTTTTTAAGGATTTTTTTAGGTTTTAGGGTTTAGAATATTAGGGTTTAATGTTTAGTTTTACGGTTTAGGGTTTTAGTGTATTCAAGATTAGTGTTTTAGTTTTTAGGGTTTAGGGTTTTTGTTTTAGGTTTTAGGGTTTAGAATATTAGGGTTTAATGTTTACTTTTAGGGTTTAGGGTTTTAGTGTATTCAAGTTTAGGGTTTTAGGTTTTAGTTTTTAGGGTTTTTGTTTTAGGTTTTAGGGTTTATAATTTTAGAGTTTAATATTTAGTTTTAGGGTTTAGGGTTTTAGTGTATTAAAGATTAGGGTTATAGTTTTTAGGGTTTAGGGTTTTGTTTTTAGGATTTGGTGTTTAGAGTATTAGGGTTTAGGGTTTAGTGTATTAATGTTTAGGGTTTTAGATTTAGTTTTTAGGGTTTAGTGTTTAGATTTTTTTAAAAATTTTAGGGTTTTGAGTTTTTCGGTTATATGCTTAGTTTTAGGGTTTAATTTTAAGGTTTAGGGTTTTAGGTTTTAGTTTTTAAGGATTTTTTTAGGTTTTAGGGTTTAGAATATTAGGATTTAATGATTAGTTTTACGGTTTAGGGTTTTAGTGTATTCAAGATTAGTGTTTTAGTTTTTAGGGTTTAGGGTTTTTGTTTTAGGTTTTAGGGTTTAGAATATTAGGGTTTAATGTTTACTTTTAGGGTTTAGGGTTTTAGTGTATTCAAGTTTAGGGTTTTAGGTTTTAGTTTTTAGGGTTTTTGTTTTAGGTTTTAGGGTTTATAATTTTAGAGTTTAATATTTAGTTTTAGGGTTTAGGGTTTTAGTGTATTAAAGATTAGGGTTATAGTTTTTAGGGTTTAGGGTTTTGTTTTTAGGATTTGGTGTTTAGAGTATTAGGGTTTAGTGTATTAAAGTTTAGGGTTTTAGATTTAGTTTTTTAGGGTTTAGTGTTTAGACTTTTTTTAAAATTTTAGGGTTTTGAGTTTTTCGGTTATATGCTTAGTTTTAGGGTTTAATTTTAAGGTTTAGGGTTAAAGGTTTTAGTTTTTAGGGTTTTTGTTTTAGGTTTTAGGGTTTAGAATAATAGGGTTTAATGTTTAGTTTTAGGGTTTAGGGTTTTAGTGTATTCAAGATTAGGGTTTTAGTTTTTAGGGTTTAGGGTTTTTGTTTTAGGTTTTAGGGTTTAGAATATTAGGGTTTAATGTTTACTTTTAGGGTTTAGGGTTTTAGTGTATTCAAGTTTAGGGTTGTAATTTTTTGGGTTTAGGGTTTTGGTTTTAGGTTTTAGGGTTTAAAATTTTAGTTTTAGGGTTTAGGGTTTTAGTGTATTAAAGATTAGGGTTTTTGTTTTTAGGGTTTAGGGTTTCGTTTTTATGTTTTAGTGTCTAAAGGAATTAGGATTTAGGGTTTAGTGTATTAAAGTTTAGGGTTTTAGATTTAGTTTTAACGGTTTAGGGTTTAGGGTTTTTGTTTTAAATTTTAGGGTTTTGAGTTTTTGGGTTATATGCTTTGATTTAGGGTTTAATTTTAGGTTTTAGGGTTTAGGGTTTTATTGTATTCAAGTTTAGGGTTTTAGGTTTTTGTTTTTAGGGTTTTTGTTTTAGGTTTTTGGATTTAGAATTTTAGGGTTTAATATTTAGTTTTAAGGTTTAGGGTTTTAGTGTATTAAAGATTAGGGTTCTAGTTTTTAGGGTTTAGGGTTTTGTTTTTATGGTTTTAGTGTTTAGAGTATTAGGATTTAGGGTTTAGTGTATTAATGTTTAGAGTTTTAGATTTAGTTTTCAGGGTTTAGTGTTTAGATTGTTTTTAAAATTTTAGGGTTTTGAGTTTTTCGGTTATATGCTTAGTTTTAGGGTTTAATTTTAAGGTTTAGGGTTTTATGTTTTAGTTTTTAGGGTTTTTTTTAGGTTTTAGGGTTTAGAATATTAGGGTTTAATGTTTAGTTTTAGGGTTTAGGGTTTTATTGTATTCAAGATTAGGGTTTTAGTTTTTAGGGTTTAGGGTTTTTGTTTTAGGTTTTAGGGTTTAGAATATTAGGGTTTAATGTTTACTTTTAGGGTTTAGGGTTTTAGTGTATTCAAGTTTAGGGTTTTAGGTTTTAGTTTTTAGGGTTTTTGTTTTAGGTTTTAGGGTTTATAATTTTAGAGTTTAGTATTTAGTTTTAGGGTTTAGGGTTTTAGTGTATTAAAGATTAGGGTTATAGTTTTTAGGGTTTAGGGTTTTGTTTTTAGGATTTGGTGTTTAGAGTATTAGGGTTTAGGGTTTAGTGTATTAATGTTTAGGGTTTTAGATTTAGTTTTTAGGGTTTAGTGTTTAGATTTTTTTAAAGATTTTAGGGTTTTGAGTTTTTCGGTTATATGCTTAGTTTTAGGGTTTAATTTTAAGGTTTAGGGTTTTAGGTTTTAGTTTTTAAGGATTTTTTTAGGTTTTAGGGTTTACAATATTAGGATTTAATGTTTAGTTTTACGGTTTAGGGTTTTAGTGTATTCAAGATTAGTGTTTTAGTTTTTAGGGTTTAGGGTTTTTGTTTTAGGTTTTAGGGTTTTGAATATTAGGGTTTAATGTTTACTTTTAGGGTTTAGGGTTTTAGTGTATTCAAGTTTAGGGTTTTAAGTTTTAGTTTTTAGGGTTTTTGTTTTAGGTTTTAGGGTTTATAATTTTAGAGTTTAATATTTAGTTTTAGGGTTTAGGGTTTTAGTGTATTAAAGATTAGGGTTATAGTTTTTAGGGTTTAGGGTTTTGTTTTTAGGATTTGGTGTTTAGAGTATTAGGGTTTAGTGTATTAAAGTTTAGGGTTTTAGATTTAGTTTTTTAGGGTTTAGTGTTTAGACTTTTTTTAAAATTTTAGGGTTTTGAGTTTTTCGGTTATATGCTTAGTTTTAGGGTTTAATTTTAAGGTTTAGGGTTTTAGGTTTTAGTTTTTAGGGTTTTTGTTTTAGGTTTTAGGGTTTAGAATATTAGGGTTTAATGTTTAGTTTTAGGGTTTAGGGTTTTAGTGTATTCAAGATTAGGGTTTTAGTTTTTAGGGTTTAGGGTTTTTGTTTTAGGTTTTAGGGTTTAGAATATTAGGGTTTAATGTTTACTTTTAGGGTTTAGGGTTTTAGTGTATTCAAGTTTAGGGTTGTAATTTTTTGGGTTTAGGGTTTTGGTTTTAGGTTTTAGGGTTTAAAATTTTAGTTTTAGGGTTTAGGGTTTTAGTGTATTAAAGATTAGGGTTTTTGTTTTTAGGGTTTATGGTTTCGTTTTTATGTTTTAGTGTCTAAAGGAATTAGGATTTAGGGTTTAGTGTATTAAAGTTTAGGGTTTTAGATTTAGTTTTAACGGTTTAGGGTTTAGGGTTTTTGTTTTCAATTTTAGGGTTTTGAGTTTTTGGGTTATATGCTTCGATTTAGGGTTTAATTTTAGGTTTTAGGGTTTAGGGTTTTATTGTATTCAAGTTTAGGGTTTTAGGTTTTTGTTTTTAGGGTTTTTGTTTTAGGTTTTTGGATTTAGAATTTTAGGGTTTAATATTTAGTTTTAAGGTTTAGGGTTTTAGTGTATTATAGATTAGGGTTCTAGTTTTTAGGGTTTAGGGTTTTTGTTTTAGGTTTTAGGGTTTAGAATATTAGGGTTTAATGTTTACTTTTAGGGTTTAGGGTTTTAGTGTATTCAAGTTTAGGGTTTTAGGTTTTAGTTTTTAGGGTTTTTGTTTTAGGTTTTAGGGTTTATAATTTTAGAGTTTAATATTTAGTTTTAGGGTTTAGGGTTTTAGTGTATTAAAGATTAGGGTTATAGTTTTTAGGGTTTAGGGTTTTGTTTTTAGGATTTGGTGTTTAGAGTATTAGGGTTTAGGGTTTAGTGTATTAATGTTTAGGGTTTTAGATTTAGTTTTTAGGGTTTAGTGTTTAGATTTTTTTAAAAATTTTAGGGTTTTGAGTTTTTCGGTTATATGCTTAGTTTTAGGGTTTAATTTTAAGGTTTAGGGTTTTAGGTTTTAGTTTTTAAGGATTTTTTTAGGTTTTAGGGTTTAGAATATTAGGATTTAATGATTAGTTTTACGGTTTAGGGTTTTAGTGTATTCAAGATTAGTGTTTTAGTTTTTAGGGTTTAGGGTTTTTGTTTTAGGTTTTAGGGTTTAGAATATTAGGGTTTAATGTTTACTTTTAGGGTTTAGGGTTTTAGTGTATTCAAGTTTAGGGTTTTAGGTTTTAGTTTTTAGGGTTTTTGTTTTAGGTTTTAGGGTTTATAATTTTAGAGTTTAATATTTAGTTTTAGGGTTTAGGGTTTTAGTGTATTAAAGATTAGGGTTATAGTTTTTAGTTTTTAGGGTTTCGTTTTTAGGATTTGGTGTTTAGAGTATTAGGGTTTAGTGTATTAAAGTTTAGGGTTTTAGATTTAGTTTTTTAGGGTTTAGTGTTTAGACTTTTTTTAAAATTTTAGGGTTTTGAGTTTTTCGGTTATATGCTTAGTTTTAGGGTTTAATTTTAAGGTTTAGGGTTAAAGGTTTTAGTTTTTAGGGTTTTTGTTTTAGGTTTTAGGGTTTAGAATATTAGGGTTTAATGTTTAGTTTTAGGGTTTAGGGTTTTAGTGTATTCAAGATTAGGGTTTTAGTTTTTAGGGTTTAGGGTTTTTGTTTTAGGTTTTAGGGTTTAGAATATTAGGGTTTAATGTTTACTTTTAGGGTTTAGGGTTTTAGTGTATTCAAGTTTAGGGTTGTAATTTTTTGGGTTTAGGGTTTTGGTTTTAGGTTTTAGGGTTTAAAATTTTAGTTTTAGGGTTTAGGGTTTTAGTGTATTAAAGATTAGGGTTTTTGTTTTTAGGGTTTAGGGTTTCGTTTTTATGTTTTAGTGTCTAAAGGAATTAGGATTTAGGGTTTAGTGTATTAAAGTTTAGGGTTTTAGATTTAGTTTTAACGGTTTAGGGTTTAGGGTTTTTGTTTTCAATTTTAGGGTTTTGAGTTTTTGGGTTATATGCTTTGATTTAGGGTTTAATTTTAGGTTTTAGGGTTTAGGGTTTTATTGTATTCAAGTTTAGGGTTTTAGGTTTTTGTTTTTAGGGTTTTTGTTTTAGGTTTTTGGATTTAGAATTTTAGGGTTTAATATTTAGTTTTAAGGTTTAGGGTTTTAGTGTATTAAAGATTAGGGTTCTAGTTTTTAGGGTTTAGGGTTTTGTTTTTATGGTTTTAGTGTTTAGAGTATTAGGATTTAGGGTTTAGTGTATTAATGTTTAGAGTTTTAGATTTAGTTTTCAGGGTTTAGTGTTTAGATTGTTTTTAAAATTTTAGGGTTTTGAGTTTTTCGGTTATATGCTTAGTTTTAGGGTTTAATTTTAAGGTTTAGGGTTTTATGTTTTAGTTTTTAGGGTTTTTTTTAGGTTTTAGGGTTTAGAATATTAGGGTTTAATGTTTAGTTTTAGGGTTTAGGGTTTTATTGTATTCAAGATTAGGGTTTTAGTTTTTAGGGTTTAGGGTTTTTGTTTTAGGTTTTAGGGTTTAGAATATTAGGGTTTAATTTTTACTTTTAGGGTTTAGGGTTTTAGTGTATTCAAGTTTAGGGTTTTAGGTTTTAGTTTTTAGGGTTTTTGTTTTAGGTTTTAGGGTTTATAATTTTAGAGTTTAATATTTAGTTTTAGGGTTTAGGGTTTTATTGTATTAAAGATTAGGGTTATAGTTTTTAGGGTTTAGGGTTTTGTTTTTAGGATTTGGTGTTTAGAGTATTAGGGTTTAGGGTTTAGTGTATTAATGTTTAGGGTTTTAGATTTAGTTTTTAGGGTTTAGTGTTTAGATTTTTTTAAAAATTTTAGGGTTTTGAGTTTTTCGGTTATATGCTTAGTTTTAGGGTTTAATTTTAAGGTTTAGGGTTTTAGGTTTTAGTTTTTAAGGATTTTTTTAGGTTTTAGGGTTTACAATATTAGGATTTAATGTTTAGTTTTACGGTTTAGGGTTTTAGTGTATTCAAGATTAGTGTTTTAGTTTTTAGGGTTTAGGGTTTTTGTTTTAGGTTTTAGGGTTTTGAATATTAGGGTTTAATGTTTACTTTTAGGGTTTAGGGTTTTAGTGTATTCAAGTTTAGGGTTTTAGGTTTTAGTTTTTAGGGTTTTTGTTTTAGGTTTTAGGGTTTATAATTTTAGAGTTTAATATTTAGTTTTAGGGTTTAGGGTTTTAGTGTATTAAAGATTAGGGTTATAGTTTTTAGGGTTTAGGGTTTTGTTTTTAGGATTTGGTGTTTAGAGTATTAGGGTTTAGTGTATTAAAGTTTAGGGTTTTAGATTTAGTTTTTTAGGGTTTAGTGTTTAGACTTTTTTTAAAATTTTAGGGTTTTGAGTTTTTCGGTTATATGCTTAGTTTTAGGGTTTAATTTTAAGGTTTAGGGTTTTAGGTTTTAGTTTTTAGGGTTTTTGTTTTAGGTTTTAGGGTTTAGAATATTAGGGTTTAATGTTTAGTTTTAGGGTTTAGGGTTTTAGTGTATTCAAGATTAGGGTTTTAGTTTTTAGGGTTTAGGGTTTTTGTTTTAGGTTTTAGGGTTTAGAATATTAGGGTTTAATGTTTACTTTTAGGGTTTAGGGTTTTAGTGTATTCAAGTTTAGGGTTGTAATTTTTTGGGTTTAGGGTTTTGGTTTTAGGTTTTAGGGTTTAAAATTTTAGTTTTAGGGTTTAGGGTTTTAGTGTATTAAAGATTAGGGTTTTTGTTTTTAGGGTTTAGGGTTTTGTTTTTATGTTTTAGTGTCTAAAGGAATTAGGATTTAGGGTTTAGTGTATTAAAGTTTAGGGTTTTAGATTTAGTTTTAACGCTTTAGGGTTTAGGGTTTTTGTTTTCAATTTTAGGGTTTTGAGTTTTTGGGTTATATGCTTCGATTTAGGGTTTAATTTTAGGTTTTAGGGTTTAGGGTTTTATTGTATTCAAGTTTAGGGTTTTAGGTTTTTGTTTTTAGGGTTTTTGTTTTAGGTTTTTGGATTTAGAATTTTAGGGTTTAATATTTAGTTTTAAGGTTTAGGGTTTTAGTGTATTATAGATTAGGGTTCTAGTTTTTAGGGTTTAGGGTTTTGTTTTTATGGTTTTAGTGTTTAAAGTATTAGGATTTAGGGTTTAGTGTATTAATGTTTAGAGTTTTAGATTTAGTTTTCAGGGTTTAGTGTTTAGATTGTTTTTAAAATTTTAGGGTTTTGAGTTTTTCGGTTATATGCTTAGTTTTAGGGTTTAATTTTAAGGTTTAGGGTTTTATGTTTTAGTTTTTAGGGTTTTTTTTAGGTTTTAGGGTTTAGAATATTAGGGTTTAATGTTTAGTTTTAGGGTTTAGGGTTTTATTGTATTCAAGATTAGGGTTTTAGTTTTTAGGGTTTAGGGTTTTTGTTTTAGGTTTTAGGGTTTAGAATATTAGGGTTTAATGTTTACTTTTAGGGTTTAGGGTTTTAGTGTATTCAAGTCTAGGGTTTTAGGTTTTAGTTTTTAGGGTTTTTGTTTTAGGTTTTAGGGTTTAGAATTTTAGGGTTTAATATTTAGTTTTAAGGTTTAGGGTTTTAGTGTATTAAAGATTAGGGTTCTAGTTTTTAGGGTTTAGGGTTTTGTTTTTATGGTTTTAGTGTTTAGAGTATTAGGATTTAGGGTTTAGTGTATTAATGTTTAGGGTTTTAGATTTAGTTTTTAGGGTTTAGTGTTTAGATTTTTTTAAAAATTTTAGGGTTTTGAGTTTTTCGGTTATATGCTTAGTTTTAGGGTTTAATTTTAAGGTTTAGGGTTTTAGGTTTTAGTTTTTAAGGATTTTTTTAGGTTTTAGGGTTTAGAATATTAGGGTTCAATGTTTAGTTTTACGGTTTAGGGTTTTAGTGTATTCAAGATTAGTGTTTTAGTTTTTAGGGTTTAGGGTTTTTGTTTTAGGTTTTAGGTGTTGGAATTCGATATCCCGGGCTATTAAAATTGCGGAAACAATAACCCGATCAAAAACCATTCGCCGGAAATCACGCGAGCACCACCACGCGAGCCGGGATACGACCGAACGCACAGCGACGTCCGAAGACGGCGCACGTCCAGCCGCACCCCCGCGGGTGCGAGCTCGCGATCGCACCATGCGATCGCCGGGTTGCATCGAAGCAACCCTACGGCGAGTCCGGCGACTCGCCGTTCGCATAGGAGGGGCGGCTCGCCTCGCGAGCCGCGGCGGCACCAGCCCGCCACCCCAGCGATCGAACCTAGGGTTCGATCGCACCCCCAGCCGTGGGCTGGGGTCCTTCGATGCGCACGCCCCCGGTTCAGCCGGGGCGTGTTTGGTTCGATCCCCACGGGGATCCTTGAACCGCCGGCGGTCCGGTGGTTCGACCACCACCGCCCGGTTCGATCCTCGTCCGGGGTTCGTCCTCGGATCTTGGTTCTACGGTATTTTAAATAAATAATCGAATGAAATCATCAAGGGTGTTTAACGATTTTACCTTCGATTCGTTGTTCGGAGAAACGAGATCAATCGATGACCTTGAGATCTTCCCACATATTCCTTGCACTAGCTCGAACGTCGGGTGGGCGACGATCTTCCGAACTCCATGGATCTCCTCCACTCTTCAAGAACTTTATGATTGGCGTATCTTAGGTTAATGAATTGTGAAGACCATGTAGTGCTTTTATAGGCTACGTAGGGGATCAAAAGGAGATTAAATATTGGGCTTCTAATATTGAAAATTAAATTGGGTCCAACCCAAATCCATTAATTCTTATCAATATTAATTTTATTTATTTTCCACTATATAAATAAAATTGCACTCCCAATATTTATCCATATTATATCAAATAATATTTCTCCGGTAGTATTATTTATTCCGTGTATTTAAGATTTAAATATCCATGAATAAAATTAATTTATTCATCTCTTATATCCGAGAATAGTACCGTTCAACTTTAATTATTATGCGGAACAAATCCACCTGCAGGGTTTACATAATAATTCCTTATGAACTCATCTCGGGGATATTATCAACCCTTACGGGATACACTTTCCCGTCAAGTATTCACGGCATGTCATATATAAAATATAGCGACCCAACTTAACCGGTAATTGACCCAGTAATTAAACCGGTCAATTCCTTTGGAAAATCAAAGTCACTTATATTAAATATACACACCCGCAATAGTATCGGGGATTAAGAATAAAATACACTGAGACTTAAATCGATTATGGCCGGCAATCCTAATCGATAAATCTCAAACGATCCGCTCAATACACTAAGTGTACAAGTGTGATAAAATAATTAAGATAAATTATTTTCTCTCTCACACAACGACTATACCGATGGATTGGTCCGTGTCCATCTAGGTCGTGAGCAACTGTTCGATTAAATACGAGTAACCGATAGTATGATCTTCTGTGCGCCCATGCACACCATACTAACTACAACGTATGAAATCCAGGACTATAATTTGCATATATTTAATTATAAATAATTAAACGCAAATAATTGTTTATTTAATTAAATAGATTAATGGCAATGGATCGGGAGTTTCCGTTACTTAAATCTAGACATTAAGTACACAACTCCAACAATCTCCCACTTGTACTAAGGTCTAGTCATTTCCTCCAAACTCCCGACTCCCATACTCATCACGTGCTTAAGTTGTACTTCCAAGAAGTACTATGTGAATGAGCACTCTAGGTTGCCGCTCTGAAGTTATCTTGGTGACTACAGCGTCGTCTCCCTTGACGATGACTCGTATTAGGTGGTACTTGCTCTATGTGTTATCTTACACTTATGGACTTGTGATTTCTTACCATTTGCCATCGCACCGCTATTTACATAGCCTTTGGCAAATTAAGAATCACCTCTAAGTCCCAGAGATTCCCGGAGCTATACCAAAACTTCCGCTGCCTCTGAGGCCGCTATTTGGTTACCCATGGCAGAGTCCGAAAAGCATCGTGCTTATCACTCTTTCATGTTAAAACTCCTTCTCCTTCAATAGTGAAACACATAGCCTGATATCGACTTACACCGGTCCTTATTTGATTAGAAATCTAAGAGAGTGTAATCCAAATGAAATGCTCGTCTGCTCCGTAATCCAGAACATAGTTTCTAGTACTTCGAAAGTACTTAAAATGTTCATTACAGCAGTCGAGTATTCCTTTCCAGGATTACCTTGATATCCTCCCACTATACTAGCCGCATAGCAGATATCAGGTTCTTGTTTTCAACATCGCATTCATCGAGCTTTCCACACTCAAAGTGTAGGAAACTGCTTTTATTGCTTCTATCTCCTTTTGTATTCCAAAACACATATCCTCAGATAGATGCATTCCGTATCTGAAAGGTAACGAACCTTTCTCGGAATCTTGCATGTTGAAACGAACCATAATAATATATATGTAAGATGTCCAGGAGAAGTACAATGTTCTCTCCTAGAGATCCAAGATCTCAAGAACATGTCCAACTTCTTCCTATATCTTTCATAATGATTTATCCAGACAACCATCATTTCATGTCTGATTACATCTTTACATTGTTGCCAATGATAAGAATATTGTCTACATAAAATCCGAGAAACACCACTTTGTTCCATCACGTTTCCAATACACACGATTCGTCTATGCTTTGATGAATCCATAAAATGGACTATCTCATCAATTTGCAAGTACCACGAACTTAATGCTTTGTTCCAATCCATAAATGGATCAACTAAGCTTGTACTCTAAATGATCTTGCCTCTTAGCAATAATCCTTATTGCTTTCCAAGAAGGCACATTTAGATCTAGTACTGCCTCCATGCAGATCCAGGGATCGATTTCATGTATACTAGGTCCAGAGTCCGAAAACTCTCCTAGTCTTATGAATATCTCCGGTTGATCACAACCTCCCACTACAACGGCATTCCGGTGTATAAACAGTAATAACAGTAGGTGCAGTTAGTGGTGTACCGCTACTCGGTTTGGCTGGTTCTAAGTCTTAATCTTTCTCTCTCACCTCAAAGTATTACGTCACTTTGGGCTTGTGGTTCATCAAATAGTCTTTCTCTAAGAACCGGGCGTTAGAACTTATAACGTCCTTCTGGTTCATAGTACTATTGAACACACATCTTTTGTTCTTCTAGGATATTCTACAACCGCACTTGAATGCGCCGTTGTTTCCAGACATATCCATAGAACACAGGTAGTTCCGTATAACTCATGCTTTTACTATTTCTATAAGAGTTCCATTTCTTATTTCCGACGCACCATTTCTACACAAGAGTGTATGGTGTAGTCATTTGGGATCAAATCCCAATCTCTGATCAGTATGCCATGCATTCCTCAGACAGGTACTTGCCTCCGCGATCAAATCGCAGGCTATAAATGGATATACCTTGAAGGTTCTCCACAATTGCTTAGTGTCCATTGACTTGTCAAAACACTTTGCTTTTGTGGCACATCAGGTATTCTAATCCATTTCTCGAGTAATCATCAAATGAAGTACTCGTACCTTATTGTCTGAGTAAACAAAGGTCTGCATACATCAGAGTGAATCAATTCTAATACTTGTCCGGATCTTATACCTTATATCCATAAAGGATTGCTTAGTCGTATTATCTTCCAAATTTGATTCTTAGGTCGGAAGGTCCACTCCTTCAACTTAATTGATCTTACAATCAATTTTCGACCTTTGAACTTCTTATTTGAATAAATATGACTTAGCATAAGAATCCACAAGTAAAATGATTTATCAAAGAAATCTCTTATTAGTAAAACGAGTTATATACTACGGTTCGTTGCACCGTGGTGGACTCAGGATTCATCATTTATATATTGCTAGCTAATGTACCAGAATAGATACTATCTTTATTTCTTCTTATAACCATCAAATGATTAAAAGAAATAAAATATCCATTTATTAGAAATCCAGAACAAAGTTCTTTCTAATTTGAAAGGTACATAAAAGCAATAACCCAAAATGAAATCCTATAAAAATGTCCTCCACTGCAACTGCTGCCTCCTCTACAGCATTGCCCATGTTGACTATGATTTCTTCTTTTCTAAGTCGTCGGGTTTCCTGGAACCCTTGCACATACCGTCAGTGGTTCCATATCTACACACCAGGTTCCGGTAGATAACACCATTGACTATGTTTTACGACTAAAGAAGATTTCGTACTTTCTTTGAGAGGATAATCAGACTTCCAGTACCTAGACTGTTTGCATTGAGAACATTAGCCTATTGGCTTTCTCGCCCCATCTCGTGATCCAAGAATTAGGACCACTGGGTTTCTTTGCTCGCTTTTCCTATCCCCCGGTTTTGCCCTTAGGTTTGAAACCTTTGGCATTGGCTACAAGAGCTTGCGATTTCCGTCTCAACTCGTCCAAAAGGTCCATCATCTCAAAAACGTGTTTAAGCGTTTCCTTGAATCGACTGGCCTTTATGAGTATCCTCATCGCCTCTTGTTTAGCCTCTACATCATGTCTAAACAACTTCTTGAGTTTGAACATGATAAAATCAGTTCTTTTCTCATCAGTTAAGACATTGGTAGGCTCGGGAGAACAAAGCTTAATTGAGTACAAACTTGTACTCTTCAACAGTCTGGGCAATGTCCAGATCTCTATTCCAATCAATACATTCAGGGACCAATGAGTTAAATTCCTCAAGTATCACATAAAGTGGGTTCAAAGCCATCTCCTAATCTATGAGCACATATAACAACAAACAATCGATTTAATCTACGATATTATCTCCCTTAAATAATATCATTAAACCACTAATCACATCTAAAATCCCATCAGGTAAGGCAAGCCACGTGGTGTGGACGTTTACCCACCCAAACGACTTAGCAATTAGATTTTCTTTGGTCATACATCACTTATAGCGGAACCTCGTGGGGAGGAATACTATAATGCGTATCTAAGTGTAAACCATTACTCAGTACCAAAGTAAATCGTTTGGAATTGCTACATCACCGCAAGCCACGTGGTGTGGACGTTTACGACAACTTCACAACTCTTCACAATTTCTTACAACTGTCTACATCAATTAATCCAAAATCCGTCAGCATAGCAAGCCACGTGGTGTGGACGTTTACTACACCAAGAGACTTTTATAATTGACTCCCAATTACTTGATCCATTCGATCTTGTAAATCAAGACGCGGAGAATCATAAGTGAAACTCGAAGTTTCTAACCAGTGATTCACCATGCGAACAACCCTATCTCTCATTAGATGAGGGAGCCGAGCAGACAATCGATCCATCTATAAAAGAATGGTACGAAGGTCTCTAATTTGTGTCCTCTACATGACCAAGTGGCTTTGGCTCCATTCCACTCCCCGGGGTGAGAATGAGTCGACTTGAAATCAGCTTTGGAAAGACAAATTAGGCATTGTTTGATAAACTTAATCAATGTTTCTTGTAAGAGGAATTACAAGAACTCTCCTCCAATAACTTATCTATATAAACTTCAAAAGTTTATAAAAGTCACCAAGAGAGCAGCAATGGAGACCATGGGTATGTTTCCATACCCTCTCCCACTTAGCTTTTTACAATAAAGGGATACGCTATCTAATGCATAATTAAACACATAAGCATGCATACATGTAATAAAGCACATAAATATTATCACATAGTCAAAATAATACTAGAATATTATTTTCCGACTATTATGGCTTTATCGCATCCCCGTACGCATCTTCTAGTCTTCAGTCTTCGTTCTTGAATGCTCCATGTGACGAGAATATTAATCCCAATATTTAAATCTATTTATTTTCAATTAATCCAAAAGTTACTTAATTCGAAAATTAAGTCAATCGAATATATCAAAAATAAAATTAAATATTATTAATATTTTTTATTTATTTTTATTTTCCTATCTAATTCTATTAAATCTCTAGAATCCCATCCAAGTCAAACTCGGAATATTCTAGAAGATTTCTATAATAGAATAAGGAAATAAAATAAATTAGGACTCCTAATCCTTCCAAATTAATTCCTTTCCTAATCTATTAAAAATTCCATAAAGGAATAATTAAATAGGAAAAATTAATTAAGGACTTTCAAAACTTTCCAAATTAATTATTTTCCTAATCCATTAAAAATTCCATAAAGGAATAATTAAATAGGAAAAATAAATTAATTCCAAATTAATTCTTTTCCTAATCCATGAATATTCCAAAAAGAATAATCAATTAGGAAGACCAAATTAATTCTAAATTTATTTCTTCCTTATCCATGAAAATTCCCATACTAGGAATAATCAATAAGGAAATAAATTTATTCTAAATTTATTCTTTTCCTATTCCATGAGAGTTCCCAAAAATTAGGAATACTCATATTAGGAAAACCGAAAAAATTTAGGAAAGTTGAATCTCGGCAGGAGAGCACGAGATCACGAGGACCCCGCGCCACCAACCATCGATCGCCGGCCGAGAGGAGCGCCGCCGCCACCCCAGCCCACGCGCCACCTCCATTGGTGGCCGGCGTGGCCGAGGAGTCCCGCGGGCAGCCCCCATCTCACGGTCGATCTCCATGGGATCGATCTCCATGATCGATCCCGAGTCCCTTCGTCTTCTTCGTCACATCTTCTTCTTCTCCGGCGGTCGTTTCGGCATCGATCCAACATAGAATAAATTACAAAATAAATTCTATACTATACGGTATCGATTCTATACATGAAATCGACCCTATACATTTTCCGGAAAAAGTAGAACATAATAATAAACCTAAATTCGGTCAACCCCCGAATTTTTACTATTACAAGCATTCACCACACATAAAACGAATCTCGACATGTCCGAGAGTTTAATAATCAAGAACAATATTATGACAATAATTAAGAACAATTATATCTAGCCATAATAGTCGGAAACCCTGCAAGGTAGAACAATTTTATCGAAAATACCGCGAACGTAAACCACGCTCTGATACCAATTGTTGGAATTCGATATCCCGGGCTAGTAAAATTTCGGAAACAATAACCCGATCAAAAACCATTCACCGGAAATCACGCGAGCACCACCACGCGAGCCGGGATACGACCGAACGCACAGCGACGTCCGAAGACGGCGCACGTCCAGCCGCACCCCCGCGGGTGCGAGCTCGCGATCGCACCATGCGATCGCCGGGTTGCATCGAAGCAACCCTACGGCGAGTCCGGCGACTCGCCGTTCGCATAGGAGGGGCGGCTCGCCTCGCGAGCCGCGGCGGCACCAGCCCGCCACCCCAGCGATCGAACCTAGGGTTCGATCGCACCCCCAGCCGTGGGCTGGGGTCCTTCGATGCGCACGCCCCCGGTTCAGCCGGGGCGTGTTTGGTTCGATCCCCACGGGGATCCTTGAACCGCCGGCGGTCCGGTGGTTCGACCTCGGATCTTGGGTCTACGGTATTTTCAATAAATAATCGAATGAAATCATCAAGGGTGTTTAACGATTTTACCTTCGATTCGTTGTTCAGAGAAACGAGATCAATCGATGACCTTGAGATCTTCCCACGTATTCCTTGCACTAGCTCGAACGTCGGGTGGGCGACGATCTTCCGAACTCCATGGATCTCCTCCACTCTTCAAGAACTTTATGATTGGCGTATTTTAGGTTAATGAATTGTGAAGACCATGTAGTGCTTTTATAGGCTACGTAGGGGATCAAAAGGAGATTAAATATTGGGCTTCTAATATTGAAAATTAAATTGGGTCCAACCCAAATCCATTAATTCTTATCAATATTAATTTTATTTATTTTCCACTATATAAATAAAATTGCACTCCCAATATTTATCCATATTATATCAAATAATATTTCTCCGGTAGTATTATTTATTCCGTGTATTTAAGATTTAAATATCCATGAATAAAATTAATTTATTGCTAATTAATTTATTCATCTCTTATATCCGAGAATAGTACCGTTCAACTTTAATTATTATGCGGAACAAATCCACCTGCAGGGTTTACATAATAATTCCTTATGAACTCATCTCGGGGATATTATCAACCCTTACGGGATACACTTTCCCGTCAAGTATTCACGGCATGTCATATATAAAATATAGCGACCCAACTTAACCGGTAATTGACCCAGTAATTAAACCGGTCAATTCCTTTGGAAAATAAAAGTCACTTATATTAAATATACACACCCGCAATAGTATCGGGGATTAAGAATAAAATACACTGAGACTTAAATCGATTATCGCCGGCAATCCTAATCGATAAATCTCAAACGATCCGCTCAATACACCAAGTGTACAAGTGTGATAAAATAATTAAGATAAATTATTTTCTCTCTCACACAACGACTATACCGATGGATTTGTCCGTGTCCATCTAGGTTGTGAGCAACTGTTCGATTAAATACGAGTAACCGATAGTATGATCTTCTGTGCGCCCATGCACACCATACTAACTACAACGTATGAAATCCAGGACTATAATTTGCATATATTTAATTATAAATAATTAAACGCAAATAATTGTTTATTTAATTAAATAGATTAATGGCAATGGATCGGGAGTTTCCGTTACTTAAATCTAGACATTAAGTACACAACTCCAACATTAGGGTTTAGAATATTAGGGTTTAATGTTTACTTTTAGGGTTTAGGGTTTTAGTGTATTCAAGTTTAGGGTTTTAGGTTTTAGTTTTTAGGGTTTTTGTTTTAGGTTTTAGGGTTTATAATTTTAGAGTTTAATATTTAGTTTTAGGGTTTAGGGTTTTAGTGTATTAAAGATTAGGGTTATAGTTTTTAGGGTTTAGGGTTTTGTTTTTAGGATTTGGTGTTTAGATTATTAGGTTTTAGTGTATTAAAGTTTAGGGTTTTAGATTTAGTTTTTACGGTATAGGGTTTAGGGTTTTTGTTTTCAATTTTAGGGTTTTGAGTTTTTGGGTTATATGATTCGTTTTAGGGTTTAATTTTAGGTTTTAGGGTTGAGGGTTTTATTGTATTCAAGTTTAGGGTTTTAGGTTTTTGTTTTTAGGGTTTTTGTTTTAGGTTTTAGGGTTTAGAATTTTAGGGTTTAATATTAAGTTTTAAGGATTAGGGTTTTAGTGTATTAAAGATTAGGGTTCTAGTTTTTAGGGTTTAGGGTTTTGTTTTTATGGTTTTAGTGTTTAGAGTATTAGGATTAAGGGTTTAGTGTATTAATGTTTAGAGTTTTAGATTTAGTTTTCAGGGTTTAGTGTTTAGATTGTTTTTAAAATTTTAGGGTTTTGAGTTTTTCGGTTATATGCTTAGTTTTAGGGTTTAATTTTAAGGTTTAGGGTTTTATGTTTTAGTTTTTAGGGTTTTTTTTAGGTTTTAGGGTTTAGAATATTAGGGTTTAATGTTTAGTTTTAGGGTTTAGGGTTTTAGTGTATTCAAGATTAGGGTTTTAGTTTTTAGGGTTTAGGGTTTTTGTTTTAGGTTTTAGGGTTTAGAATATTAGGGTTTAATGTTTACTTTTAGGGTTTAGGGTTTTAATGTATTCAAGTTTAGGGTTTTAGGTTTTAGTTTTTAGGATTTTTGTTTTAGGTTTTAGGGTTTAGAATTTTAGGGTTTAATATTTAGTTTTAAGGTTTAGGGTTTTAGTGTATTAAAGATTAGGGTTCTAGTTTTTAGGGTTTAGAGTTTTTTTTTATGGTTTTAGTGTTTAGAGTATTAGGATTTAGGGTTTAGTGTATTAATGTTTAGGGTTTCAGATTTAGTTTTTAGGGTTTAGTGTTTAGATTTTTTTTAAAATTTTGGGGTTTTGAGTTTTTCGGTTATATGCTTAGTTTTAGGGTTTAATTTTAAGGTTTAGGGTTTTAGGTTTTAGTTTTTAAGGATTTTTTTAGGTTTTAGGGTTTAGAATATTAGGGTTTAATGTTTAGTTTTACGGTTTAGGGTTTTAGTGTATTCAAGATTAGTGTTTTAGTTTTTAGGGTTTAGGGATTTTGTTTTAGGTTTTAGGGTTTAGAATATTAGGGTTTAATGTTTACTTTTAGGGTTTAGGGTTTTAGTGTATTCAAGTTTAGGGTTTTAGGTTTTAGTTTTTAGGGTTTTTGTTTTAGGTTTTAGGGTTTATAATTTTAGAGTTTAATATTTAGTTTTAGGGTTTAGGGTTTTAGTGTATTAAAGATTAGGGTTATAGTTTTTAGGGTTTAGGGTTTTGTTTTTAGGATTTGGTGTTTAGAGTATTAGGGTTTAGTGTATTAAAGTTTAGGGTTTTAGAATTTAGTTTTTTAGGGTTTAGTGTTTAGACTTTTTTTAAAATTTTAGGGTTTTGAGTTTTTCGGTTATATGCTTAGTTTTAGGGTTTAATTTTAAGGTTTAGGGTTTTAGGTTTTAGTTTTTAGGGTTTTTGTTTTAGGTTTTAGGGTTTAGAATATTAGGGTTTAATGTTTAGTTTTAGGGTTTAGGGTTTTAGTGTATTCAAGATTAGGGTTTTAGTTTTTAGGGTTTAGGGTTTTTGTTTTAGGTTTTAGGGTTTAGAATATTAGGGTTTAATGTTTACTTTTAGGGTTTAGGGTTTTAGTGTATTCAAGTTTAGGGTTGTAATTTTTTGGGTTTAGGGTTTTGGTTTTAGGTTTTAGGGTTTAAAATTTTAGTTTTAGGGTTTAGGGTTTTAGTGTATTAAAGATTAGGGTTTTTGTTTTTAGGGTTTAGGGTTTCGTTTTTATGTTTTAGTGTCTAAAGGAATTAGGATTTAGGGTTTAGTGTATTAAAGTTTAGGGTTTTAGATTTAGTTTTAACGGTTTAGGGTTTAGGGTTTTTGTTTTCAATTTTAGGGTTTTGAGTTTTTGGGTTATATGCTTCGATTTAGGGTTTAATTTTAGGTTTTAGGGTTTAGGGTTTTATTGTATTCAAGTTTAGGGTTTTAGGTTTTTGTTTTTAGGGTTTTTGTTTTAGGTTTTTGGGTTTAGAATTTTAGGGTTTAATATTTAGTTTTAAGGTTTAGGGTTTTAGTGTATTAAAGATTAGGGTTCTAGTTTTTAGGGTTTAGGGTTTTGTTTTTATGGTTTTAGTGTTTAGAGTATTAGGATTTAGGGGTTAGTGTAATAATGTTTAGAGTTTTAGATTTATTTTTTAGGGTTTAATTTTAAGGTTTAGGGTTTTAGGTTTTAGTTTTTAGGGTTTTTGTTTTAGGTTTTAGGGTTTAGAATATTAGGGTTTAATGTTTAGTTTTAAGGTTTAGTGTTTTAGTGTATTCAAGATTAGGGTTTTAGTTTTAATTAGGGTTTAGGGTTTTTGTTTTAGGTTTTAGGGTTTAGAATATTAGGGTTTAATGTTTACTTTTATGGTTTAGGGTTTTAGTGTATTCAAGTTTAGGGTTATAATTTTTTGGGTTTAGGGTTTTGGTTTTAGGTTTTAGGGTTTAAAATTTTAGTTTTAGGGTTTAGGGTTTTGGTGTATTAAAGATTAGGGTATTTGTTTTTAGGGTTTAAGGTTTCGTTTTTATGTTTTAGTGTTTAGAGAATTAGGATTTAGGGTTTAGTGTATTAAAGTTTAGGGTTTTAGATTTAGTTTTAACGGTTTAGGGTTTAGGGTTTTTGTTTTCAATTTTAGGGTTTTGAGTTTTTGGGTTATATGCTTCGATTTAGGGTTTAATTTTAGGTTTTAGGGTTTAGGGTTTTATTGTATTCAAGTTTAGGGTTTTAGGTTTTTGTTTTTAGGGTTTTTGTTTTAGGTTTTTGGGTTTAGAATTTTAGGGTTTAATATTTAGTTTTAAGGTTTAGGGTTTTAGTGTATTAAAGATTAGGGTTCTAGTTTTTAGGGTTTAGGGTTTTGTTTTTATGGTTTTAGTGTTTAGAGTATTAGGATTTAGGGGTTAGTGTAATAATGTTTAGAGTTTTAGATTTATTTTTTAGGGTTTAATTTTAAGGTTTAGGGTTTTAGGTTTTAGTTTTTAGGGTTTTTGTTTTAGGTTTTAGGGTTTAGAATATTAGGGTTTAATGTTTAGTTTTAAGGTTTAGTGTTTTAGTGTATTCAAGATTAGGGTTTTAGTTTTAATTAGGGTTTAGGGTTTTTGTTTTAGGTTTTAGGGTTTAGAATATTAGGGTTTAATGTTTACTTTTATGGTTTAGGGTTTTAGTGTATTCAAGTTTAGGGTTATAATTTTTTGGGTTTAGGGTTTTGGTTTTAGGTTTTAGGGTTTAAAATTTTAGTTTTAGGGTTTAGGGTTTTGATGTATTAAAGATTAGGGTATTTGTTTTTAGGGTTTAAGGTTTCGTTTTTATGTTTTAGTGTTTAGAGAATTAGGATTTAGGGTTTAGTGTATTAAAGTTTAGGGTTTTAGATTTAGTTTTTAGGGTTTAGGGTTTAGGGTTTTTGTTTTCAATTTTAGGCTTTTGAGTTTTTGGGTTATATGTTTCGTTTTAGGGTTTAATTTTAGGTTTTAGGGTTTAGGGTTTTATTAATTCAAGTTTAGGGTTTTAGGTTTTCGTTTTTAGGGTTTTTGTTTTAGGTTTTAGGGTTTAGAATTTTGGGGTTAATATTTTGTTTTAGGGTTTAGGGTTTTAGTGTATTAAAGATTAGGGTTCTAGTTTTTAGGGTTTAGGGGTTTGTTTTTAGGTTTTAGTGTTTAGAGTATTAGGATTTAAGGTTTAGTGTATTAAAGTTTAGGGTTTTAGATTTAGTTTTTAGGGTTTAGTGTATTAAAGTTTAGGGGTTTAGATTTAGTTTATAGGGTTTAGAGTTTAGGTTTTTTTTAAATTTTAGGGTTTTGTGTTTTTCGGTTATATGCTTAGTTTTAGGGTTTAATTTTAAGGTTTATGGTTTTAGGTTTTAGTTTTTAGGGTTTTTGTTTTAGGTTTTAGGGTTTAGAATATTAGGGTTTAATGTTTAGTTTTAGGGTTTAGGGTTTTAGTGTATTCAAGATTAGGGTTTTAGTTTGTAGGGTTTAGGGTTTTTGTTTTAGATTTTAGGGTTTAGAATATTAGGGTTTAATGTTTACTTTTAGGGTTTAGGGTTTTAGTGTATTCAAGTTTAGGGTTATAATTTTTTGGGTTTAGGGTTTTGGTTTTAGATTTTAGGGTTTAAAATTTTAGTTTTAGTGTTTAGGGTTTTAGTGTATTAAAGATTAGGGTTTTTGTTTTTATGGTTTAGGGTTTCGTTTTTATGTTTTAGTGTTTAGAGAATTAGGATTTAGGGTTTAGTGTATTAAAGTTTAGGGTTTTAGATTTAGTTTTTACGGTATAGGGTTTAGGGTTTTTGTTTTCAATTTTAGGGTTTTGAGTTTTTGGGTTATATGCTTCGTTTTAGTGTTTTATTTTAGGTTTTAGGGTTTAGGGTTTTATTGTATTCATGTTTAGGGTTTTAGGTTTTTGTTTTAGGGTTTTTGTTTTAGATTTTTGGGTTTAGAATTTTAGGGTTTAATATTTAGTTTTAAGGTTTAGGGTTTTAGTGTATTAAAGATTAGGGTTCTAGTTTTTAGGGTTTAGGTTTTGTTTTTATGGTTTTAGTGTTTAGAGTATTAGGATTTAGGGTTTAGTGTAGTGTATTAATGTTTAGGGTTTTAGATTTAGTTTTTAGGGTTTAGTGTTTAGATATTTTTTAAAATTTTAGGGTTTTGAGTTTTTCGGTTATATGCTTAGTTTTAGGGTTTAGTTTTAAGGTTTAGGGTTTTAGGTTTTAGTTTTTAGGGTGTTTTTTAGGTTTTAGGGTTTAGAATATTAGGGTTTAATGTTTAGTTTTAGGGTTTAGGGTTTTAGTGTATTCAAGATTAGGGTTTTAGTTTTTAGGGTTTAGGGTTTTTGTTTTAGGTTTTAGGGTTTAGAATATTAGGGTTTAATGTTTACTTTTAGGGTTTAGGGTTTTAGTGTATTCAAGTTTAGGGTTTTAGGTTTTAGTTTTTAGTGTTTTTGTTTTAGGTTTTAGGGTTTAGAATTTTAGGGTTTAATATTTAGTTTTAAGGTTTAGGGTTTTAGTGTATTAAAGATTAGGGTTCTAGTTTTTAGGGTTTAGGGTTTTGTTTTTATGGTTTTAGTGTTTAGAGTATTAGGATTTAGGGTTTAGTGTATTAATGTTTAGAGTTTTAGATTTAGTTTTCAGGGTTTAGTATTTAGATTGTTTTTAAAATTTTAGGGTTTTGAGTTTTTCGGTTATATGCTTAGTTTTAGGGTATAATTTTAAGGTTTAGGGTTTTATGTTTTAGTTTTTAGGGTTTTTTTAGGTTTTAGGGTTTAGAATATTAGGGTTTAATGTTTAGTTTTAGGGTTTAGGGTTTTAGTGTATTCAAGATTAGGGTTTTAGTTTTTAGGGTTTAGGGTTTTTGTTTTAGGTTTTAGGGTTTAGAATATTATGGTTTAATGTTTACTTTTAGGGTTTAGGGTTTTAGAGTATTCAAGTTTAGGGTTTTACGTTTTAGTTTTTAGGGTTTTTGTTTTAGGTTTTAGGGTTTAGAATTTTAGGGTTTAATATTTAGTTTTAAGGTTTAGGGTTTTAGTGTATTAAAGATTAGGGTTCTAGTTTTTAGGGTTTAGGGTTTTGTTTTTATGGTTTTAGTGTTTAGAGTATTAGGATTTAGGGTTTAGTGTATTAATGTTTAGGGTTTCAGATTTAGTTTTTAGGGTTTAGTGTTTAGATTTTTTTTAAAATTTTAGGGTTTTGAGTTTTTCGGTTATATGCTTAGTTTTAGGGTTTAATTTTAAGATTTAGGGTTTTAGGTTTTAGTTTTTAAGGATTTTTTTAGGTTTTAGGGTTTAGAATATTAGGGTTTAATGTTTAGTTTTACGGTTTAGGGTTTTAGTGTATTCAAGATTAGTGTTTTAGTTTTTAGGGTTTAGGGTTTTTGTTTTAGGTTTTAGGGTTTAGAATATTAGGGTTTAATGTTTACTTTTAGGGTTTAGGGTTTTAGTGTATTCAAGTTTAGGGTTTTAGGTTTTAGTTTTTAGGGTTTTTGTTTTAGGTTTTAGGGTTTATAATTTTAGAGTTTAATATTTAGTTTTAGGGTTTAGGGTTTTAGTGTATTAAAGATTAGGTTTATAGTTTTTAGGGTTTAGGGTTTTGTTTTTAGGATTTGGTGTTTAGAGTATTAGGGTTTAAGGTTTTTGTTTTAGGTTTTAGGGGTTAGAATATTAGGGTTTAATGTTTACTTTTAGTGTTTAGGGTTTTAGTGTATTCAAGTTTAGGGTTATAATTTTTTGGGTTTAGGGTTTTGGTTTTAGGTTTTAAGGTTTATAATTTTAGTTTTAGGGTTTAGGGTTTTAGTGTATTAAAGATTAGGGTTTTTGTTTTTAGGGTTTAGGGTTTCGTTTTTATGTTTTAGTGTCTAAAGGAATTAGGATTTAGGGTTTAGTGTATTAAAATTTAGGGTTTTAGATATATTTTTTACGGTTTAGGGTTTAGGGTTTTTGTTTTCAATTTTAGGGTTTTGAGTTTTTGGGTTATATGCTTCGTTTTAGTGTTTAATTTTAGGTTTTAGGGTTTAGGCTTTTATTGTATTCATGTTTAGGGTTTTAGGTTTTTGTTTTTAGGGTTTTTGTTTTAGGTTTTTGGGTTTAGAATTTTAGGGTTTAATATTTAGTTTTAAGGTTTAGGGTTTTAGTGTATTAAAGATTAGGGTTCTAGTTTTTAGGGTTTAGGGTTTTTTTTATGGTTTTAGTGTTTAGAGTATTAGGATTTAGGGTTTAGTGTAGTTTATTAAAGTTTAGGGTTTTAGATTTAGTTTTTAGGGTTTAGTGTTTAGATTTTTGTAAAAATTTTAGGGTTTTGAGTTTTTCGGTTATATGCTTAGTTTTAGGGTTTAATTTTAATGTTTAGGGTTTTAGGTTTTAGTTTTTAGGGTTTTTGTTTTAGGTTTTAGGGTTTAGAATATTAGGGTTTAATGTTTAGTTTTAGGGTTTAGGGTTTTAGTGTATTAAAGATTAGGGTTATAGTTTTTAGGGTTTAGGGTTTTGTTTTTATGATTTGGTGTTTAGAGTATTAGGATTTAGGGTTTAGTGTATTAAAGTTTAGGGTTTTAGATTTAGTTTTTTAGGGTTTAGTGTTTAGATTTTTTTTAAAATTTTAGGGTTTTGAGTTTTTCGGTTATATGCTTAGTTTTAGGGTTTAATTTTAAGGTTTAGGGTTTTAGGTTTTAGTTTTTAGGGTTTTTGTTTTAGGTTTTAGGGTTTAGAATATTAGGGTTTAATGTTTAGTTTTAGGGTTTAGGGTTTTAGTTTGTAGGGTCTAGGGTTTTTGTTTTAGATTTTAGGGTTTAGAATATTAGGGTTTAATGTTTACTTTTAGGGTTTAGGGTTTTAGTGTATTCAAGTTTAGGGTTATAATTTTTTGGGTTTAGGGTTTTGGTTTTAGATTTTAGGGTTTAAAATTTTAGTTTTAGTGTTTAGGGTTTTAGTGTATTAAAGATTAGGGTTTTTGTTTTTATGGTTTAGGGTTTCGTTTTTATGTTTTAGTGTTTAGAGAATTAGGATTTAGGGTTTAGTGTATTAAAGTTTAGGGTTTTAGATTTAGTTTTTACGGTATAGGGTTTAGGGTTTTTGTTTTCAATTTTAGGGTTTTGAGTTTTTGGGTTATATGCTTCGTTTTAGTGTTTTATTTTAGGTTTTAGGGTTTAGGGTTTTATTGTATTCATATTTAGGGTTTTAGGTTTTTGTTTTAGGGTTTTTGTTTTAGATTTTTGGGTTTAGAATTTTAGGGTTTAATATTTAGTTTTAAGGTTTAAGGTTTTAGTGTATTAAAGATTAGGGTTCTAGTTTTTAGGGTTTAGGTTTTGTTTTTATGGTTTTAGTGTTTAGAGTATTAGGATTTAGGGTTTAGTGTAGTGTATTAATGTTTAGGGTTTTAGATTTAGTTTTTAGGGTTTAGTGTTTAGATATTTTTTAAAATTTTAGGGTTTTGAGTTTTTCGGTTATATGCTTAGTTTTAGGGTTTAGTTTTAAGGTTTAGGGTTTTAGGTTTTAGTTTTTAGGGTGTTTTTTAGGTTTTATGGTTTAGAATATTAGGGTTTAATGTTTAGTTTTAGGGTTTAGGGTTTTAGTGTATTCAAGATTAGGGTTTTAGTTTTTAGGGTTTAGGGTTTTTGTTTTAGGTTTTAGGGTTTAGAATATTAGGGTTTAATGTTTACTTTTAGGGTTTAGGGTTTTAGAGTATTCAAGTTTAGGGTTTTACGTTTTAGTTTTTAGTGTTTTTGTTTTAGGTTTTAGGGTTTAGAATTTTAGGGTTTAATATTTAGTTTTAAGGTTTAGGGTTTTAGTGTATTAAAGATTAGGGTTCTAGTTTTTAGGGTTTAGGGTTTTGTTTTTATGGTTTTAGTGTTTAGAGTATTAGGATTTAGGGTTTAGTGTATTAATGTTTAGAGTTTTAGATTTAGTTTTCAGGGTTTAGTATTTAGATTGTTTTTAAAATTTTAGGGTTTTGAGTTTTTCGGTTATATGCTTAGTTTTAGGGTATAATTTTAAGGTTTAGGGTTTTATGTTTTAGTTTTTAGGGTTTTTTTAGGTTTTAGGGTTTAGAATATTAGGGTTTAATGTTTAGTTTTAGGGTTTAGGGTTTTAGTGTATTCAAGATTAGGGTTTTAGTTTTTAGGGTTTAGGGTTTTTGTTTTAGGTTTTAGGGTTTAGAATATTATGGTTTAATGTTTACTTTTAGGGTTTAGGGTTTTAGAGTATTCAAGTTTAGGGTTTTACGTTTTAGTTTTTAGGGTTTTTGTTTTAGGTTTTAGGGTTTAGAATTTTAGGGTTTAATATTTAGTTTTAAGGTTTAGGGTTTTAGTGTATTAAAGATTAGGGTTCTAGTTTTTAGGGTTTAGGGTTTTGTTTTTATGGTTTTAGTGTTTAGAGTATTAGGATTTAGGGTTTAGTGTATTAATGTTTAGGGTTTCAGATTTAGTTTTTAGGGTTTAGTGTTTAGATTTTTTTTAAAATTTTAGGGTTTTGAGTTTTTCGGTTATATGCTTAGTTTTAGGGTTTAATTTTAAGATTTAGGGTTTTAGGTTTTAGTTTTTAAGGATTTTTTTAGGTTTTAGGGTTTAGAATATTAGGGTTTAATGTTTAGTTTTACGGTTTAGGGTTTTAGTGTATTCAAGATTAGTGTTTTAGTTTTTAGGGTTTAGGGTTTTTGTTTTAGGTTTTAGGGTTTAGAATATTAGGGTTTAATGTTTACTTTTAGGGTTTAGGGTTTTAGTGTATTCAAGTTTAGGGTTTTAGGTTTTAGTTTTTAGGGTTTTTGTTTTAGGTTTTAGGGTTTATAATTTTAGAGTTTAATATTTAGTTTTAGGGTTTAGGGTTTTAGTGTATTAAAGATTAGGTTTATAGTTTTTAGGGTTTAGGGTTTTGTTTTTAGGATTTGGTGTTTAGAGTATTAGGGTTTAAGGTTTTTGTTTTAGGTTTTAGGGGTTAGAATATTAGGGTTTAATGTTTACTTTTAGTGTTTAGGGTTTTAGTGTATTCAAGTTTAGGGTTATAATTTTTTGGGTTTAGGGTTTTGGTTTTAGGTTTTAAGGTTTAAAATTTTAGTTTTAGGGTTTAGGGTTTTAGTGTATTAAAGATTAGGGTTTTTGTTTTTAGGGTTTAGGGTTTCGTTTTTATGTTTTAGTGTCTAAAGGAATTAGGATTTAGGGTTTAGTGTATTAAAATTTAGGGTTTTAGATATATTTTTTACGGTTTAGGGTTTAGGGTTTTTGTTTTCAATTTTAGGGTTTTGAGTTTTTGGGTTATATGCTTCGTTTTAGTGTTTAATTTTAGGTTTTAGGGTTTAGGCTTTTATTGTATTCATGTTTAGGGTTTTAGGTTTTTGTTTTTAGGGTTTTTGTTTTAGGTTTTTGGGTTTAGAATTTTAGGGTTTAATATTTAGTTTTAAGGTTTAGGGTTTTAGTGTATTAAAGATTAGGGTTCTAGTTTTTAGGGTTTAGGGTTTTTTTTATGGTTTTAGTGTTTAGAGTATTAGGATTTAGGGTTTAGTGTAGTTTATTAAAGTTTAGGGTTTTAGATTTAGTTTTTAGGGTTTAGTGTTTAGATTTTTGTAAAAATTTTAGGGTTTTGAGTTTTTCGGTTATATGCTTAGTTTTAGGGTTTAATTTTAATGTTTAGGGTTTTAGGTTTTAGTTTTTAGGGTTTTTGTTTTAGGTTTTAGGGTTTAGAATATTAGGGTTTAATGTTTAGTTTTAGGGTTTAGGGTTTTAGTGTATTAAAGATTAGGGTTATAGTTTTTAGGGTTTAGGGTTTTGTTTTTATGATTTGGTGTTTAGAGTATTAGGATTTAGGGTTTAGTGTATTAAAGTTTAGGGTTTTAGATTTAGTTTTTTAGGGTTTAGTGTTTAGATTTTTTTTAAAATTTTAGGGTTTTGAGTTTTTCGGTTATATGCTTAGTTTTAGGGTTTAATTTTAAGGTTTAGGGTTTTAGGTTTTAGTTTTTAGGGTTTTTGTTTTAGGTTTTAGGGTTTAGAATATTAGGGTTTAATGTTTAGTTTTAGGGTTTAGGGTTTTAGTTTGTAGGGTCTAGGGTTTTTGTTTTAGATTTTAGGGTTTAGAATATTAGGGTTTAATGTTTACTTTTAGGGTTTAGGGTTTTAGTGTATTCAAGTTTAGGGTTATAATTTTTTGGGTTTAGGGTTTTGGTTTTAGATTTTAGGGTTTAAAATTTTAGTTTTAGTGTTTAGGGTTTTAGTGTATTAAAGATTAGGGTTTTTGTTTTTATGGTTTAGGGTTTCGTTTTTATGTTTTAGTGTTTAGAGAATTAGGATTTAGGGTTTAGTGTATTAAAGTTTAGGGTTTTAGATTTAGTTTTTACGGTATAGGGTTTAGGGTTTTTGTTTTCAATTTTAGGGTTTTGAGTTTTTGGGTTATATGCTTCGTTTTAGTGTTTTATTTTAGGTTTTAGGGTTTAGGGTTTTATTGTATTCATATTTAGGGTTTTAGGTTTTTGTTTTAGGGTTTTTGTTTTAGATTTTTGGGTTTAGAATTTTAGGGTTTAATATTTAGTTTTAAGGTTTAAGGTTTTAGTGTATTAAAGATTAGGGTTCTAGTTTTTAGGGTTTAGGTTTTGTTTTTATGGTTTTAGTGTTTAGAGTATTAGGATTTAGGGTTTAGTGTAGTGTATTAATGTTTAGGGTTTTAGATTTAGTTTTTAGGGTTTAGTGTTTAGATATTTTTTAAAATTTTAGGGTTTTGAGTTTTTCGGTTATATGCTTAGTTTTAGGGTTTAGTTTTAAGGTTTAGGGTTTTAGGTTTTAGTTTTTAGGGTGTTTTTTAGGTTTTATGGTTTAGAATATTAGGGTTTAATGTTTAGTTTTAGGGTTTAGGGTTTTAGTGTATTCAAGATTAGGGTTTTAGTTTTTAGGGTTTAGGGTTTTTGTTTTAGGTTTTAGGGTTTAGAATATTAGGGTTTAATGTTTACTTTTAGGGTTTAGGGTTTTAGTGTATTCAAGTTTAGGGTTTTAGGTTTTAGTTTTTAGTGTTTTTGTTTTAGGTTTTAGGGTTTAGAATTTTAGGGTTTAATATTTAGTTTTAAGGTTTAGGGTTTTAGTGTATTAAAGATTAGGGTTCTAGTTTTTAGGGTTTAGGGTTTTGTTTTTATGGTTTTAGTGTTTAGAGTATTAGGATTTAGGGTTTAGTGTATTAATGTTTAGAGTTTTAGATTTAGTTTTCAGGGTTTAGTATTTAGATTGTTTTTAAAATTTTAGGGTTTTGAGTTTTTCGGTTATATGCTTAGTTTTAGGGTATAATTTTAAGGTTTAGGGTTTTATGTTTTAGTTTTTAGGGTTTTTTTAGGTTTTAGGGTTTAGAATATTAGGGTTTAATGTTTAGTTTTAGGGTTTAGGGTTTTAGTGTATTCAAGATTAGGGTTTTAGTTTTTAGGGTTTAGGGTTTTTGTTTTAGGTTTTAGGGTTTAGAATATTATGGTTTAATGTTTACTTTTAGGGTTTAGGGTTTTAGAGTATTCAAGTTTAGGGTTTTACGTTTTAGTTTTTAGGGTTTTTGTTTTAGGTTTTAGGGTTTAGAATTTTAGGGTTTAATATTTAGTTTTAAGGTTTAGGGTTTTAGTGTATTAAAGATTAGGGTTCTAGTTTTTAGGGTTTAGGGTTTTGTTTTTATGGTTTTAGTGTTTAGAGTATTAGGATTTAGGGTTTAGTGTATTAATGTTTAGGGTTTCAGATTTAGTTTTTAGGGTTTAGTGTTTAGATTTTTTTTAAAATTTTAGGGTTTTGAGTTTTTCGGTTATATGCTTAGTTTTAGGGTTTAATTTTAAGGTTTAGGGTTTTAGGTTTTAGTTTTTAGGGTTTTTTTAGGTTTTAGGGTTTAGAATATTAGGGTTTAATGTTTAGTTTTAGGGTTTAGGGTTTTAGTGTATTCAAGATTAGGGTTTTAGTTTTTAGGGTTTAGGGTTTTTGTTTTAGGTTTTAGGGTTTAGAATATTATGGTTTAATGTTTACTTTTAGGGTTTAGGGTTTTAGAGTATTCAAGTTTAGGGTTTTACGTTTTAGTTTTTAGGGTTTTTGTTTTAGGTTTTAGGGTTTAGAATTTTAGGGTTTAATATTTAGTTTTAGGGTTTAGGGTTTTAGTGTATTAAAGATTAGGGTTATAATTTTTTGGGTTTAGGGTTTTGGTTTTAGATTTTAGGGTTTAAAATTTTAGTTTTAGTGTTTAGGGTTTTAGTGTATTAAAGATTAGGGTTTTTGTTTTTATGGTTTAGGGTTTCGTTTTTATGTTTTAGTGTTTAGAGAATTAGGATTTAGGGTTTAGTGTATTAAAGTTTAGGGTTTTAGATTTAGTTTTTACGGTATAGGGTTTAGGGTTTTTGTTTTCAATTTTAGGGTTTTGAGTTTTTGGGTTATATGCTTCGTTTTAGTGTTTTATTTTAGGTTTTAGGGTTTAGGGTTTTATTGTATTCATATTTAGGGTTTTAGGTTTTTGTTTTAGGGTTTTTGTTTTAGATTTTTGGGTTTAGAATTTTAGGGTTTAATATTTAGTTTTAAGGTTTAAGGTTTTAGTGTATTAAAGATTAGGGTTCTAGTTTTTAGGGTTTAGGTTTTGTTTTTATGGTTTTAGTGTTTAGAGTATTAGGATTTAGGGTTTAGTGTAGTGTATTAATGTTTAGGGTTTTAGATTTAGTTTTTAGGGTTTAGTGTTTAGATATTTTTTAAAATTTTAGGGTTTTGAGTTTTTCGGTTATATGCTTAGTTTTAGGGTTTAGTTTTAAGGTTTAGGGTTTTAGGTTTTAGTTTTTAGGGTGTTTTTTAGGTTTTAGGGTTTAGAATATTAGGGTTTAATGTTTAGTTTTAGGGTTTAGGGTTTTAGTGTATTCAAGATTAGGGTTTTAGTTTTTAGGGTTTAGGGTTTTTGTTTTAGGTTTTAGGGTTTAGAATATTAGGGTTTAATGTTTACTTTTAGGGTTTAGGGTTTTAGTGTATTCAAGTTTAGGGTTTTAGGTTTTAGTTTTTAGTGTTTTTGTTTTAGGTTTTAGGGTTTAGAATTTTAGGGTTTAATATTTAGTTTTAAGGTTTAGGGTTTTAGTGTATTAAAGATTAGGGTTCTAGTTTTTAGGGTTTAGGGTTTTGTTTTTATGGTTTTAGTGTTTAGAGTATTAGGATTTAGGGTTTAGTGTATTAATGTTTAGAGTTTTAGATTTAGTTTTCAGGGTTTAGTATTTAGATTGTTTTTAAAATTTTAGGGTTTTGAGTTTTTCGGTTATATGCTTAGTTTTAGGGTATAATTTTAAGGTTTAGGGTTTTATGTTTTAGTTTTTAGGGTTTTTTTAGGTTTTAGGGTTTAGAATATTAGGGTTTAATGTTTAGTTTTAGGGTTTAGGGTTTTAGTGTATTCAAGATTAGGGTTTTAGTTTTTAGGGTTTAGGGTTTTTGTTTTAGGTTTTAGGGTTTAGAATATTATGGTTTAATGTTTACTTTTAGGGTTTAGGGTTTTAGAGTATTCAAGTTTAGGGTTTTACGTTTTAGTTTTTAGGGTTTTTGTTTTAGGTTTTAGGGTTTAGAATTTTAGGGTTTAATATTTAGTTTTAAGGTTTAGGGTTTTAGTGTATTAAAGATTAGGGTTCTAGTTTTTAGGGTTTAGGGTTTTGTTTTTATGGTTTTAGTGTTTAGAGTATTAGGATTTAGGGTTTAGTGTATTAATGTTTAGGGTTTCAGATTTAGTTTTTAGGGTTTAGTGTTTAGATTTTTTTTAAAATTTTAGGGTTTTGAGTTTTTCGGTTATATGCTTAGTTTTAGGGTTTAATTTTAAGGTTTAGGGTTTTAGGTTTTAGTTTTTAGGGTTTTTTTAGGTTTTAGGGTTTAGAATATTAGGGTTTAATGTTTAGTTTTAGGGTTTAGGGTTTTAGTGTATTCAAGATTAGGGTTTTAGTTTTTAGGGTTTAGGGTTTTTGTTTTAGGTTTTAGGGTTTAGAATATTATGGTTTAATGTTTACTTTTAGGGTTTAGGGTTTTAGAGTATTCAAGTTTAGGGTTTTACGTTTTAGTTTTTAGGGTTTTTGTTTTAGGTTTTAGGGTTTAGAATTTTAGGGTTTAATATTTAGTTTTAAGGTTTAGGGTTTTAGTGTATTAAAGATTAGGGTTCTAGTTTTTAGGGTTTAGGGTTTTGTTTTTATGGTTTTAGTGTTTAGAGTATTAGGATTTAGGGTTTAGTGTATTAATGTTTAGGGTTTCAGATTTAGTTTTTAGGGTTTAGTGTTTAGATTTTTTTTAAAATTTTAGGGTTTTGAGTTTTTCGGTTATATGCTTAGTTTTAGGGTTTAATTTTAAGGTTTAGGGTTTTAGGTTTTAGTTTTTCAGGATTTTTTTAGGTTTTAGGGTTTAGAATATTAGGGTTTAATGTTTAGTTTTACGGTTTAGGGTTTTAGTGTATTCAAGATTAGTGTTTTAGTTTTTAGGGTTTAGGGTTTTTGTTTTAGGTTTTAGGGTTTAGAATATTAGGGTTTAATGTTTACTTTTAGGGTTTAGGGTTTTAGTGTATTCAAGTTTAGGGTTTTAGGTTTTAGTTTTTAGGGTTTTTGTTTTAGGTTTTAGGGTTTATAATTTTAGAGTTTAATATTTAGTTTTAGGGTTTAAGGTTTTAGTGTATTAAAGATTAGGGTTATAGTTTTTAGGGTTTAGGGTTTTGTTTTTAGGATTTGGTGTTTAGAGTATTAGGGTTTAAGGTTTTTGTTTTAGGTTTTAGGGGTTAGAATATTAGGGTTTAATGTTTACTTTTAGTGTTTAGGGTTTTAGTGTATTCAAGTTTAGGGTTATAATTTTTTGGGTTTAGGGTTTTGGTTTTAGGTTTTAAGGTTTAAAATTTTAGTTTTAGGGTTTAGGGTTTTAGTGTATTAAAGATTAGGGTTTTTGTTTTTAGGGTTTAGGGTTTCGTTTTTATGTTTTAGTGTCTAAAGGAATTAGGATTTAGGGTTTAGTGTATTAAAATTTAGGGTTTTAGATATAGTTTTTACGGTTTAGGGTTTAGGGTTTTTGTTTTCAATTTTAGGGTTTTGAGTTTTTGGGTTATATGCTTCGTTTTAGTGTTTAATTTTAGGTTTTAGGGTTTAGGGTTTTATTGTATTCATGTTTAGGGTTTTAGGTTTTTGTTTTTAGGGTTTTTGTTTTAGGTTTTTGGGTTTAGAATTTTAGGGTTTAATATTTAGTTTTAAGGTTTAGGGTTTTAGTGTATTAAAGATTAGGGTTCTAGTTTTTAGGGTTTAGGGTTTTTTTTATGGTTTTAGTGTTTAGAGTATTAGGATTTAGGGTTTAGTGTAGTTTATTAAAGTTTAGGGTTTTAGATTTAGTTTTTAGGGTTTAGTGTTTAGATTTTTGTAAAAATTTTAGGGTTTTGAGTTTTTCGGTTATATGCTTAGTTTTAGGGTTTAATTTTAATGTTTAGGGTTTTAGGTTTTAGTTTTTAGGGTTTTTGTTTTAGGTTTTAGGGTTTAGAATATTAGGGTTTAATGTTTAGTTTTAGGGTTTAGGGTTTTAGTGTATTAAAGATTAGGGTTATAGTTTTTAGGGTTTAGGGTTTTGTTTTTATGATTTGGTGTTTAGAGTATTAGGATTTAGGGTTTAGTGTATTAAAGTTTAGGGTTTTAGATTTAGTTTTTTAGGGTTTAGTGTTTAGATTTTTTTTAAAATTTTAGGGTTTTGAGTTTTTCGGTTATATGCTTAGTTTTAGGGTTTAATTTTAAGGTTTAGGGTTTTAGGTTTTAGTTTTTAGGGTTTTTGTTTTAGGTTTTAGGGTTTAGAATATTAGGGTTTAATGTTTAGTTTTAGGGTTTAGGTTTTAGTGTATTCAAGATTAGGGTTTTAGTTTTTAGGGTTTAGGGTTTTTGTTTTAGGTTTTTGGGTTTAGAATATTAGGGTTTAATGTTTACTTTTAGGGTTTAGGGTTTTAGTGTATTCAAGTTTAGGGTTATAATTTTTTGGGTTTAGGGTTTTGGTTTTAGGTTTTAGGGTTTAAAATTTTAGTTTTAGGGTTTAGGGTTTTAGTGTATTAAAGATTAGGGTTTTTGTTTTTAGGGTTTAGGGTTTCGTTTTTATGTTTTAGTGTCTAAAGAAATTAGGATTTAGGGTTTAGTGTATTAAAATTTAGGGTTTTAGATTTAGTTTTTACGGTTTAGGGTTTAGGGTTTTTGTTTTCAATTTTAGGGTTTTGAGTTTTTGGGTTATATGCTTCGTTTTAGTGTTTAATTTTAGGTTTTAGGGTTTAGGGTTTTATTGTATTCATGTTTAGGGTTTTAGGTTTTTGTTTTTAGGGTTTTTGTTTTAGGTTTTTGGGTTTAGAATTTTAGGGTTTAATATTTAGTTTTAAGGTTTAGGGTTTTAGTGTATTAAAGATTAGGGTTCTAGTTTTTAGGGTTTAGAGTTTTGTTTTTATGGTTTTAGTGTTTAGAGTATTAGGATTTAGGGTTTAGTGTATTAATGTTTAGGGTTTTAGATTTAGTTTTTAGGGTTTAGTGTTTAGATTTTTTTTAAAATTTTAGGGTTTTGAGTTTTTCGGTTATATGCTTAGTTTTAGGGTTTAATTTTAAGGTTTAGGGTTTTAGGTTTTAGTTTTTAGGGTTTTTGTTTTAGGTTTTAGGGTTTAGAATATTAGGGTTTAATGTTTAGTTTTTTAGGGTTTAGGGTTTTAGTGTATTCAAGATTAGGGTTTTAGTTTTTAGGGTTTAGGGTTTTTGTTTTAGGTTTTAGGGTTTAGAATATTAGGGTTTAATGTTTACTTTTAGGCTTTAGGGTTTTAGTGTATTCAAGTTTAGGGTTATAATTTTTTGGGTTTAGGGTTTTGGTTTTAGGTTTTAGGGTTTAAAATTTTAGTTTTAGGGTTTAGGGTTTTAGTGTATTAAAGATTAGGGTTTTTGTTTTTAGGGTTTAGGGTTTCGTTTTTATGTTTTAGTGTCTAAAGTAATTAGGATTTAGGGTTTAGTGTATTAAAGTTTAGGGTTTTAGATTTAGTTTTTACGGTTTAGGGTTTAGGGTTTTTGTTTTCAATTTTAGGGTTTTGAGTTTTTGGGTTATATGCTTCGTTTTAGTGTTTAATTTTAGGTTTTAGGGTTTAGGGTTTTATTGTATTCATGTTTAGGGTTTTAGGTTTTTGTTTTAGGGTTTTTGTTTTAGATTTTTGGGTTTAGAATTTTAGGGTTTAATATTTAGTTTTAAGGTTTAGGGTTTTAGTGTATTAAAGATTAGGGTTCTAGTTTTTAGGGTTTAGGTTTTGTTTTTATGGTTTTAGTGTTTAGAGTATTAGGATTTAGGGTTTAGTGTAGTGTATTAATGTTTAAGGTTTTAGATTTAGTTTTTAGGGTTTAGTGTTTAGATATTTTTTAAAATTTTAGGGTTTTGAGTTTTTCGGTTATATGCTTAGTTTTAGGGTTTAATTTTAAGGTTTACGGTTTTAGGTTTTAGTTTTTAGGGTGTTTTTTAGGTTTTAGGGTTTAGAATATTAGGGTTTAATGTTTAGTTTTAGGGTTTAGGGTTTTAGTGTATTCAAGATTAGGGTTTTAGTTTTTAGGGTTTAGAGTTTTTGTTTTAGGTTTTAGGGTTTAGAATATTAGGGTTTAATGTTTACTTTTAGGGTTTAGGTTTTTAGTGTATTCAAGTTTAGGGTTTTAGGTTTTAGTTTTTAGTGTTTTTGTTTTAGGTTTTAGGGTTTAGAATTTTAGGGTTTAATATTTAGTTTTAAGGTTTAGGGTTTTAGTGTATTAAAGATTAGGGTTCTAGTTTTTAGGGTTTAGGGTTTTGTTTTTATGGTTTTAGTGTTTAGAGTATTAGGATTTAGGGTTTAGAGTATTAATGTTTAGGGTTTTAGATTTAGTTTTTAGGGTTTAGTGTTTAGATTTTTTTTAAAATTTTAGGGTTTTGAGTTTTTCGGTTATATGCTTAGTTTTAGGGTTTAATTTTAAGGTTTAGGGTTTTAGGTTTTAGTTTTTAAGGAATTTTTTAGGTTTTAGGGTTTAGAATATTAGGGTTTAATGTTTAGTTTTAGGGTTTAGGGTTTTAGTGTATTCAAGATTAGTGTTTTAGTTTTTAGGGTTTAGGGTTTTTGTTTTAGGTTTTAGGGTTTAGAATATTAGGGTTTAATGTTTACTTTTAGGTTTAGGGTTTTAGTGTATTCAAGTTTAGGGTTTTAGGTTTTAGTTTTTAGGGTTTTTGTTTTAGGTTTTAGGGTTTATAATTTTAGAGTTTAATATTTAGTTTTAGGGTTTAGGGTTTTAGTGTATTAAAGATCAGGGTTATAGATTTTAGGGTTTAGGGTTTTGTTTTTAGGATTTGGTGTTTAGAGTATTAGGGTTTAAGGTTTTTGTTTTAGGTTTTAGGGGTTAGAATATTAGGGTTTAATGTTTACTTTTAGGGTTTAGGGTTTTAGTGTATTCAAGTTTAGGGTTATAATTTTTTGGGTTTAGGGTTTTGGTTTTAGGTTTTAAGGTTTAAAATTTTAGTTTTAGGGTTTAGGGTTTTAGTGTATTAAAGATTAGGGTTTTTGTTTTTAGGGTTTAGGGTTTCGTTTTTATGTTTTAGTGTCTAAAGGAATTAGGATTTAGGGTTTAGTGTATTAAAATTTAGGGTTTTAGATATAGTTTTTACGGTTTAGGGTTTAGGGTTTTTGTTTTCAATTTTAGGTTTTGAGTTTTTGGGTTATATGCTTCGTTTTAGTGTTTAATTTTAGGTTTTAGGATTTAGGGTTTTATTGTATTCATGTTTAGGGTTTTAGGTTTTTGTTTTTAGGGTTTTTGTTTTAGGTTTTTGGGTTTAGAATTTTAGGGTTTAATATTTAGTTTTAAGGTTTAGGGTTTTAGTGTATTAAAGATTAGGGTTCTAGTTTTTAGGGTTTAGGTTTTTTTTTTTTATGGTTTTAGTGTTTAGAGTATTAGGATTTAGGGTTTAGTGTAGTTTATTAAAGTTTAGGGTTTTAGATTTAGTTTTTAGGGTTTAGTGTTTAGATTTTTGTAAAAATTTTAGGGTTTTGAGTTTTTTGGTTATATGCTTAGTTTTATGGTTTAATTTTAATGTTTAGGGTTTTAGGTTTTTGTTTTTAGGGTTTTTGTTTTAGGTTTTAGGGTTTAGAATATTAGGGTTTAATGTTTAGTTTTAGGGTTTAGGGTTTTAGTGTATTAAAGATTAGGGTTATAGTTTTTAGGGTTTAGGGTTTTGTTTGTAGGATTTGGTGTTTAGAGTATTAGGATTTAGGGTTTAGTGTATTAATGTTTAGAGTTTTAGATTTAGTTTTCAGGGTTTAGTATTTAGATTGTTTTTAAAATTTTAGGGTTTTGAGTTTTTCGGTTATATGCTTAGTTTTAGGGTATAATTTTAAGGTTTAGGGTTTTATGTTTTAGTTTTTAGGGTTTTTTTAGGTTTTAGGGTTTAGAATATTAGGGTTTAATGTTTAGTTTTAGGGTTTAGGGTTTTAGTGTATTCAAGATTAGGGTTTTAGTTTTTAGGGTTTAGGGTTTTTGTTTTAGGTTTTAGGGTTTAGAATATTATGGTTTAATGTTTACTTTTAGGGTTTAGGGTTTTAGAGTATTCAAGTTTAGGGTTTTACGTTTTAGTTTTTAGGGTTTTTGTTTTAGGTTTTAGGGTTTAGAATTTTAGGGTTTAATATTTAGTTTTAAGGTTTAGGGTTTTAGTGTATTAAAGATTAGGGTTCTAGTTTTTAGGGTTTAGGGTTTTGTTTTTATGGTTTTAGTGTTTAGAGTATTAGGATTTAGGGTTTAGTGTATTAATGTTTAGGGTTTCAGATTTAGTTTTTAGGGTTTAGTGTTTAGATTTTTTTTAAAATTTTAGGGTTTTGAGTTTTTCGGTTATATGCTTAGTTTTAGGGTTTAATTTTAAGGTTTAGGGTTTTAGGTTTTAGTTTTTAGGGTTTTTTTAGGTTTTAGGGTTTAGAATATTAGGGTTTAATGTTTAGTTTTAGGGTTTAGGGTTTTAGTGTATTCAAGATTAGGGTTTTAGTTTTTAGGGTTTAGGGTTTTTGTTTTAGGTTTTAGGGTTTAGAATATTATGGTTTAATGTTTACTTTTAGGGTTTAGGGTTTTAGAGTATTCAAGTTTAGGGTTTTACGTTTTAGTTTTTAGGGTTTTTGTTTTAGGTTTTAGGGTTTAGAATTTTAGGGTTTAATATTTAGTTTTAAGGTTTAGGGTTTTAGTGTATTAAAGATTAGGGTTCTAGTTTTTAGGGTTTAGGGTTTTGTTTTTATGGTTTTAGTGTTTAGAGTATTAGGATTTAGGGTTTAGTGTATTAATGTTTAGGGTTTCAGATTTAGTTTTTAGGGTTTAGTGTTTAGATTTTTTTTAAAATTTTAGGGTTTTGAGTTTTTCGGTTATATGCTTAGTTTTAGGGTTTAATTTTAAGGTTTAGGGTTTTAGGTTTTAGTTTTTAAGGATTTTTTTAGGTTTTAGGGTTTAGAATATTAGGGTTTAATGTTTAGTTTTACGGTTTAGGGTTTTAGTGTATTCAAGATTAGTGTTTTAGTTTTTAGGGTTTAGGGTTTTTGTTTTAGGTTTTAGGGTTTAGAATATTAGGGTTTAATGTTTACTTTTAGGGTTTAGGGTTTTAGTGTATTCAAGTTTAGGGTTTTAGGTTTTAGTTTTTAGGGTTTTTGTTTTAGGTTTTAGGGTTTATAATTTTAGAGTTTAATATTTAGTTTTAGGGTTTAAGGTTTTAGTGTATTAAAGATTAGGGTTATAGTTTTTAGGGTTTAGGGTTTTGTTTTTAGGATTTGGTGTTTAGAGTATTAGGGTTTAAGGTTTTTGTTTTAGGTTTTAGGGGTTAGAATATTAGGGTTTAATGTTTACTTTTAGTGTTTAGGGTTTTAGTGTATTCAAGTTTAGGGTTATAATTTTTTGGGTTTAGGGTTTTGGTTTTAGGTTTTAAGGTTTAAAATTTTAGTTTTAGGGTTTAGGGTTTTAGTGTATTAAAGATTAGGGTTTTTGTTTTTAGGGTTTAGGGTTTCGTTTTTATGTTTTAGTGTCTAAAGGAATTAGGATTTAGGGTTTAGTGTATTAAAATTTAGGGTTTTAGATATAGTTTTTACGGTTTAGGGTTTAGGGTTTTTGTTTTCAATTTTAGGGTTTTGAGTTTTTGGGTTATATGCTTCGTTTTAGTGTTTAATTTTAGGTTTTAGGGTTTAGGGTTTTATTGTATTCATGTTTAGGGTTTTAGGTTTTTGTTTTTAGGGTTTTTGTTTTAGGTTTTTGGGTTTAGAATTTTAGGGTTTAATATTTAGTTTTAAGGTTTAGGGTTTTAGTGTATTAAAGATTAGGGTTCTAGTTTTTAGGGTTTAGGGTTTTTTTTATGGTTTTAGTGTTTAGAGTATTAGGATTTAGGGTTTAGTGTAGTTTATTAAAGTTTAGGGTTTTAGATTTAGTTTTTAGGGTTTAGTGTTTAGATTTTTGTAAAAATTTTAGGGTTTTGAGTTTTTCGGTTATATGCTTAGTTTTAGGGTTTAATTTTAATGTTTAGGGTTTTAGGTTTTAGTTTTTAGGGTTTTTGTTTTAGGTTTTAGGGTTTAGAATATTAGGGTTTAATGTTTAGTTTTAGGGTTTAGGGTTTTAGTGTATTAAAGATTAGGGTTATAGTTTTTAGGGTTTAGGGTTTTGTTTTTATGATTTGGTGTTTAGAGTATTAGGATTTAGGGTTTAGTGTATTAAAGTTTAGGGTTTTAGATTTAGTTTTTTAGGGTTTAGTGTTTAGATTTTTTTTAAAATTTTAGGGTTTTGAGTTTTTCGGTTATATGCTTAGTTTTAGGGTTTAATTTTAAGGTTTAGGGTTTTAGGTTTTAGTTTTTAGGGTTTTTGTTTTAGGTTTTAGGGTTTAGAATATTAGGGTTTAATGTTTAGTTTTAGGGTTTAGGTTTTAGTGTATTCAAGATTAGGGTTTTAGTTTTTAGGGTTTAGGGTTTTTGTTTTAGGTTTTTGGGTTTAGAATATTAGGGTTTAATGTTTACTTTTAGGGTTTAGGGTTTTAGTGTATTCAAGTTTAGGGTTATAATTTTTTGGGTTTAGGGTTTTGGTTTTAGGTTTTAGGGTTTAAAATTTTAGTTTTAGGGTTTAGGGTTTTAGTGTATTAAAGATTAGGGTTTTTGTTTTTAGGGTTTAGGGTTTCGTTTTTATGTTTTAGTGTCTAAAGAAATTAGGATTTAGGGTTTAGTGTATTAAAATTTAGGGTTTTAGATTTAGTTTTTACGGTTTAGGGTTTAGGGTTTTTGTTTTCAATTTTAGGGTTTTGAGTTTTTGGGTTATATGCTTCGTTTTAGTGTTTAATTTTAGGTTTTAGGGTTTAGGGTTTTATTGTATTCATGTTTAGGGTTTTAGGTTTTTGTTTTTAGGGTTTTTGTTTTAGGTTTTTGGGTTTAGAATTTTAGGGTTTAATATTTAGTTTTAAGGTTTAGGGTTTTAGTGTATTAAAGATTAGGGTTCTAGTTTTTAGGGTTTAGAGTTTTGTTTTTATGGTTTTAGTGTTTAGAGTATTAGGATTTAGGGTTTAGTGTATTAATGTTTAGGGTTTTAGATTTAGTTTTTAGGGTTTAGTGTTTAGATTTTTTTTAAAATTTTAGGGTTTTGAGTTTTTCGGTTATATGCTTAGTTTTAGGGTTTAATTTTAAGGTTTAGGGTTTTAGGTTTTAGTTTTTAGGGTTTTTGTTTTAGGTTTTAGGGTTTAGAATATTAGGGTTTAATGTTTAGTTTTTTAGGGTTTAGGGTTTTAGTGTATTCAAGATTAGGGTTTTAGTTTTTAGGGTTTAGGGTTTTTGTTTTAGGTTTTAGGGTTTAGAATATTAGGGTTTAATGTTTACTTTTAGGCTTTAGGGTTTTAGTGTATTCAAGTTTAGGGTTATAATTTTTTGGGTTTAGGGTTTTGGTTTTAGGTTTTAGGGTTTAAAATTTTAGTTTTAGGGTTTAGGGTTTTAGTGTATTAAAGATTAGGGTTTTTGTTTTTAGGGTTTAGGGTTTCGTTTTTATGTTTTAGTGTCTAAAGTAATTAGGATTTAGGGTTTAGTGTATTAAAGTTTAGGGTTTTAGATTTAGTTTTTACGGTTTAGGGTTTAGGGTTTTTGTTTTCAATTTTAGGGTTTTGAGTTTTTGGGTTATATGCTTCGTTTTAGTGTTTAATTTTAGGTTTTAGGGTTTAGGGTTTTATTGTATTCATGTTTAGGGTTTTAGGTTTTTGTTTTAGGGTTTTTGTTTTAGATTTTTGGGTTTAGAATTTTAGGGTTTAATATTTAGTTTTAAGGTTTAGGGTTTTAGTGTATTAAAGATTAGGGTTCTAGTTTTTAGGGTTTAGGTTTTGTTTTTATGGTTTTAGTGTTTAGAGTATTAGGATTTAGGGTTTAGTGTAGTGTATTAATGTTTAAGGTTTTAGATTTAGTTTTTAGGGTTTAGTGTTTAGATATTTTTTAAAATTTTAGGGTTTTGAGTTTTTCGGTTATATGCTTAGTTTTAGGGTTTAATTTTAAGGTTTACGGTTTTAGGTTTTAGTTTTTAGGGTGTTTTTTAGGTTTTAGGGTTTAGAATATTAGGGTTTAATGTTTAGTTTTAGGGTTTAGGGTTTTAGTGTATTCAAGATTAGGGTTTTAGTTTTTAGGGTTTAGAGTTTTTGTTTTAGGTTTTAGGGTTTAGAATATTAGGGTTTAATGTTTACTTTTAGGGTTTATGGTTTTAGTGTATTCAAGTTTAGGGTTTTAGGTTTTAGTTTTTAGTGTTTTTGTTTTAGGTTTTAGGGTTTAGAATTTTAGGGTTTAATATTTAGTTTTAAGGTTTAGGGTTTTAGTGTATTAAAGATTAGGGTTCTAGTTTTTAGGGTTTAGGGTTTTGTTTTTATGGTTTTAGTGTTTAGAGTATTAGGATTTAGGGTTTAGAGTATTAATGTTTAGGGTTTTAGATTTAGTTTTTAGGGTTTAGTGTTTAGATTTTTTTTAAAATTTTAGGGTTTTGAGTTTTTCGGTTATATGCTTAGTTTTAGGGTTTAATTTTAAGGTTTAGGGTTTTAGGTTTTAGTTTTTAAGGAATTTTTTAGGTTTTAGGGTTTAGAATATTAGGGTTTAATGTTTAGTTTTAGGGTTTAGGGTTTTAGTGTATTCAAGATTAGTGTTTTAGTTTTTAGGGTTTAGGGTTTTTGTTTTAGGTTTTAGGGTTTAGAATATTAGGGTTTAATGTTTACTTTTAGGTTTAGGGTTTTAGTGTATTCAAGTTTAGGCTTTTAGGTTTTAGTTTTTAGGGTTTTTGTTTTAGGTTTTAGGGTTTATAATTTTAGAGTTTAATATTTAGTTTTAGGGTTTAGGGTTTTAGTGTATTAAAGATCAGGGTTATAGATTTTAGGGTTTAGGGTTTTGTTTTTAGGATTTGGTGTTTAGAGTATTAGGGTTTAAGGTTTTTGTTTTAGGTTTTAGGGGTTAGAATATTAGGGTTTAATGTTTACTTTTAGGGTTTAGGGTTTTAGTGTATTCAAGTTTAGGGTTATAATTTTTTGGGTTTAGGGTTTTGGTTTTAGGTTTTAAGGTTTAAAATTTTAGTTTTAGGGTTTAGGGTTTTAGTGTATTAAAGATTAGGGTTTTTGTTTTTAGGGTTTAGGGTTTCGTTTTTATGTTTTAGTGTCTAAAGGAATTAGGATTTAGGGTTTAGTGTATTAAAATTTAGGGTTTTAGATATAGTTTTTACGGTTTAGGGTTTAGGGTTTTTGTTTTCAATTTTAGGGTTTTGAGTTTTTGGGTTATATGCTTCGTTTTAGTGTTTAATTTTAGGTTTTAGGATTTAGGGTTTTATTGTATTCATGTTTAGGGTTTTAGGTTTTTGTTTTTAGGGTTTTTGTTTTAGGTTTTTGGGTTTAGAATTTTAGGGTTTAATATTTAGTTTTAAGGTTTAGGGTTTTAGTGTATTAAAGATTAGGGTTCTAGTTTTTAGGGTTTAGGTTTTTTTTTTTTATGGTTTTAGTGTTTAGAGTATTAGGATTTAGGGTTTAGTGTAGTTTATTAAAGTTTAGGGTTTTAGATTTAGTTTTTAGGGTTTAGTGTTTAGATTTTTGTAAAAATTTTAGGGTTTTGAGTTTTTCGGTTATATGCTTAGTTTTAGGGTTTAATTTTAATGTTTAGGGTTTTAGGTTTTAGTTTTTAGGGTTTTTGTTTTAGGTTTTAGGGTTTAGAATATTAGGGTTTAATGTTTAGTTTTAGGGTTTAGGGTTTTAGTGTATTAAAGATTAGGGTTATAGTTTTTAGGGTTTAGGGTTTTGTTTTTAGGATTTGGTGTTTAGAGTATTAGGATTTAGGGTTTAGTGTATTAAAGTTTAGGGTTTTAGATTTAGTTTTTTAGGGTTTAGTGTTTAGATTTTTTTTAAAATTTTAGGGTTTTGAGTTTTTCGGTTATATGCTTAGTTTTAGGGTTTAATTTTAAGGTTTACGGTTTTAGGTTTTAGTTTTTAGGGTGTTTTTTAGGTTTTAGGGTTTAGAATATTAGGGTTTAATGTTTAGTTTTAGGGTTTAGGGTTTTAGTGTATTCAAGATTAGGGTTTTAGTTTTTAGGGTTTAGAGTTTTTGTTTTAGGTTTTAGGGTTTAGAATATTAGGGTTTAATGTTTACTTTTAGGGTTTAGGGTTTTAGTGTATTCAAGTTTAGGGTTTTAGGTTTTAGTTTTTAGTGTTTTTGTTTTAGGTTTTAGGGTTTAGAATTTTAGGGTTTAATATTTAGTTTTAAGGTTTAGGGTTTTAGTGTATTAAAGATTAGGGTTCTAGTTTTTAGGGTTTAGGGTTTTGTTTTTATGGTTTTAGTGTTTAGAGTATTAGGATTTAGGGTTTAGAGTATTAATGTTTAGGGTTTTAGATTTAGTTTTTAGGGTTTAGTGTTTAGATTTTTTTTAAAATTTTAGGGTTTTGAGTTTTTCGGTTATATGCTTAGTTTTAGGGTTTAATTTTAAGGTTTAGGGTTTTAGGTTTTAGTTTTTAAGGAATTTTTTAGGTTTTAGGGTTTAGAATATTAGGGTTTAATGTTTAGTTTTAGGGTTTAGGGTTTTAGTGTATTCAAGATTAGTGTTTTAGTTTTTAGGGTTTAGGGTTTTTGTTTTAGGTTTTAGGGTTTAGAATATTAGGGTTTAATGTTTACTTTTAGGTTTAGGGTTTTAGTGTATTCAAGTTTAGGGTTTTAGGTTTTAGTTTTTAGGGTTTTTGTTTTAGGTTTTAGGGTTTATAATTTTAGAGTTTAATATTTAGTTTTAGGGTTTAGGGTTTTAGTGTATTAAAGATCAGGGTTATAGATTTTAGGGTTTAGGGTTTTGTTTTTAGGATTTGGTGTTTAGAGTATTAGGGTTTAAGGTTTTTGTTTTAGGTTTTAGGGGTTAGAATATTAGGGTTTAATGTTTACTTTTAGGGTTTAGGGTTTTAGTGTATTCAAGTTTAGGGTTATAATTTTTTGGGTTTAGGGTTTTGGTTTTAGGTTTTAAGGTTTAAAATTTTAGTTTTAGGGTTTAGGGTTTTAGTGTATTAAAGATTAGGGTTTTTGTTTTTAGGGTTTAGGGTTTCGTTTTTATGTTTTAGTGTCTAAAGGAATTAGGATTTAGGGTTTAGTGTATTAAAATTTAGGGTTTTAGATATAGTTTTTACGGTTTAGGGTTTAGGGTTTTTGTTTTCAATTTTAGGGTTTTGAGTTTTTGGGTTATATGCTTCGTTTTAGTGTTTAATTTTAGGTTTTAGGATTTAGGGTTTTATTGTATTCATGTTTAGGGTTTTAGGTTTTTGTTTTTAGGGTTTTTGTTTTAGGTTTTTGGGTTTAGAATTTTAGGGTTTAATATTTAGTTTTAAGGTTTAGGGTTTTAGTGTATTAAAGATTAGGGTTCTAGTTTTTAGGGTTTAGGTTTTTTTTTTTTATGGTTTTAGTGTTTAGAGTATTAGGATTTAGGGTTTAGTGTAGTTTATTAAAGTTTAGGGTTTTAGATTTAGTTTTTAGGGTTTAGTGTTTAGATTTTTGTAAAAATTTTAGGGTTTTGAGTTTTTCGGTTATATGCTTAGTTTTAGGGTTTAATTTTAATGTTTAGGGTTTTAGGTTTTAGTTTTTAGGGTTTTTGTTTTAGGTTTTAGGGTTTAGAATATTAGGGTTTAATGTTTAGTTTTAGGGTTTAGGGTTTTAGTGTATTCAAGATTAGGGTTTTAGTTTTTAGGGTTTAGGGTTTTGTTTTTAGGATTTGGTGTTTAGAGTATTAGGATTTAGGGTTTAGTGTATTAAAGTTTAGGGTTTTAGATTTAGTTTTTTAGGGTTTAGTGTTTAGATTTTTTTTAAAATTTTAGGGTTTTGAGTTTTTCGGTTATATGCTTAGTTTTAGGGTTTAATTTTAAGGTTTAGGGTTTTAGGTTTTAGTTTTTAGGGTTTTTGTTTTAGGTTTTAGGGTTTAGAATATTAGGGTTTAATGTTTAGTTTTAGGGTTTAGGGTTTTAGTGTATTCAAGATTAGGGTTTTAGTTTTTAGGGTTTAGGGTTTTTGTTTTAGGTTTTAGGGTTTAGAATATTAGGGTTTAATGTTTACTTTTAGGGTTTAGGGTTTTAGTGTATTCAAGTTTAGGGTTATAATTTTTTGGGTTTAGGGTTTTGGTTTTAGGTTTTAGGGTTTAAAATTTTAGTTTTAGGGTTTAGGGTTTTAGTGTATTAAAGATTAGGGTTTTTGTTTTTAGGGTTTAGGGTTTCGTTTTTATGTTTTAGTGTCTAAAGGAACTAGGATTTAGAGTTTAGTGTATTAAAATTTAGGGTTTTAGATTTAGTTTTTACGGTTTAGGGTTTAGGGTTTTTGTTTTCAATTTTAGGGTTTTGAGTTTTTGGGTTATATGCTTCGTTTTAGTGTTTAATTTTAGGTTTTAGGGTTTAGGGTTTTATTGTATTCATGTTTAGGGTTTTAGGTTTTTGTTTTTAGGGTTTTTGTTTTAGGTTTTTGGGTTTAGAATTTTAGGGTTTAATATTTAGTTTTAAGGTTTAGGGTTTTAGTGTATTAAAGATTAGGGTTCTAGTTTTTAGGGTTTAGGGTTTTGTTTTTATGGTTTTAGTGTTTAGAGTATTAGGATTTAGGGTTTAGTGTATTAATGTTTAGGGTTTTAGATTTAGTTTTTAGGGTTTAGTGTTTAGATTTTTTTTAAAATTTTAGGGTTTTGAGTTTTTCGGTTATATGCTTAGTTTTAGGGTTTAATTTTAAGGTTTAGGGTTTTAGGTTTTAGTTTTTAGGGTTTTTGTTTTAGGTTTTAGGGTTTAGAATATTAGGGTTTAATGTTTAGTTTTTTAGGGTTTAGGTTTTTAGTGTATTCAAGATTAGGGTTTTAGTTTTTAGGGTTTAGGGTTTTTGTTTTAGGTTTTAGGGTTTAGAATATTAGGGTTTAATGTTTACTTTTAGGCTTTAGGGTTTTAGTGTATTCAAGTTTGTAAATGTTGATTTTGGCGACAACGTATTTTTCCTTGTATTTTTTGTTTTGTTGATTTTCAGGGTTACAGGTTAAGAATCCGAAGTCAACTACCTTGCGCATGGAAATGGAGACTTGAGTCTCCACTTTTAGTTTTACATGAAAACGGCGACCAGAGTCGCCGCTTTTGGTGATGCAAGGAAACGGCGACTCCAGTCGCCGGTTTTGGTGCAAGGACGAAGTGACATGGAAACGGCGACAGCAGTCGCCGCTTTTGTTGACGCGAGGAAAACGGCGACTCGTGTCGCCGCTTTTGGTGCAATGCAGTTGTGTGTGGAAAACGGCGACTCCAGTCGCCGGTTTCGGTGCAAAGGGTTGTGGCATGGAAACGGCGACACGGGTCGCTGGTTTTGTTTTTGTGTCATGACATAATTCCAGCGACTGAGTTCTTTTTGGAGTGTTGGAGAAACGGCGACTCCAGTCGCCGTTTTTGGTGCATGGAAAAATTCCAGCGACTGGAGTCGCTGGTTTTGTGGCGTACATAAATCCGGCGACAGGAGTCGCCGGTTTTGGTTCCTAGTGACGTTTTTCATAACTCTTGTTTTTATGTTTTGATTTTAAGACTAAGTACTTACAACGTGATTTCTTTCACCAGGTACTCAGTTCGAGGAAATGAAGATTTGTTCCAAGTTTGTAACTTCAACAATATCGACGACCATGAAGACGATGAAATTCTGAGACTTCAACACTTAGAGTTTTTCACAAGAAATTGAAGATGAAGAATTGAGATCGATGGAGTCAAGATTGAAATTGAAGTTTGATTTTGAAATTGAAGATTCAAGATTCGAAGATTCAAGAATCGAAGATTCAAGATTCCAAGATTCAAGAATACAAGTTCTACAATGATGATGTCATCTATGGAAAAGTGACATAGGCCAAGCATGCGACGAATGAGAACGTGCCACGTCATCACTCTCACATGTGCGGCTCTACTATAAATACCCATGGATGTTCATTTCATCATTTGACGATTTTGAGAGAACGAAATCTGATTTTTAGAATCGTAGTCGAGCTTCGAGTTTGTGTAGTAGCTTTTGCGCCGTGTGCCAAGATTAGAGCTAGGAGATTTAGCTTTAGGTACTCGTGTGCTAGTTTGCAAGTTAGTGGGAGTTGTTGCGACACTCGGGAAACTTCTTGTAATCGTTTTGCCTACCATACTCTACAAGTGTAATAGTTTAAGTTTTGTGTTCAATGAAATGGAAACTATTACATAAATTTGTCTTCACATTTTATTCTACAACTTGTGTGACTGTTTTACTTTGACGGAAATTGCTGCCTGTGAGTTCAAGACCAATTTCACGAAAAATTGGTATCCTACGCTGAAGGCGTAATTTCAATTGGTATCAGAGCGGGACGTCATACGTATAAGACGTGATCCGTTACTTGACTTCATATTTCCGCTATAATGGAGTCGCCAATGTTTGTTCAGAAACCGATTATGCTTACGCATCAGAACTACTCTAACTGGAAAGCTAAAGTTTCTGCTAGAATTAAAGGCCATGACTCTCGTGCATGGATGGCTGTCTTGGAAGGTTGGGAGTGTCCGTATACTGAAGATGCCGATGGAGTAAAAATTCCCAAACCTGAACGTAACTGGACTAGAGAAGAGCATGACTTGTCAACTGCTAATAGCAAGGCTCTACTTCTTATTTGTGAATGGTTGGAACTAAGTATGTACCAACTGGTGAAAACTTGCACTTCAGCGAAAGACGCATGGGAAACTCTTCAGAGAACATGCGAAGGAAGTAAGGCCGTGAAGCGCTCTAAAATTCGAACTATCACTGCTCAGTTCCATCAACTCCGTATGAGAGAAGATGAGGACATAAATGAGTACTTAGACAAAATCATGAGATATGTGAACGAAGTTCATGAACTTGGAGAAACTTTTCCTGCCGTCATGATTTATGAGAAGACTCTTCATAGTCTAAGTTCTCGGTTCGAAAGTAAAGTTCTAACTCTTGAAGCACGAGAAGAAAAAGATCAAAAATGGGACTATGCAGATCTGATGGCTGATTTAAGAAACTACGACTTAACTCTAAAAGTTCGTAGCAACCCGGATATGTCACTTGTTTATGAGCCGATGACTGCTCTAAAAATTTCTGAGAAGGGTAAGAGCTCTAGAAGTTCGAAACCGCAGAAAACTCCTTCAAGAAATGAGAAATCAGAATGTAGTTTTTCAGCTGATGTAGATGAATCTGATGACGATGAAGCAGAGGACATTGAACGTTTGATGAATCAGAATAATCCTGATAAACTTGCTGCACTGACTGAAATTGTCACGTATCTTGTAAAGCAAGAATTTAAGAGAAAGAATCGTGCCCGAAATTTTCGAAAGTTTCAGAAAAATTCTAACTCTTTTCAGAGAAACTCAGACAACCGAAATCAAACTTCATTCACTGACAAAAAATTTAAGGAGACAAAACCTTCTCCATATTCTTCAACTAGCAAGGATGTTTCTAAAATGCAGTGCTTTGAATGTAAGGGATATGGACACGTTAAAAATGAATGTCCTAATTTACATCGTAAGAAGAAGCTACCAGTTAGCTATGTCGTGATCGACGATGAGGATGTCATTTCTGAGAACGACGAGTCTGAGGACAATAATTCTGATGACGATGAGGACAACGCTCTAGTTGTCACTTTTGGTGAAGACTTTGAACTGGCGAATTTCGAAGTTGAAAACTTTGAACTTGACACCTTTCTGAAGGACACTGCAACTGCAGACAACATTTTCCGTGTGGCATCGACAAATTGGAATTTTTGTGATGATAACATTTTCTCGGATGATGAGTCTGAGTCTGAGACTGAAAGGGAAGAGATGACATCTGATGTTTATCAAAGTGTGACCGAGTCTGCTGAACTGGTTGATCTGAAAGAGAGTTATTCTAAACTCGAAAAATTGTGTGACACAGTTATCACTGAGAATAGCACACTTGAAGTGTCACTAAAATTCATAAAAGAATCTCTTGATGAACTCTCTGAAGAGAAACGAAAAATGAATGATGAGGCTGTAGTCTTGAGAAACTCAGTTGAGAAGACTGAGGATGAGAAGAAAAAGTTGAACAATTCCCTGACAACTCTTAAAATCAAATTTGATGACCTTCTCGAAGAAAAGCATAAGTATTTCAAGGAAGTTGTCGAACTGAGAGAATTGTGTGAAAAGTTGAGTTCTGAAAACTCAAAGTTGAAGACATCACTGAAAAAGGAGTCAACTGAAGTGAAGAAACTGCAGACTCTGTTTAAGAACACCGATGCTGAAAATGATGAACTAAAGTCTTCACTAACAAAAGTTCAAACTGACCTTGCCATGACTGACAAGGAACGATATGTGTTGAAAGAAAAACTTCAGATGACTGATGAGCTTCTAAGGAAAATGAACACGAACTCTTCCGTGTTTGACAATGCTGCTTCATATATGAATCCTAATCGTTACGGACTTGGATTTCAAAAAGTTTTTGAGTCTATTTACTCGACACCTGAGAAGAAGAAAGATGTGAATTTTGTTAAGGCGTCGGCTGATCTGTCTGAGGATAAAAACAAGGATGAAGTTGAATCATCTAAACGAAAGGAGATTGCTGAAGGGAAGAAGATTGCTAAGTCTCCAGAACCAGAAACTCGAAAGTCGATCTCGACTTCAAAATCTGAGACATATCAATTTCCGAAGAATATTGTCAAACTTCCTCGTGGTATCCTACCTTATGAAAAGACGTTGCTGAAGAACTTAGAGAAATCTCAGAACGTGAAGAAAAATGGACAGTCCTCTCGAACTAAAACGGTGTTTGTCAAAACGTCCATGAAGGTTGAAACTCGTCCAAGGAGAAAGTATGTTTGTCACTACTGTGATCAACCTGGACACATTCGACCATTTTGCTACAGGATGAAAGAGGACATGAACAGAGAACTTATGACCTTGAAGAAAAAGTCTGAAATGACTAAGGAAATGAAGAAACACATTTCTTCAAATCCGAAAGCTAAGACAAATCCGAAAGCTGTGACTGAGAGGAACGGTCAAAAGTCTAATGGGAAGAAGAAGTGGGTGCCTAGGTCCCAAAAGTGCAAAGTTGAACTTAATTCTAAAACCAGCTGTTGGCAACCAAGAGAACTGATTTTCTGCCATGTTGCACTTAACGCATCTGAGACTGGAACCAAAGGAATTTGGTATTTTGATAGTGGCTGTTCCCGCCATATGACTGGCACGAAAAAGTTTCTGAAAAATTACGAGCCTATGACTGGAGCTCCCGTAGTGTTTGGAGGGGGAGCAAAAGGCGTCGTAAAGGGAAAAGGGACTCTACAAATCAAAGGACTACCTCCTATCAGAAATGTAGTCCATGTTAAAGGACTTGTTGCTAACCTGATTTCCATCAGTCAACTGTGTGATGAAGGACTGAACGTGAGTTTTTATAAGGAATCGTGCAGAGTTTTTGATGGTGAAGGAAAGTGTATAATGGAAGGTCCACGAGCCAAAAATAATTGCTATACAACTGAGTATAGTTGTTGTTCTGTGACCGTTCCTGATGAAGTGGATTTGTGGCATCAACGACTTGGCCACACCAGCACTCGAAATTTGAGCAAATTGGTTAAGGGGGAGATTGTTCGAGGAATCTCTCAACTCCCCAAAATTGAGAAAAGAGTGTGTGGTGACTGTCAGAAGGGTAAGCTGACAAGAACTCCTCATCCGGCACTGCCAATGCTCATGAGTACTTCAGCTCCATTCGAACTGTTACATATGGACTTGATGGGTCCAATGGAGGTTAAAAGTATAGCAAAGAAAGAATATGTGTTGGTGGTAGTTGATGATTTCTCTCGCTACACTTGGACAAGATTTTTGGCTACCAAAGATGAAACTTTTGATGCTTTCAAGGGCATTGTGAAATGGATCAAAACGAATCATGAGGCTAAAGTAAAAAGGATCAGAAGTGATCATGGAACTGAATTTCAAAATGCTAGCTTTAACGAATTCTGTATGATGAAAGGAATTCACCATGAATACTCGGCCCAAAAAACTCCTCAACAAAATGGGATTGCCGAACGAAAGAATCGAACGCTGCAAGAAATGGCACGTGTAATGCTTATCTCGAAAAATCTTGCACGAACTTTTTGGGCAGAAGCTGTCTCCACTGCTGGATATATTTTGAATCGGATAAGTATTCGATCTGGGACGACCGCAACTGCCTATGAACTGGTAAATGGCAAGAAACCTTCAGTTGCACACTTTCGTGTCTTTGGCTGTACTTGCTATATTTTGAAGGATCGTGATCCTCTGAAGAAATTTGAAGCCAAAGCTGATCGTGGTATTTTTGTTGGTTATAGCCAAAACAGCCATGCTTATCGTGCCTACAATCTTCGAACTAAGAAAGTCATCGAAACTGTTAACATAAATTTTGATGAACAAGACTTTCTTGGAAAAGATACTGAGGAAAACTGGGTTAAAGAAGGAATTTTGGAATATCAAAATTTTCCACCAACACCCACAACTGCTGCTCCTGAGAATGTGTCTCCAGAAAATTTTACTCCAAACACTTCAACTGAAGTTGGAGATTCTAGCAATCGGGACAATGATACTTCATCATCTGAAGATGAAGAAACTGAGCTAAACATTGAAAACCCAGCTAATGCTACTAAGGAGGCACCTCGACTTGTTCAAAAGAAACATCCTCCGATCCAAATGATTGGGAACTTAAATGAGCGAACTACACGCTCAAAGAAACTGACAAATTCTCCGGATGAACTCTACAACATCTGCACTTCTGCAATCTATAACGAAATCAACATCTCTTGCTTTCTTTCTGAAAATGAGCCGAAAAATTACAAGGAAGCCATGCAAGATGATTTTTGGATCATGGCCATGCAAGAAGAGTTGAATGAGTTCACACGAAATAATGTTTGGTCCTTAGTTCCCCGAACTTCAAACATCAATGTTGTTGGAACTAAATGGATTTTCAAGAATAAAACAGATGAGCATAACCAAGTCGTCAGAAACAAAGCTCGTCTTGTTGCCCAAGGATATGCCCAAGTGGAAGGCATAGATTTTGATGAAACTTTTGCTCCGGTCGCACGAATTGAGTCCATCAGACTCTTGATTGCTATTGCATGCCATCTAGGCATCAAACTTCGACAGATGGACGTCAAAGCTGCCTTCTTGAACGGTGTGATGGAAGAAGAAGTCTACGTTGCTCAACCTAAGGGCTTTGAGGATCCGAAAAAGCCAAATCATGTATACAAGCTTCACAAAGCTCTATATGGCTTGAAACAAGCGCCTCGCGCCTGGTATGGATGTCTCACGGATTTTCTTCTGAAATTCGGCTTTGAGCGTGGATCGGTGGACAAAACTTTGTTCATCAAGCGAGATGGCAAACACATGATTGTTGCCCAAATTTACGTTGACGACATTGTCTTCGGAGCTACTTGTTCTAAACTCGTGACTGCCTTCACAGAAGCTATGTCCTCAACATTTCAGATGAGTCTTGAGGGGGAGTTGCATCAATTTCTTGGCCTTCAGATTTCTCAACGACCAAATGGGATATTTGTATCTCAAAGTAAGTATGCTAAAAACATGGTTGAGAGGTTTGAAATGCATCATGCCAAGCCAGCTAACACTCCCATGGAAACTACCGAACGTCTGTCTACGTCAACGAAAAGCCGGAGTGTAAACCAAACTCTTTATCGTTCCATGATTGGGAGTTTACTTTATTTAACTGCCACTCGTCCTGACATTATGTTTAGTGTTTGTATGTGTGCCAGGTACCAAGCTGATCCTAAGGAGGACCATCTAAGAGCTGTGAAACGGATTCTCCGCTACATCTCTGGAACTTCTCAGCTAGGTCTGTGGTATGCGCGCGACACTTCATCCAACCTTGTTGGCTTTTCTGATGCCGACTGGGCGACGGACACGGACGAACGAAAAAGTACCTCCGGCAGTTGTTGCTTCCTTGGAAATAATCTCGTGTCTTGGCATAGTAGAAAGCAAAATTGTATTGCCCTGTCAACTGCCGAGTCGGAGTATGTTGCAGCTGGAAGTTGCTGCACTCAACTACTTTGGTTGAAACAAATGTTGAATGACTATCTCCTTGAGAGTGCTCCATTAGTGCTGTATTGTGATAACCAGAGTGCTATCAAAATCAGCGAAAATCCTGTCCAGCACTCAAGAACTAAACACATCGACATTCGACATCATTTCATTAGAGATTTGGTTGATCGTGATATAGTCAGTCTACAGCATATTTCAACGGAAAAACAGCTCGCTGACATCTTTACCAAACCTCTTGACTTTGAGAGATTTAAGAAACTAAGAAATTCTCTCTGCATGTGTTCTCTCTAAGAGTTCACGGAAAAATTTTGAAGTCTGAAAGAGTAGTTTCTTTACTTCTGAATACGCACTCGGAATCTTCGTGGATTAGTCTAGTCAGACAAACATGGATTCGAGGCCGCTTTTAGTCTTCGGACACAAGAGTATTTATTCCGCTGAATGCGAACATGTGAACATGGCTTAAACTCCTCGCTTCATTTGCATAGATCCATAAAGCCAAGTAACGGAGGACGCCGGTTACCCCGGCTCCCCTCTTCGAAAGGTTGTACATGGGCGCTAATCTTTAAGACACTCTCCTATCACACTTTGGAGGACGCAAGTGAACCTTGCTCCCCTCTGACTGCTGTAATGAGTGTCTGTTGCATTTCATTTAAAGCTAAAAAACTCGTCTGGAGGACGCCGGTTACCCCGGCTCCCCTCTGATTGAAGTAAAGCTAGTTCCTGATCGGAGTGCCTTAAGTGTTCACCTTGCATTCATGAATTAAAATCTCTTGTGCGGTGCTAACTCTGCCAATATGTTTCGACGAAACACGACTGCTTCCTTGTGACTGAGACGAAGGACAAGTAAACATGTCTATCACATACTTCGGTCCAACTCACCGGTTTTTAATATGAGAGATTTTTCATTACCTCAAAGTTACTATCACCTTGTGTGAAAATTTTTTGGTTTTTGGAAAATGATGTAATGTGGATTCTTTTCTGGGAAAATATTTGCTCTTCATTGCCTAATATCACCCCTCGAATCTCCACTAAAATGTGTTTGAATGTTTGTGTGTGTTGAACTCTTGATTGACTAACTCGGGATGTGTTGTTTTTGTTTTGGCATTTCTGTAGTTCATATCCAGCGCTACGTGGTTTACCATCTCGGAAGTCTAATTTTGAGTGTAGCGACGGCCAACTCGCAAAATTCATGTGACAACTTTTTTGGAGACTTGGACACGAAAATTATTCTAAGTCCCAAAGATGCCAAAAACGGAGACGTGCACAAAAACGGAGACTCCTCAAAACCGGAGACTCTTGTCTCCAGTTTTTTGGCTACCTTGACAGTGTCACGAAACCGGAGACCCACATGTGCAAAATTCCGGAGACTCAAGTTGCCAGAAAAACGGCGACTCACTTTTGACACGAAACCGGAGACCCATGTCTCTGGAATTTTTCCTTAGCCAAATTTTCAGCGTCAAAGAAATATTGACAACTCAAGTTTCTCAACCAATGGCACTCAACTTCGTTTCTCAACCGATGTTTCTCAACTTCGGTTTTCATGCCATGGTTTGACTATCACTAAACTTTTCATTTTATTATTATTTTATTTTATTTTATTATTTATTATTTTTGGAAATTATTATTTTAATAATATTTTCAAAATTAATAAATTTTTTGTTCGTCTTTCTGATCTGATTTCCTTCTTGAGAAGAGCTGTTTACAGGTATTGGACTGGGCTTTTTCATTCCGACGGGCGGCCCAAATTTTTCCTATAAATAGGCCTCGATGAAAACCTTATTCATTTACGCTTACATCAAAATTCTCTAACTCTCAAGCTTTCGATCTCTCGACTCTCAACTGCAAGTTCGGCATCCGAAGTTCTTAGTTCTTAGGTTCTTGTTTTTCCGTTGCATCCGGCAACTCTTGCTTTGCGCATCCGGCGCCCTGTCCTTGTTTTCGGAAGTTGAACTTCGTTTTCGTGGTTACCGTTTTTTTTCACAGCTGCGAACTGTCGGTTACTTACTTTTCTGAATTCTTGACATGGCGAAAAATTTTGATGATATGATGGCTGATATGACTGCGTATCTGAATGAGCAGTTCGAAAATGCTGCTACTCCTGAAGCTAAGAAAGCGGCGTACGAAGAGCTTAAAGCTCATCTTGATAAAGTTAATCGTCGCAAAGCTGCATCTGCTGAAACTTCTGTGGACTTGACTAGATCAGCCACCCCTGAACTCTCGACTGCCCGTCAGTCGGGAAAAGAACCCAAGACTGGAAAGACAAAATTCAAAGAAGCCTCTCACCGCATCTACAGTGGTGTCGTTTCTAACGCTGAATATCGTCGGTTACTCGCAGCTGGCGAGATAACTAAGGAAGGGAAGAGAGTTGTGAAAATTCCATCAGCTGCGACTGTGTCTGCTGGAAAGAATCCGAAATCATCGCTTCCAACTGGAAGCGGCTCTGGAAAGAAACCTGTCGTCGGTGGCAGTGGAGTCAAGTCACCAACTTCAAAAGTTTCTGGTGGCGGGTCAGCTGAAAAATCCAAAACTCATAGCTCCCAAAAACCACCTTTGGCTCCTCATTCCTCGGGATCAGCTGGATCCCAAGTCTCAACTGATGGCTTCAAATACATAGCCGAATATTCTGAGTGTCCAAAGGCTCATTCTCGTGAATTTTTCACGCCGACTGCTGAACGTCGACATAAGTTGATTGAGAAGTTACCGATCCACACAGACAGAACTATCCTCAAGGAGGACTATGAAAAACATGACATCACTGACTTTCTGACCAAGGTCCACATGCTCAAATCTGTGAACCTTACTTATCGCTACTCCATTCCGATACTGTCCAAGTTCTATGCTAGCTTGTCTCCCGAGTTTGCTAATCCGAAGAGTCGACTGTATGGCTGCTTCATTTTCCGTGAAAAATTGTACAAGTTCCGTCCTTTCTCCATCAACGCTTTCTTGGAAAGGTTGGAAATCGATTCCAGATGGACAACACCGTCTGCTGCGGAACGTGCTGATGACTTGACGGTTGGCACATTTCTTACTCAAAAGAAAGTCAAGTCCGAACTGCCGCCGCCGTCAAAACTGTCTGCTTTCTACGGCATCCTTCATCGTCTTGGGATGTCTAACTGGATTGCAAATCGGGATCCGACTGTCATGGACCCCGAGTTGATGCACCTTATCTTTCGCCTCAGCTGTGGCGAACAAGTGAATTTAGGAAAAATTATTTTCAATGACTTGTGCAAAATTGCAAAGCTTTCAGATGAAACCATTATTAGGCAAGCTGAGTTGCCTACGGAGTCAAAATTCCATCTCTCGCATCCTTGTCTGATATATGGGATGCTTCATGACCAAGGCTTTATTCCCGAAACTGCAGCTGAGAAGAAGATGAAGAAGAACGGAGCTGTCAAAATCACAGGCAAGTACTTGGCTCCGAACAAAAGAGTTATCGACTTACCGTGGCTTGGACTTTTTGATCGGAACGCACTTCCAGAAATCCTAACTCCGCCACCAACTCCTAAGTCTTCCAGAAAGCGCAAGCCTAGGTCTCCAAAAACTAAGTCCCCAACTCCTAAGCGCCAGAAATCACAGTCAACTGCGAAACCACAGACGACTGCAGCTGTCGCAGAACCTGAAGCTGAGGGCGCTAAGTCTCCGAGAGTTGTTCCTCGAGGTTTCGGTCCGAATACTAATATTCCTTCTTATCAGAATCCTCATCATCCGATCCATAGTCACCGTGCGGTGGTTCCTTCGGCTTTGGTTCAAGAATTTTATGTCGACTCGCTAGCTCTTGAAAAGCGTCAGGTCGAACATGTTGATGCTTACAACAGAATGATCGAAGCACAGGAAAAGCAGAAACAATCTTTCAAGAAACTGCAACGGGAGATCCAACAAGGGGGAGGACTTGGAGATGTTGGAGCCCCAGATGCGAGTTTGAAAGATACATTTATTCTGAAGATGGTGCGGGACGCGATTCAGGAAGCTCATTCGCAGCTGTCCAAAAGAAATCTGATTGAAGTCGTGAGCGATGATGGAGAGAAAACTGATGAAGATATTTTTGAAGGAATTTTGAATGCTCGTGATAAGGGAAAAGGGAAGATGGGTGATACTTCAAATCCAGGGGCGTCGTTCGCGATGCCGTCTGATGGTCTTAGAGATGAAGCTGAAGGAGATGTCAATGTTGAGGACGTTGACGAAGCTGCAGCTGATGGGTTGGGTGAGCGAGATATTTTCGGGGATCCGGAAACCGACACGGATGATAGTGACGACTCTAGCTCTGACGATGGCTTCAGTTATGAAGATGATGAAGAGGAGTTGATCGAAAGCCCGGAACGTGATCCTTCTCCAACAGCCGTGCCGCAAGACTGAAGTTCAAGTTGCTTGATCAAGTTTTTTAAATTTCTGTTTTTTGTTTAACTCTTGAACTCGTTTTCCTTGTTTTGGTTTTGCATGCATACACTTTGAACTTATTCGTCCATGCATGTTTTTCATATTTGCTTAACTCTGGTATTCGTGTTTTTGATACTATGGTTTATCTTTGGATTGAATTTTTCTAAGTGTTTCTCATTTGGTTTGGAATATTTTGTCTAAGTATTTTTATGGTTTTTCATTGATTGTATGATTGATGTTTTTCCATCTTTTTACTTAGCTATTTTTGTGGATTGTTTGGTTGAGGGGGAGATACTTGTATCTCGTTTTTACTTAACCTTGTTTTCATGAGTTGTGCCAAAAAGGGGGAGATTGTAAATGTTGATTTTGGCGACAACGTATTTTTCCTTGTATTTTTTGTTTTGTTGATTTTCAGGGTTACAGGTTAAGAATCCGAAGTCAACTACCTTGCGCATGGAAATGGAGACTTGAGTCTCCACTTTTAGTTTTACATGAAAACGGCGACCAGAGTCGCCGCTTTTGGTGATGCAAGGAAACGGCGACTCCAGTCGCCGGTTTTGGTGCAAGGACGAAGTGACATGGAAACGGCGACAGCAGTCGCCGCTTTTGGTGACGCGAGGAAAACGGCAACTCGTGTCGCCGCTTTTGGTGCAATGCAGTTGTGTGTGGAAAACGGCGACTCCAGTCGCCGGTTTCGGTGCAAAGGGTTGTGGCATGGAAACGGCGACACGGGTCGCTGGTTTTGTTTTTGTGTCATGACATAATTCCAGCGACTGAGTTCTTTTTGGAGTGTTGGAGAAACGGCGACTCCAGTCGCCGTTTTTGGTGCATGGAAAAATTCCAGCGACTGGAGTCGCTGGTTTTGTGGCGTACATAAATCCGGCGACAGGAGTCGCCGGTTTTGGTTCCTAGTGACGTTTTTCATAACTCTTGTTTTTATGTTTTGATTTTAAGACTAAGTACTTACAACGTGATTTTTTTCACCAGGTACTCAGTTCGAGGAAATGAAGATTTGTTCCAAGTTTGTAACTTCAACAATATCGACGACCATGAAGACGATGAAATTCTGAGACTTCAACACTTAGAGTTTTTCACAAGAAATTGAAGATGAAGAATTGAGATCGATGGAGTCAAGATTGAAATTGAAGTTTGATTTTGAAATTGAAGATTCAAGATTCGAAGATTCAAGAATCGAAGATTCAAGATTCCAAGATTCAAGAATACAAGTTCTACAATGATGATGTCATCTATGGAAAAGTGACATAGGCCAAGCATGCGACGAATGAGAACGTGCCACGTCATCACTCTCACATGTGCGGCTCTACTATAAATACCCATGGATGTTCATTTCATCATTTGACGATTTTGAGAGAACGAAATCTGATTTTCAGAATCGTAGTCGAGCTTCGAGTTTGTGTAGTAGCTTTTGCGCCGTGTGCCAAGATTAGAGCTAGGAGATTTAGCTTTAGGTACTCGTGTGCTAGTTTGCAAGTTAGTGGGAGTTGTTGCGACACTCGGGAAACTTCTTGTAATCGTTTTGCCTACCATACTCTACAAGTGTAATAGTTTAAGTTTTGTGTTCAATGAAATGGAAACTATTACATAACTTTGTCTTCACATTTTATTCTACAACTTGTGTGACTGTTTTACTTTGACGGAAACTGCTGCCTGTGAGTTCAAGACCAATTTCACGAAAAATTGGTATCCTACGCTGAAGGCGTAATTTCAAAGTTTAGGGTTATAATTTTTTGGGTTTAGGGTTTTGGTTTTAGGTTTTAGGGTTTAAAATTTTAGTTTTAGGGTTTAGGGTTTTAGTGTATTAAAGATTAGGGTTTTTGTTTTTAGGGTTTAGGGTTTCGTTTTTATGTTTTAGTGTCTAAAGTAATTAGGATTTAGGGTTTAGTGTATTAAAGTTTAGGGTTTTAGATTTAGTTTTTACGGTTTAGGGTTTAGGGTTTTTGTTTTCAATTTTAGGGTTTTGAGTTTTTGGGTTATATGCTTCGTTTTAGTGTTTAATTTTAGGTTTTAGGGTTTAGGGTTTTATTGTATTCATGTTTAGGGTTTTAGGTTTTTGTTTTAGGGTTTTTGTTTTAGATTTTTGGGTTTAGAATTTTAGGGTTTAATATTTAGTTTTAAGGTTTAGGGTTTTAGTGTATTAAAGATTAGGGTTCTAGTTTTTAGGGTTTAGGTTTTGTTTTTATGGTTTTAGTGTTTAGAGTATTAGGATTTAGGGTTTAGTGTAGTGTATTAATGTTTAAGGTTTTAGATTTAGTTTTTAGGGTTTAGTGTTTAGATATTTTTTAAAATTTTAGGGTTTTGAGTTTTTCGGTTATATGCTTAGTTTTAGGGTTTAATTTTAAGGTTTACGGTTTTAGGTTTTAGTTTTTAGGGTGTTTTTTAGGTTTTAGGGTTTAGAATATTAGGGTTTAATGTTTAGTTTTAGGGTTTAGGGTTTTAGTGTATTCAAGATTAGGGTTTTAGTTTTTAGGGTTTAGGGTTTTTGTTTTAGGTTTTAGGGTTTAGAATATTAGGGTTTAATGTTTACTTTTAGGGTTTAGGGTTTTAGTGTATTCAAGTTTAGGGTTTTAGGTTTTAGTTTTTAGTGTTTTTGTTTTAGGTTTTTAGGGTTTAAAATTTTAGGGTTTAATATTTAGTTTTAAGGTTTAGGGTTTTAGTGTATTAAAGATTAGGGTTCTAGTTTTTAGGGTTTAGGGTTTTGTTTTTATGGTTTTAGTGTTTAGAGTATTAGGATTTAGGGTTTAGAGTATTAATGTTTAGGGTTTTAGATTTAGTTTTTAGGGTTTAGTGTTTAGATTTTTTTTAAAATTTTAGGGTTTTGAGTTTTTCGGTTATATGCTTAGTTTTAGGGTTTAATTTTAAGGTTTAGGGTTTTAGGTTTTAGTTTTTAAGGAATTTTTTAGGTTTTAGGGTTTAGAATATTAGGGTTTAATGTTTAGTTTTAGGGTTTAGGGTTTTAGTGTATTCAAGATTAGTGTTTTAGTTTTTAGGGTTTAGGGTTTTTGTTTTAGGTTTTAGGGTTTAGAATATTAGGGTTTAATGTTTACTTTTAGGTTTAGGGTTTTAGTGTATTCAAGTTTAGGGTTTTAGGTTTTAGTTTTTAGGGTTTTTGTTTTAGGTTTTAGGGTTTATAATTTTAGAGTTTAATATTTAGTTTTAGGGTTTAGGGTTTTAGTGTATTAAAGATCAGGGTTATAGATTTTAGGGTTTAGGGTTTTGTTTTTAGGATTTGGTGTTTAGAGTATTAGGGTTTAAGGTTTTTGTTTTAGGTTTTAGGGGTTAGAATATTAGGGTTTAATGTTTACTTTTAGGGTTTAGGGTTTTAGTGTATTCAAGTTTAGGGTTATAATTTTTTGGGTTTAGGGTTTTGGTTTTAGGTTTTAAGGTTTAAAATTTTAGTTTTAGGGTTTAGGGTTTTAGTGTATTAAAGATTAGGGTTTTTGTTTTTAGGGTTTAGGGTTTCGTTTTTATGTTTTAGTGTCTAAAGGAATTAGGATTTAGGGTTTAGTGTATTAAAATTTAGGGTTTTAGATATAGTTTTTACGGTTTAGGGTTTAGGGTTTTTGTTTTCAATTTTAGGGTTTTGAGTTTTTGGGTTATATGCTTCGTTTTAGTGTTTAATTTTAGGTTTTAGGATTTAGGGTTTTATTGTATTCATGTTTAGGGTTTTAGGTTTTTGTTTTTAGGGTTTTTGTTTTAGGTTTTTGGGTTTAGAATTTTAGGGTTTAATATTTAGTTTTAAGGTTTAGGGTTTTAGTGTATTAAAGATTAGGGTTCTAGTTTTTAGGGTTTAGGTTTTTTTTTTTTATGGTTTTAGTGTTTAGAGTATTAGGATTTAGGGTTTAGTGTAGTTTATTAAAGTTTAGGGTTTTAGATTTAGTTTTTAGGGTTTAGTGTTTAGATTTTTGTAAAAATTTTAGGGTTTTGAGTTTTTCGGTTATATGCTTAGTTTTAGGGTTTAATTTTAATGTTTAGGGTTTTAGGTTTTAGTTTTTAGGGTTTTTGTTTTAGGTTTTAGGGTTTAGAATATTAGGGTTTAATGTTTAGTTTTAGGGTTTAGGGTTTTAGTGTATTCAAGATTAGGGTTTTAGTTTTTAGGGTTTAGGGTTTTGTTTTTAGGATTTGGTGTTTAGAGTATTAGGATTTAGGGTTTAGTGTATTAAAGTTTAGGGTTTTAGATTTAGTTTTTTAGGGTTTAGTGTTTAGATTTTTTTTAAAATTTTAGGGTTTTGAGTTTTTCGGTTATATGCTTAGTTTTAGGGTTTAATTTTAAGGTTTAGGGTTTTAGGTTTTAGTTTTTAGGGTTTTTGTTTTAGGTTTTAGGGTTTAGAATATTAGGGTTTAATGTTTAGTTTTAGGGTTTAGGGTTTTAGTGTATTCAAGATTAGGGTTTTAGTTTTTAGGGTTTAGGGTTTTTGTTTTAGGTTTTAGGGTTTAGAATATTAGGGTTTAATGTTTACTTTTAGGGTTTAGGGTTTTAGTGTATTCAAGTTTAGGGTTATAATTTTTTGGGTTTAGGGTTTTGGTTTTAGGTTTTAGGGTTTAAAATTTTAGTTTTAGGGTTTAGGGTTTTAGTGTATTAAAGATTAGGGTTTTTGTTTTTAGGGTTTAGGGTTTCGTTTTTATGTTTTAGTGTCTAAAGGAACTAGGATTTAGAGTTTAGTGTATTAAAATTTAGGGTTTTAGATTTAGTTTTTACGGTTTAGGGTTTAGGGTTTTTGTTTTCAATTTTAGGGTTTTGAGTTTTTGGGTTATATGCTTCGTTTTAGTGTTTAATTTTAGGTTTTAGGGTTTAGGGTTTTATTGTATTCATGTTTAGGGTTTTAGGTTTTTGTTTTTAGGGTTTTTGTTTTAGGTTTTTGGGTTTAGAATTTTAGGGTTTAATATTTAGTTTTAAGGTTTAGGGTTTTAGTGTATTAAAGATTAGGGTTCTAGTTTTTAGGGTTTAGGGTTTTGTTTTTATGGTTTTAGTGTTTAGAGTATTAGGATTTAGGGTTTAGTGTATTAATGTTTAGGGTTTTAGATTTAGTTTTTAGGGTTTAGTGTTTAGATTTTTTTTAAAATTTTAGGGTTTTGAGTTTTTCGGTTATATGCTTAGTTTTAGGGTTTAATTTTAAGGTTTAGGGTTTTAGGTTTTAGTTTTTAGGGTTTTTGTTTTAGGTTTTAGGGTTTAGAATATTAGGGTTTAATGTTTAGTTTTTTAGGGTTTAGGTTTTTAGTGTATTCAAGATTAGGGTTTTAGTTTTTAGGGTTTAGGGTTTTTGTTTTAGGTTTTAGGGTTTAGAATATTAGGGTTTAATGTTTACTTTTAGGCTTTAGGGTTTTAGTGTATTCAAGTTTGTAAATGTTGATTTTGGCGACAACGTATTTTTCCTTGTATTTTTTGTTTTGTTGATTTTCAGGGTTACAGGTTAAGAATCCGAAGTCAACTACCTTGCGCATGGAAATGGAGACTTGAGTCTCCACTTTTAGTTTTACATGAAAACGGCGACCAGAGTCGCCGCTTTTGGTGATGCAAGGAAACGGCGACTCCAGTCGCCGGTTTTGGTGCAAGGACGAAGTGACATGGAAACGGCGACAGCAGTCGCCGCTTTTGTTGACGCGAGGAAAACGGCGACTCGTGTCGCCGCTTTTGGTGCAATGCAGTTGTGTGTGGAAAACGGCGACTCCAGTCGCCGGTTTCGGTGCAAAGGGTTGTGGCATGGAAACGGCGACACGGGTCGCTGGTTTTGTTTTTGTGTCATGACATAATTCCAGCGACTGAGTTCTTTTTGGAGTGTTGGAGAAACGGCGACTCCAGTCGCCGTTTTTGGTGCATGGAAAAATTCCAGCGACTGGAGTCGCTGGTTTTGTGGCGTACATAAATCCGGCGACAGGAGTCGCCGGTTTTGGTTCCTAGTGACGTTTTTCATAACTCTTGTTTTTATGTTTTGATTTTAAGACTAAGTACTTACAACGTGATTTCTTTCACCAGGTACTCAGTTCGAGGAAATGAAGATTTGTTCCAAGTTTGTAACTTCAACAATATCGACGACCATGAAGACGATGAAATTCTGAGACTTCAACACTTAGAGTTTTTCACAAGAAATTGAAGATGAAGAATTGAGATCGATGGAGTCAAGATTGAAATTGAAGTTTGATTTTGAAATTGAAGATTCAAGATTCGAAGATTCAAGAATCGAAGATTCAAGATTCCAAGATTCAAGAATACAAGTTCTACAATGATGATGTCATCTATGGAAAAGTGACATAGGCCAAGCATGCGACGAATGAGAACGTGCCACGTCATCACTCTCACATGTGCGGCTCTACTATAAATACCCATGGATGTTCATTTCATCATTTGACGATTTTGAGAGAACGAAATCTGATTTTTAGAATCGTAGTCGAGCTTCGAGTTTGTGTAGTAGCTTTTGCGCCGTGTGCCAAGATTAGAGCTAGGAGATTTAGCTTTAGGTACTCGTGTGCTAGTTTGCAAGTTAGTGGGAGTTGTTGCGACACTCGGGAAACTTCTTGTAATCGTTTTGCCTACCATACTCTACAAGTGTAATAGTTTAAGTTTTGTGTTCAATGAAATGGAAACTATTACATAAATTTGTCTTCACATTTTATTCTACAACTTGTGTGACTGTTTTACTTTGACGGAAATTGCTGCCTGTGAGTTCAAGACCAATTTCACGAAAAATTGGTATCCTACGCTGAAGGCGTAATTTCAATTGGTATCAGAGCGGGACGTCATACGTATAAGACGTGATCCGTTACTTGACTTCATATTTCCGCTATAATGGAGTCGCCAATGTTTGTTCAGAAACCGATTATGCTTACGCATCAGAACTACTCTAACTGGAAAGCTAAAGTTTCTGCTAGAATTAAAGGCCATGACTCTCGTGCATGGATGGCTGTCTTGGAAGGTTGGGAGTGTCCGTATACTGAAGATGCCGATGGAGTAAAAATTCCCAAACCTGAACGTAACTGGACTAGAGAAGAGCATGACTTGTCAACTGCTAATAGCAAGGCTCTACTTCTTATTTGTGAATGGTTGGAACTAAGTATGTACCAACTGGTGAAAACTTGCACTTCAGCGAAAGACGCATGGGAAACTCTTCAGAGAACATGCGAAGGAAGTAAGGCCGTGAAGCGCTCTAAAATTCGAACTATCACTGCTCAGTTCCATCAACTCCGTATGAGAGAAGATGAGGACATAAATGAGTACTTAGACAAAATCATGAGATATGTGAACGAAGTTCATGAACTTGGAGAAACTTTTCCTGCCGTCATGATTTATGAGAAGACTCTTCATAGTCTAAGTTCTCGGTTCGAAAGTAAAGTTCTAACTCTTGAAGCACGAGAAGAAAAAGATCAAAAATGGGACTATGCAGATCTGATGGCTGATTTAAGAAACTACGACTTAACTCTAAAAGTTCGTAGCAACCCGGATATGTCACTTGTTTATGAGCCGATGACTGCTCTAAAAATTTCTGAGAAGGGTAAGAGCTCTAGAAGTTCGAAACCGCAGAAAACTCCTTCAAGAAATGAGAAATCAGAATGTAGTTTTTCAGCTGATGTAGATGAATCTGATGACGATGAAGCAGAGGACATTGAACGTTTGATGAATCAGAATAATCCTGATAAACTTGCTGCACTGACTGAAATTGTCACGTATCTTGTAAAGCAAGAATTTAAGAGAAAGAATCGTGCCCGAAATTTTTGAAAGTTTCAGAAAAATTCTAACTCTTTTCAGAGAAACTCAGACAACCGAAATCAAACTTCATTCACTGACAAAAAATTTAAGGAGACAAAACCTTCTCCATATTCTTCAACTAGCAAGGATGTTTCTAAAATGCAGTGCTTTGAATGTAAGGGATATGGACACGTTAAAAATGAATGTCCTAATTTACATCGTAAGAAGAAGCTACCAGTTAGCTATGTCGTGATCGACGATGAGGATGTCATTTCTGAGAACGACGAGTCTGAGGACAATAATTCTGATGACGATGAGGACAACGCTCTAGTTGTCACTTTTGGTGAAGACTTTGAACTGGCGAATTTCGAAGTTGAAAACTTTGAACTTGACACCTTTCTGAAGGACACTGCAACTGCAGACAACATTTTCCGTGTGGCATCGACAAATTGGAATTTTTGTGATGATAACATTTTCTCGGATGATGAGTCTGAGTCTGAGACTGAAAGGGAAGAGATGACATCTGATGTTTATCAAAGTGTGACCGAGTCTGCTGAACTGGTTGATCTGAAAGAGAGTTATTCTAAACTCGAAAAATTGTGTGACACAGTTATCACTGAGAATAGCACACTTGAAGTGTCACTAAAATTCATAAAAGAATCTCTTGATGAACTCTCTGAAGAGAAACGAAAAATGAATGATGAGGCTGTAGTCTTGAGAAACTCAGTTGAGAAGACTGAGGATGAGAAGAAAAAGTTGAACAATTCCCTGACAACTCTTAAAATCAAATTTGATGACCTTCTCGAAGAAAAGCATAAGTATTTCAAGGAAGTTGTCGAACTGAGAGAATTGTGTGAAAAGTTGAGTTCTGAAAACTCAAAGTTGAAGACATCACTGAAAAAGGAGTCAACTGAAGTGAAGAAACTGCAGACTCTGTTTAAGAACACCGATGCTGAAAATGATGAACTAAAGTCTTCACTAACAAAAGTTCAAACTGACCTTGCCATGACTGACAAGGAACGATATGTGTTGAAAGAAAAACTTCAGATGACTGATGAGCTTCTAAGGAAAATGAACACGAACTCTTCCGTGTTTGACAATGCTGCTTCATATATGAATCCTAATCGTTACGGACTTGGATTTCAAAAAGTTTTTGAGTCTATTTACTCGACACCTGAGAAGAAGAAAGATGTGAATTTTGTTAAGGCGTCGGCTGATCTGTCTGAGGATAAAAACAAGGATGAAGTTGAATCATCTAAACGAAAGGAGATTGCTGAAGGGAAGAAGATTGCTAAGTCTCCAGAACCAGAAACTCGAAAGTCGATCTCGACTTCAAAATCTGAGACATATCAATTTCCGAAGAATATTGTCAAACTTCCTCGTGGTATCCTACCTTATGAAAAGACGTTGCTGAAGAACTTAGAGAAATCTCAGAACGTGAAGAAAAATGGACAGTCCTCTCGAACTAAAACGGTGTTTGTCAAAACGTCCATGAAGGTTGAAACTCGTCCAAGGAGAAAGTATGTTTGTCACTACTGTGATCAACCTGGACACATTCGACCATTTTGCTACAGGATGAAAGAGGACATGAACAGAGAACTTATGACCTTGAAGAAAAAGTCTGAAATGACTAAGGAAATGAAGAAACACATTTCTTCAAATCCGAAAGCTAAGACAAATCCGAAAGCTGTGACTGAGAGGAACGGTCAAAAGTCTAATGGGAAGAAGAAGTGGGTGCCTAGGTCCCAAAAGTGCAAAGTTGAACTTAATTCTAAAACCAGCTGTTGGCAACCAAGAGAACTGATTTTCTGCCATGTTGCACTTAACGCATCTGAGACTGGAACCAAAGGAATTTGGTATTTTGATAGTGGCTGTTCCCGCCATATGACTGGCACGAAAAAGTTTCTGAAAAATTACGAGCCTATGACTGGAGCTCCCGTAGTGTTTGGAGGGGGAGCAAAAGGCGTCGTAAAGGGAAAAGGGACTCTACAAATCAAAGGACTACCTCCTATCAGAAATGTAGTCCATGTTAAAGGACTTGTTGCTAACCTGATTTCCATCAGTCAACTGTGTGATGAAGGACTGAACGTGAGTTTTTATAAGGAATCGTGCAGAGTTTTTGATGGTGAAGGAAAGTGTATAATGGAAGGTCCACGAGCCAAAAATAATTGCTATACAACTGAGTATAGTTGTTGTTCTGTGACCGTTCCTGATGAAGTGGATTTGTGGCATCAACGACTTGGCCACACCAGCACTCGAAATTTGAGCAAATTGGTTAAGGGGGAGATTGTTCGAGGAATCTCTCAACTCCCCAAAATTGAGAAAAGAGTGTGTGGTGACTGTCAGAAGGGTAAGCTGACAAGAACTCCTCATCCGGCACTGCCAATGCTCATGAGTACTTCAGCTCCATTCGAACTGTTACATATGGACTTGATGGGTCCAATGGAGGTTAAAAGTATAGCAAAGAAAGAATATGTGTTGGTGGTAGTTGATGATTTCTCTCGCTACACTTGGACAAGATTTTTGGCTACCAAAGATGAAACTTTTGATGCTTTCAAGGGCATTGTGAAATGGATCAAAACGAATCATGAGGCTAAAGTAAAAAGGATCAGAAGTGATCATGGAACTGAATTTCAAAATGCTAGCTTTAACGAATTCTGTATGATGAAAGGAATTCACCATGAATACTCGGCCCAAAAAACTCCTCAACAAAATGGGATTGCCGAACGAAAGAATCGAACGCTGCAAGAAATGGCACGTGTAATGCTTATCTCGAAAAATCTTGCACGAACTTTTTGGGCAGAAGCTGTCTCCACTGCTGGATATATTTTGAATCGGATAAGTATTCGATCTGGGACGACCGCAACTGCCTATGAACTGGTAAATGGCAAGAAACCTTCAGTTGCACACTTTCGTGTCTTTGGCTGTACTTGCTATATTTTGAAGGATCGTGATCCTCTGAAGAAATTTGAAGCCAAAGCTGATCGTGGTATTTTTGTTGGTTATAGCCAAAACAGCCATGCTTATCGTGCCTACAATCTTCGAACTAAGAAAGTCATCGAAACTGTTAACATAAATTTTGATGAACAAGACTTTCTTGGAAAAGATACTGAGGAAAACTGGGTTAAAGAAGGAATTTTGGAATATCAAAATTTTCCACCAACACCCACAACTGCTGCTCCTGAGAATGTGTCTCCAGAAAATTTTACTCCAAACACTTCAACTGAAGTTGGAGATTCTAGCAATCGGGACAATGATACTTCATCATCTGAAGATGAAGAAACTGAGCTAAACATTGAAAACCCAGCTAATGCTACTAAGGAGGCACCTCGACTTGTTCAAAAGAAACATCCTCCGATCCAAATGATTGGGAACTTAAATGAGCGAACTACACGCTCAAAGAAACTGACAAATTCTCCGGATGAACTCTACAACATCTGCACTTCTGCAATCTATAACGAAATCAACATCTCTTGCTTTCTTTCTGAAAATGAGCCGAAAAATTACAAGGAAGCCATGCAAGATGATTTTTGGATCATGGCCATGCAAGAAGAGTTGAATGAGTTCACACGAAATAATGTTTGGTCCTTAGTTCCCCGAACTTCAAACATCAATGTTGTTGGAACTAAATGGATTTTCAAGAATAAAACAGATGAGCATAACCAAGTCGTCAGAAACAAAGCTCGTCTTGTTGCCCAAGGATATGCCCAAGTGGAAGGCATAGATTTTGATGAAACTTTTGCTCCGGTCGCACGAATTGAGTCCATCAGACTCTTGATTGCTATTGCATGCCATCTAGGCATCAAACTTCGACAGATGGACGTCAAAGCTGCCTTCTTGAACGGTGTGCTGGAAGAAGAAGTCTACGTTGCTCAACCTAAGGGCTTTGAGGATCCGAAAAAGCCAAATCATGTATACAAGCTTCACAAAGCTCTATATGGCTTGAAACAAGCGCCTCGCGCCTGGTATGGATGTCTCACGGATTTTCTTCTGAAATTCGGCTTTGAGCGTGGATCGGTGGACAAAACTTTGTTCATCAAGCGAGATGGCAAACACATGATTGTTGCCCAAATTTACGTTGACGACATTGTCTTCGGAGCTACTTGTTCTAAACTCGTGACTGCCTTCACAGAAGCTATGTCCTCAACATTTCAGATGAGTCTTGAGGGGGAGTTGCATCAATTTCTTGGCCTTCAGATTTCTCAACGACCAAATGGGATATTTGTATCTCAAAGTAAGTATGCTAAAAACATGGTTGAGAGGTTTGAAATGCATCATGCCAAGCCAGCTAACACTCCCATGGCAACTACCGAACGTCTGTCTACGTCAACGAAAAGCCGGAGTGTAAACCAAACTCTTTATCGTTCCATGATTGGGAGTTTACTTTATTTAACTGCCACTCGTCCTGACATTATGTTTAGTGTTTGTATGTGTGCCAGGTACCAAGCTGATCCTAAGGAGGACCATCTAAGAGCTGTGAAACGGATTCTCCGCTACATCTCTGGAACTTCTCAGCTAGGTCTGTGGTATGCGCGCGACACTTCATCCAACCTTGTTGGCTTTTCTGATGCCGACTGGGCGACGGACACGGACGAACGAAAAAGTACCTCCGGCAGCTGTTGCTTCCTTGGAAATAATCTCGTGTCTTGGCATAGTAGAAAGCAAAATTGTATTGCCCTGTCAACTGCCGAGTCGGAGTATGTTGCAGCTGGAAGTTGCTGCACTCAACTACTTTGGTTGAAACAAATGTTGAATGACTATCTCCTTGAGAGTGCTCCATTAGTGCTGTATTGTGATAACCAGAGTGCTATCAAAATCAGCGAAAATCCTGTCCAGCACTCAAGAACTAAACACATCGACATTCGACATCATTTCATTAGAGATTTGGTTGATCGTGATATAGTCAGTCTACAGCATATTTCAACGGAAAAACAGCTCGCTGACATCTTTACCAAACCTCTTGACTTTGAGAGATTTAAGAAACTAAGAAATTCTCTTTGCATGTGTTCTCTCTAAGAGTTCACGGAAAAATTTTGAAGTCTGAAAGAGTAGTTTCTTTACTTCTGAATACGCACTCGGAATCGTCGTGGATTAGTCTAGTCAGACAAACATGGATTCGAGGCCGCTTTTAGTCTTCGGACACAAGAGTATTTATTCCGCTGAATGCGAACATGTGAACATGGCTTAAACTCCTCGCTTCATTTGCATAGATCCATAAAGCCAAGTAACGGAGGACGCCGGTTACCCCGGCTCCCCTCTTCGAAAGGTTGTACATGGGCGCTAATCTTTAAGACACTCTCCTATCACACTTTGGAGGACGCAAGTGAACCTTGCTCCCCTCTGACTGCTGTAATGAGTGTCTGTTGCATTTCATTTAAAGCTAAAAAACTCGTCTGGAGGACGCCGGTTACCCCGGCTCCCCTCTGATTGAAGTAAAGCTAGTTCCTGATCGGAGTGCCTTAAGTGTTCACCTTGCATTCATGAATTAAAATCTCTTGTGCGGTGCTAACTCTGCCAATATGTTTCGACGAAACACGACTGCTTCCTTGTGACTGAGACGAAGGACAAGTAAACATGTCTATCACATACTTCGGTCCAACTCACCGGTTTTTAATATGAGAGATTTTTCATTACCTCAAAGTTACTATCACCTTGTGTGAAAATTTTTTGGTTTTTGGAAAATGATGTAATGTGGATTCTTTTCTGGGAAAATATTTGCTCTTCATTGCCTAATATCACCCCTCGAATCTCCACTAAAATGTGTTTGAATGTTTGTGTGTGTTGAACTCTTGATTGACTAACTCGGGATGTGTTGTTTTTGTTTTGGCATTTCTGTAGTTCATATCCAGCGCTACGTGGTTTACCATCTCGGAAGTCTAATTTTGAGTGTAGCGACGGCCAACTCGCAAAATTCATGTGACAACTTTTTTGGAGACTTGGACACGAAAATTATTCTAAGTCCCAAAGATGCCAAAAACGGAGACGTGCACAAAAACGGAGACTCCTCAAAACCGGAGACTCGTGTCTCCAGTTTTTTGGCTACCTTGACAGTGTCACGAAACCGGAGACCCACATGTGCAAAATTCCGGAGACTCAAGTCGCCAGAAAAACGGCGACTCACTTTTGACACGAAACCGGAGACCCATGTCTCTGGAATTTTTCCTTAGCCAAATTTTCAGCGTCAAAGAAATATTGACAACTCAAGTTTCTCAACCAATGGCACTCAACTTCGTTTCTCAACCGATGTTTCTCAACTTCGGTTTTCATGCCATGGTTTGACTATCACTAAACTTTTCATTTTCATTTTATTTTATTTTATTTTATTATTTATTATTTTTGGAAATTATTATTTTAATAATATTTTCAAAATTAATAAATTTTTTGTTCGTCTTTCTGATCTGATTTCCTTCTTGAGAAGAGCTGTTTACAGGTATTGGACTGGGCTTTTTCATTCCGACGGGCGGCCCAAATTTTTCCTATAAATAGGCCTCGATGAAAACCTTATTCATTTACGCTTACATCAAAATTCTCTAACTCTCAAGCTTTCGATCTCTCGACTCTCAACTGCAAGTTCGGCATCCGAAGTTCTTAGTTCTTAGGTTCTTGTTTTTCCGTTGCATCCGGCAACTCTTGCTTTGCGCATCCGGCGCCCTGTCCTTGTTTTCGGAAGTTGAACTTCGTTTTCGTGGTTACCGTTTTTTTTCACAGCTGCGAACTGTCGGTTACTTACTTTTCTGAATTCTTGACATGGCGAAAATTTTTGATGATATGATGGCTGATATGACTGCGTATCTGAATGAGCAGTTCGAAAATGCTGCTACTCCTGAAGCTAAGAAAGCGGCGTACGAAGAGCTTAAAGCTCATCTTGATAAAGTTAATCGTCGCAAAGCTGCATCTGCTGAAACTTCTGTGGACTTGACTAGATCAGCCACCCCTGAACTCTCGACTGCCCGTCAGTCGGGAAAAGAACCCAAGACTGGAAAGACAAAATTCAAAGAAGCCTCTCACCGCATCTACAGTGGTGTCGTTTCTAACGCTGAATATCGTCGGTTACTCGCAGCTGGCGAGATAACTAAGGAAGGGAAGAGAGTTGTGAAAATTCCATCAGCTGCGACTGTGTCTGCTGGAAAGAATCCGAAATCATCGCTTCCAACTGGAAGCGGCTCTGGAAAGAAACCTGTCGTCGGTGGCAGTGGAGTCAAGTCACCAACTTCAAAAGTTTCTGGTGGCGGGTCAGCTGAAAAATCCAAAACTCATAGCTCCCAAAAACCACCTTTGGCTCCTCATTCCTCGGGATCAGCTGGATCCCAAGTCTCAACTGATGGCTTCAAATACATAGCCGAATATTCTGAGTGTCCAAAGGCTCATTCTCGTGAATTTTTCACGCCGACTGCTGAACGTCGACATAAGTTGATTGAGAAGTTACCGATCCACACAGACAGAACTATCCTCAAGGAGGACTATGAAAAACATGGCATCACTGACTTTCTGACCAAGGTCCACATGCTCAAATCTGTGAACCTTACTTATCGCTACTCCATTCCGATACTGTCCAAGTTCTATGCTAGCTTGTCTCCCGAGTTTGCTAATCCGAAGAGTCGACTGTATGGCTGCTTCATTTTCCGTGAAAAATTGTACAAGTTCCGTCCTTTCTCCATCAACGCTTTCTTGGAAAGGTTGGAAATCGATTCCAGATGGACAACACCGTCTGCTGCGGAACGTGCTGATGACTTGACGGTTGGCACATTTCTTACTCAAAAGAAAGTCAAGTCCGAACTGCCGCCGCCGTCAAAACTGTCTGCTTTCTACGGCATCCTTCATCGTCTTGGGATGTCTAACTGGATTGCAAATCGGGATCCGACTGTCATGGACCCCGAGTTGATGCACCTTATCTTTCGCCTCAGCTGTGGCGAACAAGTGAATTTAGGAAAAATTATTTTCAATGACTTGTGCAAAATTGCAAAGCTTTCAGATGAAACCATTATTAGGCAAGCTGAGTTGCCTACGGAGTCAAAATTCCATCTCTCGCATCCTTGTCTGATATATGGGATGCTTCATGACCAAGGCTTTATTCCCGAAACTGCAGCTGAGAAGAAGATGAAGAAGAACGGAGCTGTCAAAATCACAGGCAAGTACTTGGCTCCGAACAAAAGAGTTATCGACTTACCGTGGCTTGGACTTTTTGATCGAAACGCACTTCCAAAAATCCTAACTCCGCCACCAACTCCTAAGTCTTCCAGAAAGCGCAAGCCTAGGTCTCCAAAAACTAAGTTCCCAACTCCTAAGCGCCAGAAATCACAGTCAACTGCGAAACCACAGCCGACTGCAGCTGTCGCAGAACCTGAAGCTGAGGGCGCTAAGTCTCCGAGAGTTGTTCCTCGAGGTTTCGGTCCGAATTCTAATATTCCTTCTTATCAGAATCCTCATCATCCGATCCATAGTCACCGTGCGGTGGTTCCTTCGGCTTTGGTTCAAGAATTTTATGTCGACTCGCTAGCTCTTGAAAAGCGTCAGGTCGAACATGTTGATGCTTACAACAGAATGATCGAAGCACAGGAAAAGCAGAAACAATCTTTCAAGAAACTGCAACGGGAGATCCAACAAGGGGGAGGACTTGGAGATGTTGGAGCCCCAGATGCGAGTTTGAAAGATACATTTATTCTGAAGATGGTGCGGGACGCGATTCAGGAAGCTCATTCGCAGCTGTCCAAAAGAAATCTGATTGAAGTCGTGAGCGATGATGGAGAGAAAACTGATGAAGATATTTTTGAAGGAATTTTGAATGCTCGTGATAAGGGAAAAGGGAAGATGGGTGATACTTCAAATCCAGGGGCGTCGTTCGCGATGCCGTCTGATGGTCTTAGAGATGAAGCTGAAGGAGATGTCAATGTTGAGGACGTTGACGAAGCTGCAGCTGATGGGTTGGGTGAGCGAGATATTTTCGGGGATCCGGAAACCGACACGGATGATAGTGACGACTCTAGCTCTGACGATGGCTTCAGTTATGAAGATGATGAAGAGGAGTTGATCGAAAGCCCGGAACGTGATCCTTCTCCAACAGCCGTGCCGCAAGACTGAAGTTCAAGTTGCTTGATCAAGTTTTTTAAATTTCTGTTTTTTGTTTAACTCTTGAACTCGTTTTCCTTGTTTTGGTTTTGCATGCATACACTTTGAACTTATAAGTCCATGCATGTTTTTCATATTTGCTTAACTCTGGTATTCGTGTTTTTGATACTATGGTTTATCTTTGGATTGAATTTTTCTAAGTGTTTCTCATTTGGTTTGGAATATTTTGTCTAAGTATTTTTATGGTTTTTCATTGATTGTATGATTGATGTTTTTCCATCTTTTTACTTAGCTATTTTTGTGGATTGTTTGGTTGAGGGGGAGATACTTGTATCTCGTTTTTACTTAACCTTGTTTTCATGAGTTGTGCCAAAAAGGGGGAGATTGTAAATGTTGATTTTGGCGACAACGTATTTTTCCTTGTATTTTTTGTTTTGTTGATTTTCAGGGTTACAGGTTAAGAATCCGAAGTCAACTACCTTGCGCATGGAAATGGAGACTTGAGTCTCCACTTTTAGTTTTACATGAAAACGGCGACCAGAGTCGCCGCTTTTGGTGATGCAAGGAAACGGCGACTCCAGTCGCCGGTTTTGGTGCAAGGACGAAGTGACATGGAAACGGCGACAGCAGTCGCCGCTTTTGGTGACGCGAGGAAAACGGCAACTCGTGTCGCCGCTTTTGGTGCAATGCAGTTGTGTGTGGAAAACGGCGACTCCAGTCGCCGGTTTCGGTGCAAAGGGTTGTGGCATGGAAACGGCGACACGGGTCGCTGGTTTTGTTTTTGTGTCATGACATAATTCCAGCGACTGAGTTCTTTTTGGAGTGTTGGAGAAACGGCGACTCCAGTCGCCGTTTTTGGTGCATGGAAAAATTCCAGCGACTGGAGTCGCTGGTTTTGTGGCGTACATAAATCCGGCGACAGGAGTCGCCGGTTTTGGTTCCTAGTGACGTTTTTCATAACTCTTGTTTTTATGTTTTGATTTTAAGACTAAGTACTTACAACGTGATTTCTTTCACCAGGTACTCAGTTCGAGGAAATGAAGATTTGTTCCAAGTTTGTAACTTCAACAATATCGACGACCATGAAGACGATGAAATTCTGAGACTTCAACACTTAGAGTTTTTCACAAGAAATTGAAGATGAAGAATTGAGATCGATGGAGTCAAGATTGAAATTGAAGTTTGATTTTGAAATTGAAGATTCAAGATTCGAAGATTCAAGAATCGAAGATTCAAGATTCCAAGATTCAAGAATCCAAGTTCTACAATGATGATGTCATCTATGGAAAAGTGACATAGGCCAAGCATGTGACGAATGAGAACGTGCCACATCATCACTCTCACATGTGCGGCTCTACTATAAATACCCATGGATGTTCATTTCATCATTTGACGATTTTGAGAGAACGAAATCTGATTTTCAGAATCGTAGTCGAGCTTCGAGTTTGTGTAGTAGCTTTTGCGCCGTGTGCCAAGATTAGAGCTAGGAGATTTAGCTTTAGGTACTCGTGTGCTAGTTTGCAAGTTAGTGGGAGTTGTTGCGACACTCGGGAAACTTCTTGTAATCGTTTTGCCTACCATACTCTACAAGTGTAATAGTTTAAGTTTTGTGTTCAAAAAAAGGGAAACTATTACATAACTTTGTCTTCACATTTTATTCTACAACTTGTGTGACTGTTTTACTTTGACGGAAACTGCTGCCTGTGAGTTCAAGACCAATTTCACGAAAAATTGGTATCCTACGCTGAAGGCGTAATTTCAAAGTTTAGGGTTATAATTTTTTGGGTTTAGGGTTTTGGTTTTAGGTTTTAGGGTTTAAAATTTTAGTTTTAGGGTTTAGGGTTTTAGTGTATTAAAGATTAGGGTTTTTGTTTTTAGGGTTTAGGGTTTCGTTTTTATGTTTTAGTGTCTAAAGTAATTAGGATTTAGGGTTTAGTGTATTAAAGTTTAGGGTTTTAGATTTAGTTTTTACGGTTTAGGGTTTAGGGTTTTTGTTTTCAATTTTAGGGTTTTGAGTTTTTGGGTTATATGCTTCGTTTTAGTGTTTAATTTTAGGTTTTAGGGTTTAGGGTTTTATTGTATTCATGTTTAGGGTTTTAGGTTTTTGTTTTAGGGTTTTTGTTTTAGATTTTTGGGTTTAGAATTTTAGGGTTTAATATTTAGTTTTAAGGTTTAGGGTTTTAGTGTATTAAAGATTAGGGTTCTAGTTTTTAGGGTTTAGGTTTTGTTTTTATGGTTTTAGTGTTTAGAGTATTAGGATTTAGGGTTTAGTGTAGTGTATTAATGTTTAAGGTTTTAGATTTAGTTTTTAGGGTTTAGTGTTTAGATATCTTTTAAAATTTTAGGGTTTTGAGTTTTTCGGTTATATGCTTAGTTTTAGGGTTTAATTTTAAGGTTTACGGTTTTAGGTTTTAGTTTTTAGGGTGTTTTTTAGGTTTTAGGGTTTAGAATATTAGGGTTTAATGTTTAGTTTTAGGGTTTAGGGTTTTAGTGTATTCAAGATTAGGGTTTTAGTTTTTAGGGTTTAGGGTTTTTGTTTTAGGTTTTAGGGTTTAGAATATTAGGGTTTAATGTTTACTTTTAGGGTTTAGGGTTTTAGTGTATTCAAGTTTAGGGTTTTAGGTTTTAGTTTTTAGTGTTTTTGTTTTAGGTTTTAGGGTTTAGAATTTTAGGGTTTAATATTTAGTTTTAAGGTTTAGGGTTTTAGTGTATTAAAGATTAGGGTTCTAGTTTTTAGGGTTTAGGGTTTTGTTTTTATGGTTTTAGTGTTTAGAGTATTAGGATTTAGGGTTTAGTGTATTAATGTTTAGGGTTTTAGATTTAGTTTTTAGGGTTTAGTGTTTAGATTTTTTTTAAAATTTTAGGGTTTTGAGTTTTTCGGTTATATGCTTAGTTTTAGGGTTTAATTTTAAGGTTTAGGGTTTTAGGTTTTAGTTTTTAAGGATTTTTTTAGGTTTTAGGGTTTAGAATATTAGGGTTTAATGTTTAGTTTTAGGGTTTAGGGTTTTAGTGTATTCAAGATTAGTGTTTTAGTTTTTAGGGTTTAGGGTTTTTGTTTTAGGTTTTAGGGTTTAGAATATTAGGGTTTAATGTTTACTTTTAGGTTTAGGGTTTTAGTGTATTCAAGTTTAGGGTTTTAGGTTTTAGTTTTTAGGGTTTTTGTTTTAGGTTTTAGGGTTTATAATTTTAGAGTTTAATATTTAGTTTTAGGGTTTAGGGTTTTAGTGTATTAAAGATTAGGGTTATAGTTTTTAGGGTTTAGGGTTTTGTTTTTAGGATTTGGTGTTTACAGTATTAGGATTTAGGGTTTAGTATATTAAAGTTTAGGGTTTTAGATTTAGTTTTTTAGGGTTTAGTGTTTAGATTTTTTTTTAAATTTTAGGGTTTTGAGTTTTTCGGTTATATGCTTAGTTTTAGGGTTTAATTTTAAGGTTTAGGGTTTTAGGTTTTAGTTTTTAGGGTTTTTGTTTTAGGTTTTAGGGTTTAGAATATTAAGGTTTAATGTTTAGTTTTAGGGTTTAGGGCTTTAGTGTATTCAAGATTAGGGTTTTAGTTTTAATTAGGGTTTAGGGTTTTTGTTTTAGGTTTTAGGGTTTAGAATATTAGGGTTTAATGTTTACTTTTATGGTTTAGGGTTTTAGTGTATTCAAGTTTAGGGTTATAATTTTTTGGGTTTAGGGTTTTGGTTTTAGGTTTTAGGGTTTAAAATTTTAGTTTTAGGGTTTAGGGTTTTGGTGTATTAAAGATTAGGGTTTTTGTTTTTAGGGTTTAAGGTTTCGTTTTTATGTTTTAGTGTTTAGAGAATTAGGATTTAGGGTTTAGTGTATTAAAGTTTAGGGTTTTAGATTTAGTTTTTAGGGTTTAGGGTTTAGGGTTTTTGTTTTCAATTTTAGGCTTTTGAGTTTTTGGGTTATATGTTTCGTTTTAGGGTTTAATTTTAGGTTTTAGTGTTTAGGGTTTTATTAATTCAAGTTTAGGGTTTAAGGTTTTCGTTTTTAGGGTTTTTGTTTTAGGTTTTAGGGTTTAGAATTTTGGGGTTTAATATTTAGTTTTAAGGTTTAGGGTTTTAGTGTATTAAAGATTAGGGTTCTAGTCTTTAGGGTTTAGGGGTTTGTTTTTAGGTTTTAGTGTTTAGAGTATTAGGATTTACGGTTTAGTGTATTAAAGTTTAGGGTTTTAGATTTAGTTTTTAGGGTTTAGTGTATTAATGTTTAGGGTTTTAGATTTAGTTTATAGGGTTTAGAGTTTAGGTTTTTCTTTAAATTTTAGGATTTTGAGTTTTTCGGTTATATGCTTAGTTTTAGGGTTTAATTTTAAGGTTTATGGTTTTAGGTTTTAGTTTTTAGGGTTTTTGTTTTAGGTTTTAGGGTTTAGAATATTAGGGTTTAATGTTTAGTTTTAGGGTTTAGGGTTTTAGTGTATTCAAGATTAGGGTTTTAGTTTGTAGGGTTTAGGGTTTTTGTTTTAGATTTTAGGGTTTAGAATATTAGGGTTTAATGTTTACTTTTAGGGTTTAGAGTTTTAGTGTATTCAAGTTTAGGGTTATAATTTTTTGGGTTTAGGGTTTTGGTTTTAGATTTTAGGGTTTAAAATTTTAGTTTTAGGGTTTAGGGTTTTAGTGTATTAAAGATTAGAGTTTTTGTTTTTATGGTTTAGGGTTTCGTTTTTATTTTTCAGTGTTTAGAGAATTAGGATTTAGGGTTTAGTGTATTAAAGTTTAGGGTTTTAGATTTAGTTTTTACGGTATAGGGTTTAGGGTTTTTGTTTTCAATTTTAGGGTTTTGAGTTTTTGGGTTATATGCTTCGTTTTAGGGTTTAATTTTAGGTTTTAGGGTTGAGGGTTTTATTGTATTCAAGTTTAGGGTTTTAGGTTTTTGTTTTTAGGGTTTTTGTTTTAGGTTTTAGGGTTTAGAATTTTAGGGTTTAATATTAAGTTTTAAGGTTTAGGCTTTTAGTGTATTAAAGATTAGGGTTCTAGTTTTTAGGGTTTAGGGTTTTGTTTTTATGGTTTTAGTGTTTAGAGTATTAGGATTTAGGGTTTAGTGTATTAATGTTTAGAGTTTTAGATTTAGTTTTCAGGATTTAGTGTTTAGATTGTTTTTAAAATTTTAGGGTTTTGAGTTTTTCGGTTATATGCTTAGTTTTAGGGTTTAATTTTAAGGTTTAGGGTTTTATGTTTTAGTTTTTAAGGTTTTTTTAGGTTTTAGGGTTTAGAATATTAGGGTTTAATGTTTAGTTTTAGGGTTTAGGGTTTTAGTGTATTCAAGATTAGGGTTTTAGTTTTTAGGGTTTAGGGTTTTTGTTTTAGGTTTTAGGGTTTAGAATATTAGGGTTTAATGTTTACTTTTAGGGTTTAGGGTTTTACTGTATTCAAGTTTAGGGTTTTAGGTTTTAGTTTTTAGGGTTTTTGTTTTAGGTTTTAGGGTTTAGAATTTTAGGGTTTAATATTTAGTTTTAAGGTTTCGGGTTTTAGTGTATTAAAGATTAGGGTTCTAGTTTTTAGGGTTTAGGGTTTTGTTTATATGGTTTTAGTGTTTAGAGTATTAGGATTTAGGGTTTAGTGTATTAATGTTTAGGGTTTTAGATTTAGTTTTTAGGGTTTAGTGTTTAGATTTTTTTAAATATTTTAGGGTTTTGAGTTTTTCGGTTATATGCTTAGTTTTAGGGTTTAATTTTAAGGTTTAGGGTTTTAGGTTTTAATTTTTAAGGATTTTTTTAGGTTTTAGGGTTTAGAATATTAGGGTTTAATGTTTAGTTTTACGGTTTAGGGTTTTAGTGTATTCAAGATTAGTGTTTTAGTTTTTAGGGTTTAGGGTTTTTGTTTTAGGTTTTAGGGTTTAGAATATTAGGGTTTAATGTTTACCTTTAGGGTTTAGGGTTTTAGTGTATTCAAGTTTAGGGTTTTAGGTTTTAGTTTTTAGGGTTTTTGTTTTAGGTTTTGGGGTTTATAATTTAAGAGTTTAATATTTAGTTTTAGGGTTTAGGGTTTTAGTGTATTAAAGATTAGGGTTATAGTTTTTAGGGTTTAGGGTTTTGTTTTTAGGATTTGTTGTTTAGAGTATTAGGGTTTAGTGTATTAAAGTTTAGGGTTTTAGATTTAGTTTTTTAGGGTTTAGTGTTTAGACTTTTTTTAAAATTTTAGGGTTTTGAGTTTTTCGGTTATATGCTTAGTTTTAGGGTTTAATTTTAAGGTTTAGGGATTTAGGTTTTAGTTTTTAGGGTTTTTGTTTTAGGTTTTAGGGTTTAGAATATTAGTGTTTAATGTTTAGTTTTAGGGTTTAGGGTTTTAGTGTATTCAAGATTAGGGTTTTAGTTTTTAGGGTTTATGGTTTTTGTTTTAGGTTTAAGGGTTTAGAATATTAGGGTTTAATGTTTACTTTTAGGGTTTAGGGTTTTAGTGTATTCAAGTTTAGGGTTGTAATTTTTTGGGTTTTAGGTTTTAGGGTTTAAAATTTTAGTTTTAGGGTTTAGGGTTTTAGTGTATTAAAGATTAGGGTTTTTGTTTTTAGGGTTTAGGGTTTCGTTTTTATGTTTTAGTGTCTAAAGGAATTAGGATTTAGGGTTTAGTGTATTAAAGTTTAGGGTTTTAGATTTAGTTTTAACGGTTTAGGGTTTAGGGTTTAGGGTTTTTGTTTTCAATTTTAGGGTTTTGAGTTTTTGGGTTATATGCTTCGATTAAGGGTTTAATTTTAGGTTTTAGGGTTTAGGGTTTTATTGTATTCAAGTTTAGGGTTTTAGGTTTTTGTTTTTAGGGTTTTTGTTTTAGGTTTTTGGGTTTAGAATTTTAGGGTTTAATATTTAGTTTTAAGGTTTAGGGTTTTAGTGTATTAAAGATTAGGGTTCTAGTTTTTAGGGTTTAGGGTTTTGTTTTTATGGTTTTAGTGTTTAGAGTATTAGGATTTAGGGTTTAGTGTATTAATGTTTAGAGTTTTAGATTTATTTTTTAGGGTTTAATTTTAAGGTTTAGGGTTTTAGGTTTTAGTTTTTAGGGTTTTTGTTTTAGGTTTTAGGGTTTAGAATATTAGGGTTTAATGTTTAGTTTTAAGGTTTAGGGTTTTAGTGTATTCAAGATTAGGGTTTTAGTTTTAATTAGGGTTTAGGGTTTTTGTTTTAGGTTTTAGGGTTTAGAATATTAGGGTTTAATGTTTACTTTTATGGTTTAGGGTTTTAGTGTATTCAAGTTTAGGGTTATAATTTTTTGGGTTTAGGGTTTTGGTTTTAGGTTTTAGGGTTTAAAATTTTAGTTTTAGGGTTTAGGGTTTTGGTGTATTAAAGATTAGGGTATTTGTTTTTAGGGTTTAAGGTTTCGTTTTTATGTTTTAGTGTTTAGAGAATTAGGATTTAGGGTTTAGTGTATTAAAGTTTAGGGTTTTAGATTTAGTTTTTAGGGTTTAGGGTTTAGGGTTTTTGTTTTCAATTTTAGGCTTTTGAGTTTTTGGGTTATATGTTTCGTTTTAGGGTTTAATTTTAGGTTTTAGGGTTTAGGGTTTTATTAATTCAAGTTTAGGGTTTTAGGTTTTCGTTTTTAGGGTTTTTGTTTTAGGTTTTAGGGTTTAGAATTTTGGGGTTAATATTTTGTTTTAGGGTTTAGGGTTTTAGTGTATTAAATATTAGGGTTCTAGTTTTTAGGGTTTAGGGGTTTGTTTTTAGGTTTTAGTGTTTAGAGTATTAGGATTTAAGGTTTAGTGTATTAAAGTTTAGGGTTTTAGATTTAGTTTTTAGGGTTTAGTGTATTAAAGTTTAGGGGTTTAGATTTAGTTTATAGGGTTTAGAGTTTAGGTTTTTTTTAAATTTTAGGGTTTTGTGTTTTTCGGTTATATGCTTAGTTTTAGGGTTTAATTTTAAGGTTTATGGTTTTAGGTTTTAGTTTTTAGGGTTTTTGTTTTAGGTTTTAGGGTTTAGAATATTAGGGTTTAATGTTTAGTTTTAGGGTTTAGGGTTTTAGTGTATTCAAGATTAGGGTTTTAGTTTGTAGGGTTTAGGGTTTTTGTTTTAGATTTTAGGGTTTAGAATATTAGGGTTTAATGTTTACTTTTAGGGTTTAGGGTTTTAGGGTATTCAAGTTTAGGGTTATAATTTTTTGGGTTTAGGGTTTTGGTTTTAGATTTTAGGGTTTAAAATTTTAGTTTTAGGGTTTAGGGTTTTAGTGTATTAAAGATTAGGGTTTTTGTTTTTATGGTTCAGGGTTTCGTTTTTATGTTTTAGTGTTTAGAGAATTAGGATTTAGGGTTTAGTGTATTAAAGTTTAGGGTTTTAGATTTAGTTTTTACGGTATAGGGTTTAGGGTTTTTGTTTTCAATTTTAGGGTTTTGAGTTTTTGGGTTATATGCTTCGTTTAAGTGTTTAATTTTAGGTTTTAGGGTTTAGGGTTTTATTGTATTCATGTTTAGGGTTTTAGGTTTTAGTTTTAGGGTTTTTGTTTTAGATTTTTGGGTTTAGAATTTTAGGGTTTAATATTTAGTTTTAAGGTTTAGGGTTTTAGTGTATTAAAGATTAGGGTTCTAGTTTTTAGGGTTTAGGTTTTGTTTTTATGGTTTTAGTGTTTAGAGTATTAGGATTTAGGGTTTAGTGTAGTGTATTAATGTTTAGGGTTTTAGATTTAGTTTTTGGGGTTTAGTGTTTAGATATTTTTTAAAATTTTAGGGTTTTGAGTTTTTCGGTTATATGCTTAGTTTTAGGGTTTAGTTTTAAGGTTTAGGGTTTTAGGTTTTAGTTTTTAGGGTGTTTTTTAGGTTTTAGGGTTTAGAATATTAGGGTTTGCTGGGATTCGATGTCCCGGGCTATCAAAATTGTTGGAGTTGTGTACTTAATGTCTAGATTTAAGTACCGGTAAAACTCCCGGTCATAGCATTTAACCTATTAAATTAATAAACAATTATTTGCATTTAATTAATTATGCAAAATATAGTCCTGGATTTTATACGTTATAGTTAGTATGGTGGGGCATGGGCACACAGAAGATCATACTATCAGTTGCTCGTATTTAATCAAACAGTTGCTCACGACCTAGATGGACACGGACCAATCCATCGGTATAGTCGTTGTGTGAGAGACAAAATAATTTATCTTAATTATTTTATCACACTTGTACACTTGGTGTATTGGGCGGATCAGCTTGAGATTTATTGATTAGGATTGCCTTGGATAATCAATTTAAATCTCAGAGTATTTTATTCTTAATCCCCGATATTATTGCGGGTGTGTATATTTAATACTAGAGGCTTTGATTTTCCAAAGGAATTAACCGATTTAATTATTGGGTTAATTACCGGTAAAGTTGGGTCGCTATATTTTATATATGACATGCCGTGAATACTTGACGGGAAAGTGTATCCCGGAAGGGTTGATAATATCCCCGAGATGAGTTCATAAGGAATTATTGTGTAAACCTCATGAGTGGATTCGTTCCGCACAATAATAAAGGTTGAACGGTACTAGTCTCGGATACAAGATATGAATATTATTTATTGAGCAATAAATAAATTTATTCATGGATATTTAAATCTTAAATACACGGAATAAATAATACTAAGATGGAGAAATATTATTTGATATAATATGGAATAATATTGGGAGTGCAATTTTATTTATATAGTGGAAAATAAATAAAATTAATATTGATAAGAATTAATGGATTTGGGTTGGACCCAATTTAATTTTCAATATTGAAGCCCAATATTTATTCTCCTTATGATCCCCTACGTAGCCTATATAAGCACTACATGGTCTTCACTTTTCACAACCTAAGTTACGCCAACTAAAGTCTTGAGAGTGAGGAGGATCCATAGAGTTCGATAGATCGTCGCCCACACGACGTTCGGACGAGGTGCAAGGAATACGCGGGAAGGTCGCAAGGTCATCAACCGAATTCGTTTCTCCGTACAACGATTCGAGGTAATAATCATAAACCCCCTTTTATGATTTGTGATTGTTTTAATCGTGATGTGTACATGAACAAGACGATCCGGGAAAGCGTCGAAACCGGGATACGGGGATCGCTCGATCCCCGTCGGAATCGAAAGGGGCGGCCGAACCCTAGGGTTCGACCGCCGGTACCGCGCAACGAAGGGAGCCCCGGCTGGACGCCGGGGCAAGCGATCGACGGCAGTCGATCGCTGGGGATGCCACGGGCTGGTGCCGTGGCGGATCCCCACCCCTCGATGGCGGCAGGCGCGCGCGGGGAGAGCTCCGGCCGAAGCCGGAGCGAGCGATCGAGCCCAGCTCGATCGCGGAGGGCAGCCGCGGGCTGGTGCCGCGGCTGGGGGGCCTCCACCCCGTGTGGTGGTGGCGGTGAGTCGCCGGACTCACCGCCGGCGGGTGCTGATCGGATCAGCCCCGCGGGGATGCCTCGCATCCCCGGCGATCGCCATGCACGGCGATCGCGAACCCCGCGATGGGGTTCGGCTAGGGTTTAGCCGCGGGTTCATCCCGCGGCGATGCTCTCGTCGAGCCCGGTTCTTCGCGTGGTGTTCGCGTTCGTAATTTCCGATTCGCGGGAGAAAATCGGCTGGGGGCGGGCTGCGTGTCTTCGGGCGCGTAGTCTCCAAAGGTCGGACTCCTGCGGATGAGTTGGTGTTCGTGCGGACTCCGGCGACGGGTTTTCGGTCGGGTTATCGGTTCCGCAATTTTTGATAACCCGGGACATCGAATCCCAGCAATTGGTATCAGAGCGTTTGGTTTCGTGTTCATGTACATATTCGATTATTGTTCTACCTTGCAGGATTTCCGGCTATCATGGTTGGATTTAATTAATTGTTTTTAATTAATTATCATGATTATTAAACTCTCGGACATGTCGAGATTCGTTTTTGTGTGGTTGAATGTTGTAATAGTAAAAATTCGGGGGTTGACCGAATTTAGGATTTATTATTACGTACTTTATTTTCCGGAAAATGTATAGGGTCGATTTCATGTATAGAATCGATACCGGAATTGTAATTTAAATTATTGTAATTTTTATTACGTTGGTTCGATGATGAGACGATTGCCGGAAGACGAAGACGTGTGACGAAGACGAAAGGGACGAAAAACCGGGGAGTCGATCAACCCCATGATCGACCCCATGACCGAAGCCATGGGGAGGGGTCGATCGCCCCTCGGCTGGGGCTGCCGCCGGTGGTGGTGGCCGGACAGCTGGGGTGGCGGCGGCGTGCCCTCTTCCGGTGGTGGCGGCGGTCGGTGGGGGTGGTATGGGGATCTCCCGACTCATACCACTTCTACCTTTATTCACTTTCCAAAATTAATTCGGATTTTTTCTATTTGAGTACTTTCCTTTTAGGAAAAATAATCATGGATTAGGAAAAGAATTAATTTAAATTAATTTTATTTCTATTGATTTATTTCCTTCATGGAATTAATCATAGATTAGAAATTTAATTAATTTAGTACTAAAATTTATTTTTCCTATTTGATTATTCCTACTCATGGGAATATTCATGGATTAGGAATAAAAAATAAATTTGGAAAGTAGTGAGTCCTAATTTATTTTATTTCCTTGTTCTATTATAGATGTCTTCTAGAATATTCCAAATTTTATTTGGATAGATTATTCTAAAGATTTAATAAGAACTAGATAGGAAAATAAATAAATAAAAATATTAATAATATTTAATTTTATTTTTGATATATTCAATTGACTTAATTTTCGAATTAAGTAACTTTTGGATTAATTAAAAATAAATAGATTTAAATATTGGAAATTAATATTCTCGTCACATGGAGCATTCAAGAAACGAAGACTGAAGACTAGAGGATGCATATGAAGATAAAGCCATGATAGTCGGGGAAAATAATTCTCTAGCATTATTTTGACTATGTGACCTATGTGCTTTATTGCTTTCATGCATGCTATATGTGTTTATCTTATGCACTAGATAGTGTATCCCTTTATCGTAAAAAGCTAAGTGGGAGAGGGGATGGAAACATTCCCATGGTCTCCATCACTGTTCTCTTGGTGACTTTTATGGACTTTTGAAGTTCATATAGACAAGTCATTGGAGGAGAATTCTTGTAATTCCTCTTACAAGAAACATTGATCAAGTTTATCAAACAATGCCTAATTTGTCTTTCTGAAACTGACTTCAAGTCGACTCATTCTCACCCCGGGGAGTGGAATGGAGCCAGAGCCACTTGGTCATGTGGATGACACAAATTAGAGACTTTCGTGCCATTCTTTGATAGGTGGGTCGTTTGTCTGCTCGGCTCCCTCATTTATGAGAGATAGGGTCGCTCGCATGGTGAATCACTGGTTAGAAACTTCGAGTTTCACTTATGATTCTCCGAGTCTTGATTTGCGAAATCGAATGGTTCTTGTAATTGGGAGTCAATTATAAAGATCTCTTGGTGTAGTAAACGTCCACACCACGTGGCTTGCTATGCCGACGGATTTTGGATTAATTGATGTAGACAGTTATAAGTAATTGTGAAGAGTTGTGAAATTGTCGTAAACGTCCACACCACGTGGCTTGCGGTGACGTAGCAATTCCAAGCGATGTACTTTAGTGCTGAGTGATGGTTTACACTTAGATACGCGTCATAGTATTCTTCCCCACGAAGTTACGCTATGATTGATGTATGACCGAAGAAAAACTAATTGCTAAATCATTTGGGTGGGTAAACGTCCACACCACGTGGCTTGCTTTACCTGATGGGATTTTAGACGCAATTAGTAATTTAATGATGTTATTTGAGGGAGATAACATCGGATATTAAATTGATTGTTTGTTTACATGTGCTTATAGGTTTAGAGAATAGCTATGAATCCACTTTCTATAATACTCAAGGAACAAAAAACTCACTGGTCCCAATTACATTGATTGGAAAAGAAATTTGGACATTGTCCTGACTGCTGAAGAGTACAAGTTTGTACTCTCTGATAAATGCCCTGCTGAGCCCACGGCTGCCTCAACTGATGAGGAAAAGGCAACATATCGGAAGTGGAAAAAGGCTGATGAAATGGCTAGGTGCTATATTTTGGCTTCCATGTCAAATGTACTCCAAACCCAACATGAGCCGATGGACACTGCCCGGGATATGATGACTAACCTCAAGGAGATGTTTGGGGAGCAGGATCGTGCGGCAAGGCAAGAAGCCATGAGAGTCCTTATGTCGACTACTCAGTCTGAAGGAACGCCCGTTGGGGAGCACGTTCTTAAGATGATGAGTTTGTTGAATGAACTTGAGGTCCTAGGAGCATCCATTGATGATGAGACGCAAGTCGATATCATACTCCAGTCTCTGACCCCTAAGTTTGAGCAGTTTCGTATGAGCTATAATATGGGTAAACTATCTTATACTCTTGCGCAACTCCTGACTGAACTGAAGGCGGCAGAGGGGATCTACAAGAAGGGCAAGTCTCAAGCGCTTGTAACTACCAGGCCCAAAAGCTTGAAAGCTATTGGAGGTAGGGGCAAGAAAAGGAAGCAAGCCATGAAACCCAGTGGTGCCAAGAGGAATGGACCACAAGTGGGGGCTAGCAAGCCAAAGGGCTTGTGCTTCCGATGCAAGAAGTCTGGACACTGGAAGTCTGAATGTCCTCTCAGAGGTACGAATTTTTCTTTAGTCGTAAAAACATAGTCAGCGGTATTATCTACCAGAATTCTGGTGCGTAGATATGGAACCACTGACGGTATGTGCATTTCTTTAAATGCAGGGGTTCCAGAAAACCCGGCGACTTAGAGAAGAAGAATTCGAGTCTACATGGGCAAAGCTGTTGGGGTAGCAGCGGTTGCAGTGGAAGACATTTATCTGTTTTAAGTTTTCATTTCAATTATTGCTTATGTACCCCTTTTATTTTGAAAAAGAACTTCGTTCTGGTTTTCTTTATTATTAATGGATATCTTATTTCTTTAATCATTTGATGGTTTGGATAAGAAATAATGGTGATATCTATTATGGTACATTAGATAGCAATATGTGAATTATGAATCCTTAGTCTACCACGATGCAACAAACCGTTATGTATAACTTGTTTTACTTATTAGATGTATTTCTCTTATTAATCATTATACTTATGAATTCTTGAACTTGGTAGTATCTATTCAAAAGGGATTCAAAAGGTCGAAATTGATTTGATCAATTATGGTTGGAGGAATGGACCTCCCGACCTAAGAATCGATCTTGATAGATGATACAACTGAGTTAACCTTTCTGGATAAAGGATGGAATTCGGACAAGTATAGAAAATGATTAATGATTGATGCGGTATGTGCAATTAGAGAAGGTACGAGTCATTCTTTCAAGAATACTCGAAGATGGATTAGATTACTTGATGTGCTATAAAAGCGGAGTGTTTTCAACACAAAGCCATTATGGGGAACCTTCAAAGTATATCCATTGAAAGCCTGCGACTTGTTCGCGGAGGCTATCACCTATCTAAATAACACATAGCATAAATCAGAGATTGAGATTAAATCTCAAACGACTACACCATACACTGATGTGTGGACATGGTGTGTCAAAAACGAGAAATGGTATTCTAATAGTAAAAGAACAAGTTCGTTCGGAACTACCTATGTTCTATGGATATCTCTGGATACAACGTCACATTCAATGTGGTTGTAGAATATCCTAGAAGAACAAGTAATTGTAAGTTCAATAGTACTGCGAACCAGATGGGTCTCATCGCCCGGTTCTTAGAGGAATACTGTTAGATGAACTGCAATGCCCTAACTGACATAGTACTTTAAAATAGAGGAAGGAAAGACTGAGAACCAGCCTAACCGAGTAGCGGCACACCACTAACTGCACCTAATGTTATTACTGTTATGCACCGGAACGCCATTGCAGTGGGAGGTTGTTAAGCAACCGGAGATGTTCATAAGACTGGAGGAGTTTTGAACTCTGGATCTAGTATACATGAAATCGATCCCTAGATCTGCATAGATTTGCGAGAAAGGTGTGTTAGAGACGTAATGGAAACGAGGGTGGTGTTTCTCGGAATTTTGTGTAGATAACACTTCATCGTTGGCGACAATGTAAAAGTGTTGTCAGACATAAAATAGAGGTTGTCTAAATAAATCGAGATATAAGATTAAGATGAAGTTGGATCATGTTCTTAGAAATCTTTCGATCTCTAGATAAGAACATTTGTACTTCTCTTAAGATATCTTATACGATTGTGGTTTGTTTAAAACATGCACAATTCTGAGAAAGGTTATTGCCTTTCTAGAACAGAATACATCTATCTAAGGGTATGTGTTTCGGACACATGAAGGAGATGGATATGGACAAAAGAAGTAACCTACACTTTGAGTGTGGAGAGCTTTGTAGATGCAATGTTAAAGAACAAGAACCTGATATCAACTATGCGGTTAGCGTAGTGGGAGGATATCAAGGTAATCTGGATAAGAAATATTCGAATGCTGTAAAGTACTTGGAAGTACGTGATTACTGGCAAAACGAAATCTTCTTAGATTACAGTTTCTCAGATCAAAGAATCGGAGAAAGACCAGTGTAAGTCGATATCAGGCTATGTGTTCACTTTTAGAAGAGGTGGAACCTAAGGGTGAAAGAGTGATAAGCATGATGCTTCTCGGACTCTATCATAAACCGAATAGCAGCCTCAGAGGCAGCGGAAGTTTTGGTTAGGTTCCGGAATGACCTCTGAACTTGGATATGATTCTTGGTTCACCAAAAGGCTATGTACATAGCGGTGCGTGGAGAACTGGAAGAAGTCATAAGTTCGAAAAGTGATGATAACACATAGAGCCAGTACCACCTGATACGAGTCATCGTCAGAGGGACGACGCAGTAGTCACCAAGATAACTTCAGAGCGGCAACCTAGATTGCTCATTCACATAATACTTCTGGAAAGTATAACTTAAGCACGTGATGAGTATGGGAGTCGGGAGTTTGGAGGAAATGACTAGACCTTAGTACAAGTGGGAGATTGTTGGAGTTGTGTACTTAATGTCTAGATTTAAGTACCGGTAAAACTCCCGGTCATAGCATTTAACCTATTAAATTAATAAACAATTATTTGCATTTAATTAATTATGCAAAATATAGTCCTGGATTTTATACGTTATAGTTAGTATGGTGGGGCATGGGCACACAGAAGATCATACTATCAGTTGCTCGTATTTAATCAAACAGTTGCTCACGACCTAGATGGACACGGACCAATCCATCGGTATAGTCGTTGTGTGAGAGACAAAATAATTTATCTTAATTATTTTATCACACTTGTACACTTGGTGTATTGGGCGGATCAGCTTGAGATTTATTGATTAGGATTGCCTTGGATAATCAATTTAAATCTCAGAGTATTTTATTCTTAATCCCCGATATTATTGCGGGTGTGTATATTTAATACTAGAGGCTTTGATTTTCCAAAGGAATTAACCGATTTAATTATTGGGTTAATTACCGGTAAAGTTGGGTCGCTATATTTTATATATGACATGCCGTGAATACTTGACGGGAAAGTGTATCCCGGAAGGGTTGATAATATCCCCGAGATGAGTTCATAAGGAATTATTGTGTAAACCTCATGAGTGGATTCGTTCCGCACAATAATAAAGGTTGAACGGTACTAGTCTCGGATACAAGATATGAATATTATTTATTGAGCAATAAATAAATTTATTCATGGATATTTAAATCTTAAATACACGGAATAAATAATACTAAGATGGAGAAATATTATTTGATATAATATGGAATAATATTGGGAGTGCAATTTTATTTATATAGTGGAAAATAAATAAAATTAATATTGATAAGAATTAATGGATTTGGGTTGGACCCAATTTAATTTTCAATATTGAAGCCCAATATTTATTCTCCTTATGATCCCCTACGTAGCCTATATAAGCACTACATGGTCTTCACTTTTCACAACCTAAGTTACGCCAACTAAAGTCTTGAGAGTGAGGAGGATCCATAGAGTTCGATAGATCGTCGCCCACACGACGTTCGGACGAGGTGCAAGGAATACGCGGGAAGGTCGCAAGGTCATCAACCGAATTCGTTTCTCCGTACAACGATTCGAGGTAATAATCATAAACCCCCTTTTATGATTTGTGATTGTTTTAATCGTGATGTGTACATGAACAAGACGATCCGGGAACATCGAGACCGGGATACGGGGATCTCGCGATCCCCGTCGGGATCGAAGAAGGGGCGGCCGAACCCTAGGGTTCGACCGCCGGCGCGCGAGCGTGAGGGGAGCCCCGGCTGGACGCCGGGGCGAGCGATCGACGTGAAGTCGATCGCTGGGGGTTCGGCCGTGGGCTGGTGCCACGGCGGATCGAACCCCCCGGCCTCCCTCCGCCGGTGGTGCGCGCAAAGGGAGAAGGCCGCGGCAGGACGCCGCGGCTGGGGCGATCGAACCCTAGTTCGATCGCCGGGGACCGTCGCGGCTTCGCGCCGCGACTGGTGGTCCCCCTCCCGTCGTATGGCGGCGGTGAGTCGCCGGACTCACCGCCAAGGGGCTGTTCCGAACAGCCCCGGCGATCGCCATGCACGGCGATCGCGAACCCCGCGATGGGGTTCGGCTAGGGTTTAGCCGCGGGTTCATCCCGCGGCGATGCTCTCGTCGAGCCCGGTTCTTCGTGTGGTGTTCGCGTTCGTAATTTCCGACTCGCGGGAGAAAATCGGCTGGGGGCGGGCTGCGTGTCTTCGGGCGCGTAGTCTCCAAAGGTCGGACTCCTGCGGATGAGTTGGTGTTCGTGCGAACTCCGGCGACGGGTTTTCGGTCGGGTTATCGGTTCCGCAATTTTTTGATAACCCGGGACATCGAATCCCAGCAGGTGAGTCGCCGGACTCACCGCCGGCGGGTGCTGATCGGATCAGCCCCGCGGGGATGCCTCGCATCCCCGGCGATCGCCATGCACGGCGATCGCGAACCCCGCGATGGGGTTCGGCTAGGGTTTAGCCGCGGGTTCATCCCGCGGCGATGCTCTCGTCGAGCCCGGTTCTTCGTGTGGTGTTCGCGTTCGTAATTTCCGACTCGCGGGAGAAAATCGGCTGGGGGCGGGCTGCGTGTCTTCGGGCGCGTAGTCTCCAAAGGTCGGACTCCTGCGGATGAGTTGGTGTTCGTGCGAACTCCGGCGACGGGTTTTCGGTCGGGTTATCGGTTCCGCAATTTTTTGATAACCCGGGACATCGAATCCCAGCAGGTGAGTCGCCGGACTCACCGCCGGCGGGTGCTGATCGGATCAGCCCCGCGGGGATGCCTCGCATCCCCGGCGATCGCCATGCACGGCGATCGCGAACCCCGCGATGGGGTTCGGCTAGGGTTTAGCCGCGGGTTCATCCCGCGGCGATGCTCTCGTCGAGCCCGGTTCTTCGCGTGGTGTTCGCGTTCGTAATTTCCGACTCGCGGGAGAAAATCGGCTGGGGGCGGGCTGCGTGTCTTCGGGCGCGTAGTCTCCAAAGGTCGGACTCCTGCGGATGAGTTGGTGTTCGTGCGGACTCCGGCGACGGGTTTTCGGTCGGGTTATCGGTTCCGCAATTTTTGATAACCCGGGACATCGAATCCCAGCAAAAATTTGCGGAACCGATAACCCGATCAAAAACCCTCGATCACCGAAGATTGAATCCCGACTCTTCCGCAGGAGTCCGACCTTTGGAGACTACGCGCCCGAAGACACGCAGCCCGCCCCCAGCTGATTTTCTCCCGCGAGTCGGATCCACGAACGCGAACCACCTCACGAGCCGGGGCCCGACCGAACGCCCAGCGAAGCCCGAAGGCTGCGTGCGCCCAGCCGAGCCCCCGCGAGGGGCTCGCGATCGTCCTCGACGATCGCTGGGATCGCTCATAGCGATCCCCGGGGCTGCTCGTAGCAGCCCCGCAGCGAGTCAAGGACTCGCTGCCCCAGCGCACGGGATCACCCCGTGCGAGCCGCTACAGGCGAACCCGTAGCACGCACGGGGTCGCTGCGAGTCACCTCGCAGCTGACCCGCGATCGATCCGAGGATCGATCGCATCCCTCGGCTTCGGCCGAGGGCTTCCCGTATCCGCGCCGGCGGCGATGAGGGCGGGGGGATCCGCCGTGGCACCAGCCCACGGCATCCCCGGCGATCGACCGAAGTCGATCGCATGCCTCGGCGTCCAGCCGGGGCTCGTCCCTTGTCGCGCGATGCGGCGGTCCGAACCCTAGGGTTCGGCCGCACCTTCGATCCTCGCCGGGGATCTCGAATCCCCGTCCCCGAGGTTCGTCGTTTTCCCGGATCGTGCGTTCATGTATATATCACAATTATTCAACGCACAAATAATCAAAGAAGGGGGTTCTCGATTATTACCTTGATTCGTTGTACGGAGAAACGAATCGTTGATGACCTCGTGATCTTCCCGCGTATTCCTTGCACTTCCGTTCGAACGTCGGGTGGGCGACGAGCTATCGAACTCTATGGATCTTCCTAACTCTCCAAGACTTTTAGTTGGCGTAACTTAGGTTAGTTATGAAAAGTGAAGACCATGTAGTGCTTATATAGGCTACGTAGGGGATCATAAGGAGAATAAATATTGGGCTTCAATATTGAAAATTAAATTGGGTCCAACCCAAATCTATTAATTCTTATCAATATTAATTTTATTTATTTTCCACTATATAAATAAAATTGCACTCCCAATATTATTCCATATTATATCAAATAATATTTCTCCAATTAGTATTATATATTCCGTGTATTTAAGATTTAAATATCCATGAATAAATTTATTTATTGCTCAATAAATAATATTCATCTCTTATATCCGAGACTAGTACCGTTCAACCTTTATTATTGTGCGGAACGAATCCACTCATGAGGTTTACACAATAATTCCTTATGAACTCATCTCGGGGATATTATCAACCCTTCCGGGATACACTTTCCCGTCAAGTATTCACGGCATGTCATATATAAAATATAGCGACCCAATTTTACCGGTAATTAACCCAATAATTAAATCGGTTAATTCCTTTGGAAAATCAAAGTCTCTAATATTAAATATACACACCCGCAATAATATCAGGGATTAAGAATAAAATACTCCGAGATTTAAATTGATTATCTTAGGCAATCCTAATCAATAAATCTCAAGTTGATCCGCCCAATACACCAAGTGTACAAGTGTGATAAAATAATTAAGACAAATTATTTTCTCTCTCACACAACGACTATACCGATGGATTGGTCCGTGTCCATCTAGGTCGTGAGCAACTGTTTGATTAAATACGAGTAACCGATAGTATAATCTTCTGTGTGGGCCCGACACACCATACTAACTACAACGTATAAAATCTAGGACTATATTTTGCATAATTAATAATAATTAATTGCAAATAATTGTTTATTAATTAAATAGGTTAAATGCTATGACCGAGAGTTTACCGATACTTAAATCTAGACATTAAGTACACAACTCCAACAATCTCCCACTTGTACTAAGGTCTAGTCATTTCCTCCAAACTCCCGACTCCCATACTCATCACGTGCTTAATTTATACTTCCCAGAAGTATTATGTGAATGAGCAATCTAGGTTGCCGCTCTGAAGTTATCTTGGTGACTACTGCGTCGTCTTTCTGACGATGACTCGTATCAGGTGGTACTGGCTCTATGTGTTATCATCACCCTTTTGAACTTATGACTTCTTCCAGTTCTCCACGCACCGCTATTTACATAGCCTTTGGTGAACCAAGAATCATATCCAAGTTCAGAGGTTATTCCGGAATCTAACCAAAACTTCCGCTGCCTCTGAGGCTGCTATTTGGTTTATGATAGAGTCCGAGAAGCATTACGCTTATCACTCTTTCATCCTTAGGTTCCACCTCTTCTAAAAGTGAACACATAGCCTGATATCGACTTACACTGGTCCTTTCTCTGATTTTGGATCTGAGAAACTGCAATCTAAGAAGATTTCGTTTCTGCCAGTAATCCAGTACTTCCAAGTACTTTACAGCATTCGAATATTTCTTATCCAGATTACTTTGATATCCTCCCACTACGCTAACCGCATAGTTGATATCAGGCCCTCGTTTTTCAACATTGCATCCACAAAGCTCTCCACACTTGAAGTGTAGGACAACGCTTTGTCTATATCTATCTCCTTCATGTGTTCAAGACACATACCTTAGATAGATGTATTCTGATCTCGAAAGGCAATAACCTTTCTCAGAATTGTGCATGATTAAAACAAACCATAATCGTATAAGATATCTTAAGAGAAGTGCAAGTGTTCTTATCTAGAGATCGTAAGATTTCTAAGAACATGATACAATTTCATCTTAATCTTATATCTCGATTTATTTAGACAACCTCTATTTTATGTTTGACAACACTTTTACATTGTTGCCAACGATGAAGTGTTATCTACACAAAATTCCGAGAAACACCACCCTTGTTTCCATTACGTCTCTAACACACCTTTCCTTGCCTTTTGATGAATCCATAGAATGGACTATCTCATCAATTCGCATGTTCCTATGCAGAACTAGGGATCGATTTCATGTATACTAGATCCAGAGTTTAAAAACTCCTCCAGTCTTATGAACATCTCCGGTTGGTTAACAACCTCCCACTGCAATGGCGTTCCGGTGTATAACAGTAATAACATTAGGTGCAGTTAGTGGTGTACTACTACTCGGTTAGGCTGGTTCTCAGTCTATCCTTTCCTCATTTCAAGTACATTGTCAGTTAGGGCATTGTAGTTCATCTAATAGTCTTCCTCTAAGAACCGGGCGAGGACACCCATCTGGTTCGCAGTACTATTGAACTTACAATTACTTGTTCTTCTAGGATATTCTACAACCACATTGAATGTGACGTTGTATCCAGAGATATCTATAGAACATAGGTAGTTCCGAACGAACTTGTTCTTTTATTATTAGAATCTCATCTCTTATTCCTGACACACCATGTCTACACTTCAGTGTATGGTGTAGTCGCTTGAGACTTAATCTCAATCTTTGATTTATGCTATGTGTTATTTAGATAGGTGATAGCCTCTGCGAACAAGTCGCAGTCTTTCAATGGATATACTTTGAAGGTTCCCCATAATGGCTTTGTGTTAAAACACTCCGCTTTTATGGCACAACAAGTAGTCTAATCCATCTTCGAGAATCTTTGAAAGAATAACTCGTACCTTCTCTAATTACACATACCGCATTAATCATCAATCATTTTCTATACTTGTCCGAATTCCATCCTTTATCCAGAAAGGTTAACTCAGTTGTATCATCTTTCAAGATCGATTCTTAGGTCGGGAGGTCCATTCCTCCAACTATAATTGATCAAATCAATTTCGACCTCTTGAATCCCTTTTGAATAGATACTACTAAATTTAAGAATTCACAAGTATAATGATAAATAAGAGAAATACATCTAATAAGTAAAACAAGTTATACATTACGGTTTGTTGCATCGTGGTAGACTAAGGATTCATTATTCATATATATTGCTATCTAATGTACCATAATAGATATCACCATTATTTCTTATCCAAACCATCAAATGATTAAAGAAATAAAATATCCATTAATAAAGAAAACCAGAACGAAGTTCTTTTTCAAAATAAAGGGGTACATAAGCAATAACTGAAATGTAAACTTAAAACAGATAAATGTCTTCCACTGCAACCGCTGCTACCCCAACAGCTTCGCCCATGTAGACTCGAACTCTTCTTCTCTAAGTCGCCGGGTTTTCTGGAACCCCTGCATTTAAAGAAATGCACATACCGTCAGTGGTTCCATATCTACACACCAGAATTCTGGTAGATAATACCGCTGACTATGTTTTTACGACTAAAGAAAAATTCGTACCTCTGAGAGGACATTCAGACTTCCAGTGTCCAGACTTCTTGCATCGGAAGCATAAGCCCTTTGGCTTACTAGCCCCCACTCGTGGTCCATTCCTCTTGGCACCAATGGGTTTTATGGTTTGCTTCCTTTTCTTGCCCCTACCTCCAATAGCTTTCAAGCTTTTGGACTTGGTAGCCACAAGCGCTTGAGACTTGCCCTTCTTGTAGATCCCCTCTGCCGCCTTCAGTTCAGTCAGGAGTTGCGCAAGAGTATAAGATAGTTTACCCATATTATAACTCATACGAAACTGCTCAAACTTAGGGGTCAGAGACTGGAGTATGATGTCGACTTGCGTCTCATCATCAATGGAAGCTCCTAGGACCTCAAGTTCATTCAACAAACTCATCATCTTAAGAACGTGCTCCCCAACGGGCGTTCCTTCAGACTGAGTAGTCGACATAAGGACTCTCATGGCTTCTTGCCTTGCCGCACGATCCTGCTCCCCAAACATCTCCTTGAGGTTAGTCATCATATCCCGGGCAGTGTCCATCGGCTCATGTTGGGTTTGGAGTACATTTGACATGGAAGCCAAAATATAGCACCTAGCCATTTCATCAGCCTTTTTCCACTTCCGATATGTTGCCTTTTCCTCATCAGTCGAGGCAGCCGTGGGCTCAGCAGGGCATTTATCAGAGAGTACAAACTTGTACTCTTCAGCAGTCAGGACAATGTCCAAATTTCTCTTCCAATCAATATAATTGGGGCCAGTGAGTTTATGTTCCTTGAGTATCATAGAAAGTGGATTCATAGCTATTCTCTAAACCTATAAGCACATGTAAACAAACAATCAATTTAATGTCCGATATTATCTCCCTCAAATAATATCATTAAATTACTAATTGCGTCTAAAATCCCATCAGGTAAGGCAAGCCACGTTCGTGTGGACGTTTACCCACCCAAATGATTTAGCAATTAGATTTGCTTCGGTCGTACATCATTATAGCGTTACTTCGTTGGGAAGAATACTATAAAGCGTACCTAAGTGTAAACCATCACTCAGTACTAAGGTGTATCGTTTAGAATTGTTATGTCACCGCAAGCCACGTTCGTGTGGACGTTTACGATAACTCGCAATCCCTCACAATCTCCTATAACTGTCTACATCAATTATTCTAAAATCCCTTTCAGTATAGCAAGCCACGTTCGTGTGGACGTTTACTACACCAAATAGATTTATATAATTGAAATCCAATTACTTGATCCATTTGATTTCGTAAATCAAGACTCGGAGAATCATAAGTGAAACTCGAAGTTTCTAACCAGTGATTCACCATGCGAGCGACCCTGACTCTCATAAATGAGGGAGCCGAGCAGACAATCGATCCATCTATCAAAGAATGGTACGAAGGTCTCTAATTTGTGTCCTCTACATGACCAAGTGGCTCTGGCTCCATTCCACTCCCCGGGGTGAGAATGAGTCGACTTGAAGTCAGTTTTGGAAAGAAAAATTAGGCATTGTTTGATAAACTTGATCAATGTTTCTTGTAAAAGGAATTACAAGAATTCTCCTCCAATGACTTGTCTATATGAACTTCGAAAGTCCATAAAAGTCACCAAGAGAACAGTGATGGAGACCATGGGAATGTTTCCATCCCCTCTCCCACTTAGCTTTTTACGATAAAGGGATACGCTATCTATTGCATAAAAATAAACACATATAGCATGCATGAAAGCAATAAAGCACATAGATCACATAGTCAAAATAATGCTAGAGAATTATTTTCCCGACTATCATGGCTTTATCTTCATATGCATCCTCTAGTCTTCAGTCTTCGTTTCTTGAATGCTCCATGTGACGAGAATATTAATTTCCAATATTTAAATCTATTTATTTTCAATTAATCCAAAAGTTACTTAATTCGAAAATTAAGTCAATTGAATATATCAAAAATAAAATTAAATATTATTAATATTTTTATTTATTTATTTTCCTATCTAGTTCTTATTAAATCTCTAGAATAATCTATCCAAGTAAAACTTGGAATATTCTAGAAGATATCTATAATAGAACAAGGAAATAAAATAAATAAATTAGGACTCACTACTTTCCAAATTTATTTTTATTCCTAATCCATGAATATTCCCATGAGTAGGAATAATCAAATAGGAAAAATAAATTTAGTACTAAATTAATTAAATTTCTAATCTATGAATATTTCCTTGAATGAAATAAATCAATAGAAATAAAATCAATTTAAATTAATTCTTTTCCTAATCCATGAGAGTTTCCTAAAAGGAAAGTACTCAAATAGGAAACCCGAATTAATTAGGAAAGTAGATCTTGGTAGGAATAGCATGGGATTGGGAGACCCCACACCATCCCCACCTAGATGGATCGGCCGGCCACTCGGGGAGGAGCGCCGCCGCCGCCTAGCCACGCCGGCTAGGCCATGGGGCGATCACCATCATGTGATCGATCCCAAGCCCTTCCCTCTTCGTCACTTCTTCGTCTTCCGGCGATCGTCTCATCATCGAACCAACGTAAATAATTTACAAAAATTAAATTACAATTCCGGTATCGATTCTATACATGAAATCGACCCTATACATTTTCCGGAAAAAAAATGCGTAATAATAAATCCTAAATTCGGTCAACCCCCGAATTTTTACTATTACATCATTCAACCACACAAAAACGAATCTCGACATGTCCGAGAGTTTAATAATCATGATAATAAAATTAACAATAATTAAATTAACCATGATAGCCGGAAATCCTGCAAGGTAGAAAAATAATCGAATACATACATGAACACGAAACCAAACTCTCTGATACCAGTTGCTGGGATTCGATGTCCCGGGCTATCAAAATTTGCGAAACCGATAACCCGATCAAAAACCCTCGATCACCGAAGATTGAATCCCAACTCATCCGCAGGAGTCCGACCTTTGGAGACTACGCGCCCGAAGACACGCAGCCCGCCCCCAGCCGATTTTCTCCCGCGAGTCGGATCCACGAACGCGAACCACCTCACGAGCCGGGGCCCGACCGAACGCCCAGCGAAGCCCGAAGGCTGCGTGCGCCCAGCCGAGCCCCCGCGAGGGGCTCGCGATCGTCCTCGACGATCGCTGGGATCGCTCGTAGCGATCCCCGGGGCTGCTCGTAGCAGCCCCGCAGCGAGTCAAGGACTCGCTGCCCCAGCGCACGGGATCACCCCGTGCGAGCCGCTACAGGCGAACCCATAGCACGCACGGGGTCGCTGCGAGTCACCTCGCAGCTGACCCGCGATCGATCCGAGGATCGATCGCATCCATCGGCTTCGGCCGAGGGCTTCCCGTATCCGCGCCGGCGGCGATGAGGGCGGGGGGATCCGCCGTGGCACCAGCCCACGGCATCCCCGGCGATCGACCGAAGTCGATCGCATGCCTCGGCGTCCAGCCGGGGCTCGTCCCTTGTCGCGCGATGCGGCGGTCCGAACCCTAGGGTTCGGCCGCACCTTCGATCCTCGCCGGGGATCTCGAATCCCCGTCCCCGAGGTTCGTCGTTTTCCGGGATCGTGCGTTCATGTATATATCACAATTATTCAACGCACAAATAATCAAAGAAGGGGGTTCTCGATTATTACCTTGATTCGTTGTACGGAGAAACGAATCGTTGATGACCTCGTGATCTTCCCGCGTATTCCTTGCACTTCCGTTCGAACGTCGGGTGGGCGACGAGCTATCGAACTCTATGGATCTTCCTCACTCTCCAAGACTTTTAGTTGGCGTAACTTAGGTTAGTTATGAAAAGTGAAGACCATGTAGTGCTTATATAGGCTACGTAGGGGATCATAAGGAGAATAAATATTGGGCTTCAATATTGAAAATTAAATTGGGTCCAACCCAAATCTATTAATTCTTATCAATATTAATTTTATTTATTTTCCACTATATAAATAAAATTGCACTCCCAATATTATTCCATATTATATCAAATAATATTTCTCCAATTAGTATTATATATTCCGTGTATTTAAGATTTAAATATCCATGAATAAATTTATTTATTGCTCAATAAATAATATTCATCTCTTATATCCGAGACTAGTACCGTTCAACCTTTATTATTGTGCGGAACGAATCCACTCATGAGGTTTACACAATAATTCCTTATGAACTCATCTCGGGGATATTATCAACCCTTCCGGGATACACTTTCCCGTCAAGTATTCACGGCATGTCATATATAAAATATAGCGACCCAATTTTACCGGTAATTAACCCAATAATTAAATCGGTTAATTCCTTTGGAAAATCAAAGTCTCTAATATTAAATATACACACCCGCAATAATATCAGGGATTAAGAATAAAATACTCCGAGATTTAAATTGATTATCTTAGGCAATCCTAATCAATAAATCTCAAGCTGATCCGCCCAATACACCAAGTGTACAAGTGTGATAAAATAATTAAGACAAATTATTTTCTCTCTCACACAACGACTATACCGATGGATTGGTCCGTGTCCATCTAGGTCGTGAGCAACTGTTTGATTAAATACGAGTAACCGATAGTATAATCTTCTGTGTGGGCCCGACACACCATACTAACTACAACGTATAAAATCCAGGACTATATTTTGCATAATTAATAACAATTAATTGCAAATAATTGTTTATTAATTAAATAGGTTAAATGCTATGACCGGGAGTTTACCGATACTTAAATCTAGACATTAAGTACACAACACCAACAGGGTTTAATGTTTAGTTTTAGGGTTTAGGGTTTTAGTGTATTCAAGATTAGGGTTTTAGTTTTTAGGGTTTAGGGTTTTTGTTTAAGGTTTTAGGGTTTAGAATATTAGGGTTTAATGTTTACTTTTAGGGTTTAGGGTTTTAGTGTATTCAAGTTTAGGGTTATAGGTTTTAGTTTTTAGTGTTTTTGTTTTAGGTTTTAGGGTTTAGAATTTTAGGGTTTAATATTTAGTTTTAAGGTTTAGGGTTTTAGTGTATTAAAGATTAGGGTTCTAGTTTTTAGGGTTTAGGGTTTTGTTTTTATGGTTTTAGTGTTTAGAGTATTAGGATTTAGGGTTTAGTGTATTAATGTTTAGGGTTTTAGATTTAGTTTTTAGGGTTTAGTGTTTAGATTTTTTTAAAAATTTTAGGGTTTTGAGTTTTTCGGTTATATGCTTAGTTTTAGAGTTTAATTTTAAGGTTTAGGGTTTTAGGTTTTAGTTTTTAAGGATTTTTTTAGGTTTTAGGGTTTAGAATATTAGGGTTTAATGTTTAGTTTTAGGGTTTAGGGTTTTAGTGTATTCAAGATTAGGGTTTTAGTTTTTAGGGTTTAGGGTTTTTGTTTTAGGTTTTAGGGTTTAGAATATTAAGGTTTAATGTTTACTTTTAGGGTTTAGGGTTTTAGTGTATTCAAGTTTAGGGTTTTAGGTTTTAGTTTTTAGTGTTTTTGTTTTAGGTTTTAGGGTTTAGAATTTTAGGGTTTAATATTTAGTTTTAAGGTTTAGGGTTTTAGTGTATTAAAGATTAGGGTTCTAGTTTTTAGGGTTTAGGGTTTGGTTTTTATGGTTTTAGTGTTTAGAGTATTATGATTTAGGGTTTAGTGTATTAATGTTTAGGGTTTTAGATTTAGTTTTTAGGGTTTAGTGTTTAGATTTTTTTTAAAATTTTAGGGTTTTGAGTTTTTCGGTTATATGCTTAGTTTTAGGGTTTAATTTTAAGGTTTAGGGTTTTAGGTTTTAGTTTTTAGGGTTTTTGTTTTAGGTTTTAGGGTTTAGAATATTAGGGTTTAATGTTTAGTTTTAGGGTTTAGGTTTTTAGTGTATTCAAGATTAGGGTTTTAGTTTTAATTAGGATTTAGGGTTTTTGTTTTAGGTTTTAGGGTTTAGAATATTAGGGTTTAATGTTTACTTTTGTGGTTTAGGGTTTTAGTGTATTCAAGTTTAGGGTTATAATTTTTTGGGTTTAGGGTTTTGGTTTTAGGTTTTAGGGTTTAAAATTTTAGTTTTAGGGTTTAGGGTTTTGGTGTATTAAAGATTAGGGTTTTTGTTTTTAGGGTTTAAGGTTTCGTTTTTATGTTTTAGTGTTTAGAGAATTAGGATTTAGGGTTTAGTGTATTAAAGTTTAGGGTTTTAGATTTAGTTTTTAGGGTTTAGGGTTTAGGGTTTTTGTTTTCAATTTTAGGCTTTTGATTTTTTGGGTTATATGTTTCGTTTTAGGGTTTAATTTTAGGTTTTAGGGTTTAGGGTTTTATTAATTCAAGTTTAGGGTTTAAGGTTTTCGTTTTTAGGGTTTTTGTTTTAGGTTTTAGGGTTTAGAATTTTGGGGTTAATATTTTGTTTTAGGGTTTAGGGTTTTAGTGTATTAAAGATTAGGGTTCTAGTCTTTAGGGTTTAGGGGTTGTTTTTAGGTTTTAGTGTTTAGAGTATTAGGATTTAGGGTTTAGTGTATTAAAGTTTAGGGTTTTAGATTTAGTTTTTAGGGTTTAGTGTATTAAAGTTTAGGGTTTTAGATTTAGTTTATAGGGTTTAGAGTTTAGTTTTTTCTTTAAATTTTAGGGTTTTGAGTTTTTCGGTTATATGCTTAGTTTTAGGGTTTAATTTTAAAGTTTATGGTTTTAGGTTTTAGTTTTTAGGGTTTTTGTTTTAGGTTTTAGGGTTCAGAATATTAGGGTTTAATGTTTAGTTTTAGGGTTTAGGGTTTTAGTGTATTCAAGATTAGGGTTTTAGTTTGTAGGGTTTAGGGTTTTTGTTTTAGATTTTAGGGTTTAGAATATTAGGGTTTAATGTTTACTTTTAGGGTTTAGGGTTTTAGTGTATTCAAGTTTAGGGTTATAATTTTTTGGGTTTAGGGTTTTGGTTTTAGATTTTAGGGTTTAAAATTTTAGTTTTAGGGTTTAGGGTTTTAGTGTATTAAAGATTAGGGTTTTTGTTTTTATGGTTTAGGGTTTCGTTTTTATTTTTCAGTGTTTAGAGAATTAGGATTTAGGGTTTAGTGTATTAAAGTTTAGGGTTTTAGATTTAGTTTTTACGGTATAGGGTTTAGGGTTTTTGTTTTCAATTTTAGGGTTTTGAGTTTTTGGGTTATATGCTTCGTTTTAGGGTTTAATTTTAGGTTTTAGGGTTGAGGGTTTAGAATTTTAGGGTTTAATATTAAGTTTTAAAGTTTAGGGTTTTAGTGTATTAAAGATTAGGGTTCTAGTTTTTAGGGTTTAGGGTTTTGTTTTTATGGTTTTAGTGTTTAGAGTATTAGGATTTAGGGTTTAGTGTATTAATGTTTAGAGTTTTAGATTTAGTTTTCAGGGTTTAGTGTTTAGATTGTTTTTAAAATTTTAGGGTTTTGAGTTTTTCGGTTATATGCTTAGTTTTAGGGTTTAATTTTAAGGTTTAGGGTTTTATGTTTTAGTTTTTAGTGTTTTTTTTAGGTTTTAGGGTTTAGAATATTAGGGTTTAATGTTTAGTTTTAGGGTTTAGGGTTTTAGTGTATTCAAGATTAGGGTTTTAGTTTTAATTAGGATTTAGGGTTTTTGTTTTAGGTTTTAGGGTTTAGAATATTAGGGTTTAATGTTTACTTTTATGGTTTAGGGTTTTAGTGTATTCAAGTTTAGGGTTATAATTTTTTGGGTTTAGGGTTTTGGTTTTAGGTTTTAGGGTTTAAAATTTTAGTTTTAGGGTTTAGGGTTTTGGTGTATTAAAGATTAGGGTTTTTGTTTTTAGGGTTTAAGGTTTCGTTTTTATGTTTTAGTGTTTAGAGAATTAGGATTTAGGGTTTAGTGTATTAAAGTTTAGGGTTTTAGATTTAGTTTTTAGGGTTTAGGGTTTAGGGTTTTTGTTTTCAATTTTAGGCTTTTGATTTTTTGGGTTATATGTTTCGTTTTAGGGTTTAATTTTAGGTTTTAGGGTTTAGGGTTTTATTAATTCAAGTTTAGGGTTTAAGGTTTTCGTTTTTAGGGTTTTTGTTTTAGGTTTTAGGGTTTAGAATTTTGGGGTTAATATTTTGTTTTAGGGTTTAGGGTTTTAGTGTATTAAAGATTAGGGTTCTAGTCTTTAGGGTTTAGGGGTTGTTTTTAGGTTTTAGTGTTTAGAGTATTAGGATTTAGGGTTTAGTGTATTAAAGTTTAGGGTTTTAGATTTAGTTTTTAGGGTTTAGTGTATTAAAGTTTAGGGTTTTAGATTTAGTTTATAGGGTTTAGAGTTTAGTTTTTTCTTTAAATTTTAGGGTTTTGAGTTTTTCGGTTATATGCTTAGTTTTAGGGTTTAATTTTAAGGTTTATGGTTTTAGGTTTTAGTTTTTAGGGTTTTTGTTTTAGGTTTTAGGGTTCAGAATATTAGGGTTTAATGTTTAGTTTTAGGGTTTAGGGTTTTAGTGTATTCAAGATTAGGGTTTTAGTTTGTAGGGTTTAGGGTTTTTGTTTTAAATTTTAGGGTTTAGAATATTAGGGTTTAATGTTTACTTTTAGGGTTTAGGGTTTTAGTGTATTCAAGTTTAGGGTTATAATTTTTTGGGTTTAGGGTTTTGGTTTTAGATTTTAGGGTTTAAAATTTTAGTTTTAGGGTTTAGGGTTTTAGTGTATTAAAGATTAGGGTTTTTGTTTTTATGGTTTAGGGTTTCGTTTTTATTTTTCAGTGTTTAGAGAATTAGGATTTAGGGTTTAGTGTATTAAAGTTTAGGGTTTTAGATTTAGTTTTTACGGTATAGGGTTTAGGGTTTTTTTTTTCAATTTTAGGGTTTTGAGTTTTTGGGTTATATGCTTCGTTTTAGGGTTTAATTTTAGGTTTTAGGGTTGAGGGTTTAGAATTTTAGGGTTTAATATTAAGTTTTAAGGTTTAGGGTTTTAGTGTATTAAATATTAGGGTTCTAGTTTTTAGGGTTTAGGGTTTTGTTTTTATGGTTTTAGTGTTTAGAGTATTAGGATTTAGGGTTTAGTGTATTAATGTTTAGAGTTTTAGATTTAGTTTTCAGGGTTTAGTGTTTAGATTGTTTTTAAAATTTTAGGGTTTTGAGTTTTTCGGTTATATGCTTAGTTTTAGGGTTTAATTTTAAGGTTTAGGGTTTTATGTTTTAGTTTTTAGTGTTTTTTTTAGGTTTTAGGGTTTAGAATATTAGGGTTTAATGTTTAGTTTTAGGGTTTAGGGTTTTAGTGTATTCAAGATTAGGGTTTTAGTTTTTAGGGTTTAGGGTTTTTGTTTTAGGTTTTAGGGTTTAGAATATTAGGGTTTAATTTTTACTTTTAGGGTTTAGGGTTTTAGTGTATTCAAGTTTAGGGTTTTTGGTTTTAGTTTTTAGGGTTTTTGTTTTAGGTTTTAGGGTTTAGAATTTTAGGGTTTAATATTTAGTTTTAAGGTTTAGGGTTTTAGTTTATTAAAGATTAGGGTTCTAGTTTTTAGGGTTTAGGGTTTTGTTTTTATGGTTTTAGTGTTTAGAGTATTAGGATTTAGGGTTTAGTGTATTAATGTTTAGGGTTTTAGATTTAGTTTTTAGGGTTTAGTGTTTAGATTTTTTTTAAAATTTTAGGGTTTTGAGTTTTTCGGTTATATGCTTAGTTTTAGGGTTTAATTTTAAGGTTTAGGGTTTTAGGTTTTAGTTTTTAAGGATTTTTTTAGGTTTTAGGGTTTAGAATATTAGGGTTTAATGTTTAGTTTTACGGTTTAGGGTTTTAGTGTATTCAAGATTAGTGTTTTAGTTTTTAGGGTTTAGGGTTTTTGTTTTAGGTTTTAGGGTTTAGAATATTAGGGTTTAATGTTTACTTTTAGGGTTTAGGGTTTTAGTGTATTCAAGTTTAGGGTTTTAGGTTTTAGTTTTTAGTGTTTTTGTTTTAGGTTTTAGGGTTTAGAATTTTAGGGTTTAATATTTAGTTTTAAGGTTTAGGGTTTTAGTGTATTAAAGATTAGGGTTCTAGTTTTTAGGGTTTAGGGTTTGGTTTTTATGGTTTTAGTGTTTAGAGTATTAGGATTTAGGGTTTAGTGTATTAATGTTTAGGGTTTTAGATTTAGTTTTTAGGGTTTAGTGTTTAGATTTTTTTTAAAATTTTAGGGTTTTGAGTTTTTCGGTTATATGCTTAGTTTTAGGGTTTAATTTTAAGGTTTAGGGTTTTAGGTTTTAGTTTTTAGGGTTTTTGTTTTAGGTTTTAGGGTTTAGAATATTAGGGTTTAATGTTTAGTTTTAGGGTTTAGGTTTTTAGTGTATTCAAGATTAGGGTTTTAGTTTTAATTAGGATTTAGGGTTTTTGTTTTAGGTTTTAGGGTTTAGAATATTAGGGTTTAATGTTTACTTTTATGGTTTAGGGTTTTAGTGTATTCAAGTTTAGGGTTATAATTTTTTGGGTTTAGGGTTTTGGTTTTAGGTTTTAGGGTTTAAAATTTTAGTTTTAGGGTTTAGGGTTTTGGTGTATTAAAGATTAGGGTTTTTGTTTTTAGGGTTTAAGGTTTCGTTTTTATGTTTTAGTGTTTAGAGAATTAGGATTTAGGGTTTAGTGTATTAAAGTTTAGGGTTTTAGATTTAGTTTTTAGGGTTTAGGGTTTAGGGTTTTTGTTTTCAATTTTAGGCTTTTGATTTTTTGGGTTATATGTTTCGTTTTAGGGTTTAATTTTAGGTTTTAGGGTTTAGGGTTTTATTAATTCAAGTTTAGGGTTTAAGGTTTTCGTTTTTAGGGTTTTTGTTTTAGGTTTTAGGGTTTAGAATTTTGGGGTTAATATTTTGTTTTAGGGTTTAGGGTTTTAGTGTATTAAAGATTAGGGTTCTAGTCTTTAGGGTTTAGGGGTTGTTTTTAGGTTTTAGTGTTTAGAGTATTAGGATTTAGGGTTTAGTGTATTAAAGTTTAGGGTTTTAGATTTAGTTTTTAGGGTTTAGTGTATTAAAGTTTAGGGTTTTAGATTTAGTTTATAGGGTTTAGAGTTTAGTTTTTTCTTTAAATTTTAGGGTTTTGAGTTTTTCGGTTATATGCTTAGTTTTAGGGTTTAATTTTAAGGTTTATGGTTTTAGGTTTTAGTTTTTAGGGTTTTTGTTTTAGGTTTTAGGGTTCAGAATATTAGGGTTTAATGTTTAGTTTTAGGGTTTAGGGTTTTAGTGTATTCAAGATTAGGGTTTTAGTTTGTAGGGTTTAGGGTTTTTGTTTTAGATTTTAGGGTTTAGAATATTAGGGTTTAATGTTTACTTTTAGGGTTTAGGGTTTTAGTGTATTCAAGTTTAGGGTTATAATTTTTTGGGTTTAGGGTTTTGGTTTTAGATTTTAGGGTTTAAAATTTTAGTTTTAGGGTTTAGGGTTTTAGTGTATTAAAGATTAGGGTTTTTGTTTTTATGGTTTAGGGTTTCGTTTTTATTTTTCAGTGTTTAGAGAATTAGGATTTAGGGTTTAGTGTATTAAAGTTTAGGGTTTTAGATTTAGTTTTTACGGTATAGGGTTTAGGGTTTTTGTTTTCAATTTTAGGGTTTTGAGTTTTTGGGTTATATGCTTCGTTTTAGGGTTTAATTTTAGGTTTTAGGGTTGAGGGTTTAGAATTTTAGGGTTTAATATTAAGTTTTAAGGTTTAGGGTTTTAGTGTATTAAAGATTAGGGTTCTAGTTTTTAGGGTTTAGGGTTTTGTTTTTATGGTTTTAGTGTTTAGAGTATTAGGATTTAGGGTTTAGTGTATTAATGTTTAGAGTTTTAGATTTAGTTTTCAGGGTTTAGTGTTTAGATTGTTTTTAAAATTTTAGGGTTTTGAGTTTTTCGGTTATATGCTTAGTTTTAGGGTTTAATTTTAAGGTTTAGGGTTTTAGGTTTTAGTTTTTAAGGATTTTTTTAGGTTTTAGGGTTTAGAATATTAGGGTTTAATGTTTAGTTTTACGGTTTAGGGTTTTAGTGTATTCAAGATTAGTGTTTTAGTTTTTAGGGTTTAGGGTTTTTGTTTTAGGTTTTAGGGTTTAGAATATTAGGGTTTAATGTTTACTTTTAGGGTTTAGGGTTTTAGTGTATTCAAGTTTAGGGTTTTAGGTTTTAGTTTTTAGGGTTTTTGTTTTAGGTTTTAGGGTTTATAATTTTAGAGTTTAATATTTAGTTTTAGGGTTTAGGGTTTTAGTGTATTAAAGATCAGGGTTATAGTTTTTAGGGTTTAGGGTTTTGTTTTTAGGATTTGGTGTTTAGAGTATTAGGGTTTAGTGTATTAAAGTTTAGGGTTTTAGATTTAGTTTTTTAGGGTTTAGTGTTTAGACTTTTTTTAAAATTTTAGGGTTTTGAGTTTTTCGGTTATATGCTTAGTTTTAGGGTTTAATTTTAAGGTTTAGGGTTTTAGGTTTTAGTTTTTAGGGTTTTGTTTTAGGTTTTAGGGTTTAGAATATTAGGGTTTAATGTTTAGTTTTAGGGTTTAGGGTTTTAGTGTATTCACGATTAGGGTTTTAGTTTTTAGGGTTTAGGGTTTTTGTTTTAGGTTTTAGGGTTTAGAATATTAGGGTTTAATGTTTACTTTTAGGGTTTAGGGTTTTAGTGTATTCAAGTTTAGGGTTGTAATTTTTTGGGTTTAGGGTTTTGGTTTTAGGTTTTAGGGTTTAAAATTTTAGTTTTAGGGTTAAGGGTTTTAGTGTATTAAAGATTAGGGTTTTTGTTTTTAGGGTTTAGGGTTTCGTTTTTATGTTTTAGTGTCTAAAGGAATTAGGATTTAGGGTTTAGTGTATTAAAGTTTAGGGTTTTAGATTTAGTTTTAACGGTTTAGGGTTTAGGGTTTTTGTTTTCAATTTTAGGGTTTTGAGTTTTTGGGTTATATGCTTCGATTTAGGGTTTAATTTTAGGTTTTAGGGTTTAGGGTTTTATTGTATTCAAGTTTAGGGTTTTAGGTTTTTGTTTTTAGGGTTTTTGTTTTAGGTTTTTGGGTTTAGAATTTTAGGGTTTAATATTTAGTTTTAAGGTTTAGGGTTTTAGTGTATTAAAGATTAGGGTTCTAGTTTTTAGGGTTTAGGGTTTTGTTTTTATGGTTTTAGTGTTTAGAGTATTAGGATCTAGGGTTTAGTGTATTAATGTTTAGAGTTTTAAATTTATTTTTTAGGGTTTAATTTTAAGGTTTAGGGTTTTAGGTTTTAGTTTTTAGGGTTTTTGTTTTAGGTTTTAGGGTTTAGAATATTAGGGTTTAATGTTTAGTTTTAGGGTTTAGGGGTTTAGTGTATTAAAGATTAGGGTTCTAGTTTTTAGGGTTTAGGGTTTGGTTTTTATGGTTTTAGTGTTTAGAGTATTAGGATTTAGGGTTTAGTGTATTAATGTTTAGGGTTTTAGATTTAGTTTTTAGGGTTTAGTGTTTAGATTTTTTTTAAAATTTTAGGGTTTTGAGTTTTTCGGTTATATGCTTAGTTTTAGGGTTTAATTTTAAGGTTTAGGGTTTTAGGTTTTAGTTTTTAAGGATTTTTTTAGGTTTTAGGGTTTAGAATATTAGGGTTTAATGTTTAGTTTTAGGGTTTAGGGTTTTAGTGTATTCAAGATTAGTGTTTTAGTTTTTAGGGTTTAGGGTTTTTGTTTTAGGTTTTAGGGTTTAGAATATTAGGGTTTAATGTTTACTTTTAGGTTTAGGGTTTTAGTGTATTCAAGTTTAGGGTTTTAGGTTTTAGTTTTTAGGGTTTTTGTTTTAGGTTTTAGGGTTTATAATTTTAGAGTTTAATATTTAGTTTTAGGGTTTAGGGTTTTAGTGTATTAAAGATTAGGGTTATAGTTTTTAGGGTTTAGGGTTTTGTTTTTAGGATTTGGTGTTTAGAGTATTAGGATTTAGGGTTTAGTATATTAAAGTTTAGGGTTTTAGATTTAGTTTTTTAAGGTTTAGTGTTTAGATTTTTTTTAAAATTTTAGGGTTTTGAGTTTTTCGGTTATATGCTTAGTTTTAGGGTTTAGTTTTAAGGTTTAGGGTTTTAGGTTTTAGTTTTTAGGGTTTTTGTTTTAGGTTTTAGGGTTTAGAATATTAGGTTTTAATGTTTAGTTTTAGGGTTTAGGTTTTTAGTGTATTCAAGATTAGGGTTTTAGTTTTAATTAGGATTTAGGGTTTTTGTTTTAGGTTTTAGGGTTTAGAATATTAGGGTTTAATGTTTACTTTTATGGTTTAGGGTTTTAGTGTATTCAAGTTTAGGGTTATAATTTTTTGGGTTTAGGGTTTTGGTTTTAGGTTTTAGGGTTTAAAATTTTAGTTTTAGGGTTTAGGGTTTTGGTGTATTAAAGATTAGGGTTTTTGTTTTTAGGGTTTAAGGTTTCGTTTTTATGTTTTAGTGTTTAGAGAATTAGGATTTAGGGTTTAGTGTATTAAAGTTTAGGGTTTTAGATTTAGTTTTTAGGGTTTAGGGTTTAGGGTTTTTGTTTTCAATTTTAGGCTTTTGATTTTTTGGGTTATATGTTTCGTTTTAGGGTTTAATTTTAGGTTTTAGGGTTTAGGGTTTTATTAATTCAAGTTTAGGGTTTAAGGTTTTCGTTTTTAGGGTTTTTGTTTTAGGTTTTAGGGTTTAGAATTTTGGGGTTAATATTTTGTTTTAGGGTTTAGGGTTTTAGTGTATTAAAGATTAGGGTTCTAGTCTTTAGGGTTTAGGGGTTGTTTTTAGGTTTTAGTGTTTAGAGTATTAGGATTTAGGGTTTAGTGTATTAAAGTTTAGGGTTTTAGATTTAGTTTTTAGGGTTTAGTGTATTAAAGTTTAGGGTTTTAGAATATTAGGGTTTAATGTTTACTTTTAGGGTTTAGGGTTTTAGTGTATTCAAGTTTAGGGTTTTAGGTTTTAGTTTTTAGGGTTTTTGTTTTAGGTTTTAGGGTTTATAATTTTAGAGTTTAATATTTAGTTTTAGGGTTTAGGGTTTTAGTGTATTAAAGATCAGGGTTATAGTTTTTAGGGTTTAGGGTTTTGTTTTTAGGATTTGGTGTTTAGAGTATTAGGGTTTAGTGTATTAAAGTTTAGGGTTTTAGATTTAGTTTTTTAGGGTTTAGTGTTTAGACTTTTTTTAAAATTTTAGGGTTTTGAGTTTTTCGGTTATATGCTTAGTTTTAGGGTTTAATTTTAAGGTTTAGGGTTTTAGGTTTTAGTTTTTAGGGTTTTGTTTTAGGTTTTAGGGTTTAGAATATTAGGGTTTAATGTTTAGTTTTAGGGTTTAGGGTTTTAGTGTATTCACGATTAGGGTTTTAGTTTTTAGGGTTTAGGGTTTTTGTTTTAGGTTTTAGGGTTTAGAATATTAGGGTTTAATGTTTACTTTTAGGGTTTAGGGTTTTAGTGTATTCAAGTTTAGGGTTGTAATTTTTTGGGTTTAGGGTTTTGGTTTTAGGTTTTAGGGTTTAAAATTTTAGTTTTAGGGTTAAGGGTTTTAGTGTATTAAAGATTAGGGTTTTTGTTTTTAGGGTTTAGGGTTTCGTTTTTATGTTTTAGTGTCTAAAGGAATTAGGATTTAGGGTTTAGTGTATTAAAGTTTAGGGTTTTAGATTTAGTTTTAACGGTTTAGGGTTTAGGGTTTTTGTTTTCAATTTTAGGGTTTTGAGTTTTTGGGTTATATGCTTCGATTTAGGGTTTAATTTTAGGTTTTAGGGTTTAGGGTTTTATTGTATTCAAGTTTAGGGTTTTAGGTTTTTGTTTTTAGGGTTTTTGTTTCAGGTTTTTGGGTTTAGAATTTTAGGGTTTAATATTTAGTTTTAAGGTTTAGGGTTTTAGTGTATTAAAGATTAGGGTTCTAGTTTTTAGGGTTTAGGGTTTTGTTTTTATGGTTTTAGTGTTTAGAGTATTAGGATCTAGGGTTTAGTGTATTAATGTTTAGAGTTTTAAATTTATTTTTTAGGGTTTAATTTTAAGGTTTAGGGTTTTAGGTTTTAGTTTTTAGGGTTTTTGTTTTAGGTTTTAGGGTTTAGAATATTAGGGTTTAATGTTTAGTTTTAGGGTTTAGGGGTTTAGTGTATTAAAGATTAGGGTTCTAGTTTTTAGGGTTTAGGGTTTGGTTTTTATGGTTTTAGTGTTTAGAGTATTAGGATTTAGGGTTTAGTGTATTAATGTTTAGGGTTTTAGATTTAGTTTTTAGGGTTTAGTGTTTAGATTTTTTTTACAATTTTAGGGTTTTGAGTTTTTCGGTTATATGCTTAGTTTTAGGGTTTAATTTTAAGGTTTAGGGTTTTAGGTTTTAGTTTTTAAGGATTTTTTTAGGTTTTAGGGTTTAGAATATTAGGGTTTAATGTTTAGTTTTAGGGTTTAGGGTTTTAGTGTATTCAAGATTAGTGTTTTAGTTTTTAGGGTTTAGGGTTTTTGTTTTAGGTTTTAGGGTTTAGAATATTAGGGTTTAATGTTTACTTTTAGGTTTAGGGTTTTAGTGTATTCAAGTTTAGGGTTTTAGGTTTTAGTTTTTAGGGTTTTTGTTTTAGGTTTTAGGGTTTATAATTTTAGAGTTTAATATTTAGTTTTAGGGTTTAGGGTTTTAGTGTATTAAAGATTAGGGTTATAGTTTTTAGGGTTTAGGGTTTTGTTTTTAGGATTGTGTGTTTAGAGTATTAGGATTTAGGGTTTAGTATATTAAAGTTTAGGGTTTTAGATTTAGTTTTTTAAGGTTTAGTGTTTAGATTTTTTTTAAAATTTTAGGGTTTTGAGTTTTTCGGTTATATGCTTAGTTTTAGGGTTTAGTTTTAAGGTTTAGGGTTTTAGGTTTTAGTTTTTAGGGTTTTTGTTTTAGGTTTTAGGGTTTAGAATATTAGGGTTTAATGTTTAGTTTTAGGGTTTAGGTTTTTAGTGTATTCAAGATTAGGGTTTTAGTTTTAATTAGGATTTAGGGTTTTTGTTTTAGGTTTTAGGGTTTAGAATATTAGGGTTTAATGTTTACTTTTATGGTTTAGGGTTTTAGTGTATTCAAGTTTAGGGTTATAATTTTTTGGGTTTAGGGTTTTGGTTTTAGGTTTTAGGGTTTAAAATTTTAGTTTTAGGGTTTAGGGTTTTGGTGTATTAAAGATTAGGGTTTTTGTTTTTAGGGTTTAAGGTTTCGTTTTTATGTTTTAGTGTTTAGAGAATTAGGATTTAGGGTTTAGTGTATTAAAGTTTAGGGTTTTAGATTTAGTTTTTAGGGTTTAGGGTTTAGGGTTTTTGTTTTCAATTTTAGGCTTTTGATTTTTTGGGTTATATGTTTCGTTTTAGGGTTTAATTTTAGGTTTTAGGGTTTAGGGTTTTATTAATTCAAGTTTAGGGTTTAAGGTTTTCGTTTTTCGGGTTTTTGTTTTAGGTTTTAGGGTTTAGAATTTTGGGGTTAATATTTTGTTTTAGGGTTTAGGGTTTTAGTGTATTAAAGATTAGGGTTCTAGTCTTTAGGGTTTAGGGGTTGTTTTTAGGTTTTAGTGTTTAGAGTATTAGGATTTAGGGTTTAGTGTATTAAAGTTTAGGGTTTTAGATTTAGTTTTTAGGGTTTAGTGTATTAAAGTTTAGGGTTTTAGATTTAGTTTATAGGGTTTAGAGTTTAGTTTTTTCTTTAAATTTTAGGGTTTTGAGTTTTTCGGTTATATGCTTAGTTTTAGGGTTTAATTTTAAGGTTTATGGTTTTAGGTTTTAGTTTTTAGGGTTTTTGTTTTAGGTTTTAGGGTTCAGAATATTAGGGTTTAATGTTTAGTTTTAGGGTTTAGGGTTTTAGTGTATTCAAGATTAGGGTTTTAGTTTGTAGGGTTTAGGGTTTTTGTTTTAAATTTTAGGGTTTAGAATATTAGGGTTTAATGTTTACTTTTAGGGTTTAGGGTTTTAGTGTATTCAAGTTTAGGGTTATAATTTTTTGGGTTTAGGGTTTTGGTTTTAGATTTTAGGGTTTAAAATTTTAGTTTTAGGGTTTAGGGTTTTAGTGTATTAAAGATTAGGGTTTTTGTTTTTATGGTTTAGGGTTTCGTTTTTATTTTTCAGTGTTTAGAGAATTAGGATTTAGGGTTTAGTGTATTAAAGTTTAGGGTTTTAGATTTAGTTTTTACGGTATAGGGTTTAGGGTTTTTGTTTTCAATTTTAGGGTTTTGAGTTTTTTGGTTATATGCTTCGTTTTAGGGTTTAATTTTAGGTTTTAGGGTTGAGGGTTTAGAATTTTAGGGTTTAATATTAAGTTTTAAGGTTTAGGGTTTTAGTGTATTAAATATTAGGGTTCTAGTTTTTAGGGTTTAGGGTTTTGTTTTTATGGTTTTAGTGTTTAGAGTATTAGGATTTAGGGTTTAGTGTATTAATGTTTAGAGTTTTAGATTTAGTTTTCAGGGTTTAGTGTTTAGATTGGTTTTAAAATTTTAGGGTTTTGAGTTTTTCGGTTATATGCTTAGTTTTAGGGTTTAATTTTAAGGTTTAGGGTTTTATGTTTTAGTTTTTAGTGTTTTTTTTAGGTTTTAGGGTTTAGAATATTAGGGTTTAATGTTTAGTTTTAGGGTTTAGGGTTTTAGTGTATTCAAGATTAGGGTTTTAGTTTTTAGGGTTTAGGGTTTTTGTTTTAGGTTTTAGGGTTTAGAATATTAGGGTTTAATTTTTACTTTTAGGGTTTAGGGTTTTAGTGTATTCAAGTTTAGGGTTTTTGGTTTTAGTTTTTAGGGTTTTTGTTTTAGGTTTTAGGGTTTAGAATTTTAGGGTTTAATATATAGTTTTAAGGTTTAGGGTTTTAGTTTATTAAAGATTAGGGTTCTAGTTTTTAGGGTTTAGGGTTTTGTTTTTATGGTTTTAGTGTTTAGAGTATTAGGATTTAGGGTTTAGTGTATTAATGTTTAGGGTTTTAGATTTAGTTTTTAGGGTTTAGTGTTTAGATTTTTTTTAAAATTTTAGGGTTTTGAGTTTTTCGGTTATATGCTTAGTTTTAGGGTTTAATTTTAAGGTTTAGGGTTTTAGGTTTTAGTTTTTAAGGATTTTTTTAGGTTTTAGGGTTTAGAATATTAGGGTTTAATGTTTAGTTTTACGGTTTAGGGTTTTAGTGTATTCAAGATTAGTGTTTTAGTTTTTAGGGTTTAGGGTTTTTGTTTTAGGTTTTAGGGTTTAGAATATTAGGGTTTAATGTTTACTTTTAGGGTTTAGGGTTTTAGTGTATTCAAGTTTAGGGTTTTAGGTTTTAGTTTTTAGTGTTTTTGTTTTAGGTTTTAGGGTTTAGAATTTTAGGGTTTAATATTTAGTTTTAAGGTTTAGGGTTTTAGTGTATTAAAGATTAGGGTTCTAGTTTTTAGGGTTTAGGGTTTGGTTTTTATGGTTTTAGTGTTTAGAGTATTAGGATTTAGGGTTTAGTGTATTAATGTTTAGGGTTTTAGATTTAGTTTTTAGGGTTTAGTGTTTAGATTTTTTTTAAAATTTTAGGGTTTTGAGTTTTTCGGTTATATGCTTAGTTTTAGGGTTTAATTTTAAGGTTTAGGGTTTTAGGTTTTAGTTTTTAAGGATTTTTTTAGGTTTTAGGGTTTAGAATATTAGGGTTTAATGTTTAGTTTTAGGGTTTAGGGTTTTAGTGTATTCAAGATTAGTGTTTTAGTTTTTAGGGTTTAGGGTTTTTGTTTTAGGTTTTAGGGTTTAGAATATTAGGGTTTAATGTTTACTTTTAGGTTTAGGGTTTTAGTGTATTCAAGTTTAGGGTTTTAGGTTTTAGTTTTTAGGGTTTTTGTTTTAGGTTTTAGGGTTTATAATTTTAGAGTTTAATATTTAGTTTTAGGGTTTAGGGTTTTAGTGTATTAAAGATTAGGGTTATAGTTTTTAGGGTTTAGGGTTTTGTTTTAGGATTTGGTGTTTAGAGTATTAGGATTTAGGGTTTAGTATATTAAAGTTTAGGGTTTTAGATTTAGTTTTTTAGGGTTTAGTGTTTAGATTTTTTTTAAAATTTTAGGGTTTTGAGTTTTTCGGTTATATGCTTAGTTTTAGGGTTTAGTTTTAAGGTTTAGGGTTTTAGGTTTTAGTTTTTAGTTTTTAGGGTTTTTGTTTTAGGTTTTAGGGTTTAGAATAATAGGGTTTAATGTTTAGTTTTAGGGTTTAGGTTTTTAGTGTATTCAAGATTAGGGTTTTAGTTTTAATTAGGATTTAGGGTTTTTGTTTTAGGTTTTAGGGTTTAGAATATTAGGGTTTAATGTTTACTTTTATGGTTTAGGGTTTTAGTGTATTCAAGTTTAGGGTTATAATTTTTTGGGTTTAGGGTTTTGGTTTTAGGTTTTAGGATTTAAAATTTTAGTTTTAGGGTTTAGGGTTTTGGTGTATTAAAGATTAGGGTTTTTGTTTTTAGGGTTTAAGGTTTCGTTTTTATGTTTTAGTGTTTAGAGAATTAGGATTTAGGGTTTAGTGTATTAAAGTTTAGGGTTTTAGATTTAGTTTTTAGGTTTTAGGGTTTAGGGTTTTTGTTTTCAATTTTAGGCTTTTGATTTTTTGGGTTATATGTTTCGTTTTAGGGTTTAATTTTAGGTTTTAGGGTTTAGGGTTTTATTAATTCAAGTTTAGGGTTTAAGGTTTTCGTTTTTAGGGTTTTTGTTTTAGGTTTTAGGGTTTAGAATTTTGGGGTTAATATTTTGTTTTAGGGTTTAGGGTTTTAGTGTATTAAAGATTAGGGTTCTAGTCTTTAGGGTTTAGGGGTTGTTTTTAGGTTTTAGTGTTTAGAGTATTAGGATTTAGGGTTTAGTGTATTAAAGTTTAGGGTTTTAGATTTAGTTTTTAGGGTTTAGTGTATTAAAGTTTAGGGTTTTAGATTTAGTTTATAGGGTTTAGAGTTTAGTTTTTTCTTTAAATTTTAGGGTTTTGAGTTTTTCGGTTATTTGCTTAGTTTTAGGGTTTAATTTTAAGGTTTATGGTTTTAGGTTTTAGTTTTTAGGGTTTTTGTTTTAGGTTTTAGGGTTCAGAATATTAGGGTTTAATGTTTAGTTTTAGGGTTTAGGGTTTTAGTGTATTCAAGATTAGGGTTTTAGTTTGTAGGGTTTAGGGTTTTTGTTTTAGATTTTAGGGTTTAGAATATTAGGGTTTAATGTTTACTTTTAGGGTTTAGGGTTTTAGTGTATTCAAGTTTAGGGTTATAATTTTTTGGGTTTAGGGTTTTGGTTTTAGATTTTAGGGTTTAAAATTTTAGTTTTAGGGTTTAGGGTTTTAGTGTATTAAAGATTAGGGTTTTTGTTTTTATGGTTTAGGGTTTCGTTTTTATTTTTCAGTGTTTAGAGAATTAGGATTTAGGGTTTAGTGTATTAAAGTTTAGGGTTTTAGATTTAGTTTTTACGGTATAGGGTTTAGGGTTTTTGTTTTCAATTTTAGGGTTTTGAGTTTTTGGGTTATATGCTTCGTTTTAGGGTTTAATTTTAGGTTTTAGGGTTGAGGGTTTAGAATTTTAGGGTTTAATATTAAGTTTTAAGGTTTAGGGTTTTAGTGTATTAAAGATTAGGGTTCTAGTTTTTAGGGTTTAGGGTTTTGTTTTTATGGTTTTAGTGTTTAGAGTATTAGGATTTAGGGTTTAGTGTATTAATGTTTAGAGTTTTAGATTTAGTTTTCAGGGTTTAGTGTTTAGATTGTTTTTAAAATTTTAGGGTTTTGAGTTTTTCGGTTATATGCTTAGTTTTAGGGTTTAATTTTAAGGTTTAGGGTTTTAGGTTTTAGTTTTTAAGGATTTTTTTAGGTTTTAGGGTTTAGAATATTAGGGTTTAATGTTTAGTTTTACGGTTTAGGGTTTTAGTGTATTCAAGATTAGTGTTTTAGTTTTTAGGGTTTAGGGTTTTTGTTTTAGGTTTTAGGGTTTAGAATATTAGGGTTTAATGTTTACTTTTAGGGTTTAGGGTTTTAGTGTATTCAAGTTTAGGGTTTTAGGTTTTAGTTTTTAGGGTTTTTGTTTTAGGTTTTAGGGTTTATAATTTTAGAGTTTAATATTTAGTTTTAGGGTTTAGGGTTTTAGTGTATTAAAGATCAGGGTTATAGTTTTTAGGGTCTAGGGTTTTGTTTTTAGGATTTGGTGTTTAGAGTATTAGGGTTTAGTGTATTAAAGTTTAGGGTTTTAGATTTAGTTTTTTAGGGTTTAGTGTTTAGACTTTTTTTAAAATTTTAGGGTTTTGAGTTTTTCGGTTATATGCTTAGTTTTAGGGTTTAATTTTAAGGTTTAGGGTTTTAGGTTTTAGTTTTTAGGGTTTTGTTTTAGGTTTTAGGGTTTAGAATATTAGGGTTTAATGTTTAGTTTTAGGGTTTAGGGTTTTAGTGTATTCACGATTAGGGTTTTAGTTTTTAGGGTTTAGGGTTTTTGTTTTAGGTTTTAGGGTTTAGAATATTAGGGTTTAATGTTTACTTTTAGGGTTTAGGGTTTTAGTGTATTCAAGTTTAGGGTTGTAATTTTTTGGGTTTAGGGTTTTGGTTTTAGGTTTTAGGGTTTAAAATTTTAGTTTTAGGGTTTAGGGTTTTAGTGTATTAAAGATTAGGGTTTTTGTTTTTAGGGTTTAGGGTTTCGTTTTTATGTTTTAGTGTCTAAAGGAATTAGGATTTAGGGTTTAGTGTATTAAAGTTTAGGGTTTTAGATTTAGTTTTAACGGTTTAGGGTTTAGGGTTTTTGTTTTCAATTTTAGGGTTTTGAGTTTTTGGGTTATATGCTTCGATTTAGGGTTTAATTTTAGGTTTTAGGGTTTAGGGTTTTATTGTATTCAAGTTTAGGGTTTTAGGTTTTTGTTTTTAGGGTTTTTGTTTTAGGTTTTTGGGTTTAGAATTTTAGGGTTTAATATTTAGTTTTAAGGTTTAGGGTTTTAGTGTATTAAAGATTAGGGTTCTAGTTTTTAGGGTTTAGGGTTTTGTTTTTATGGTTTTAGTGTTTAGAGTATTAGGATCTAGGGTTTAGTGTATTAATGTTTAGAGTTTTAAATTTATTTTTTAGGGTTTAATTTTAAGGTTTAGGGTTTTAGGTTTTAGTTTTTAGGGTTTTTGTTTTAGGTTTTAGGGTTTAGAATATTAGGGTTTAATGTTTAGTTTTAGGGTTTAGGGTTTTAGTGTATTCAAGATTAGGGTTTTAGTTTTAATTAGGGTTTAGGGTTTTTGTTTTAGGTTTTAGGGTTTAGAATATTAGGGTTTAATGTTTACTTTTATGGTTTAGGGTTTTAGTGTATTCAAGTTTAGGGTTATAATTTTTTGGGTTTAGGGTTTTGGTTTTAGGTTTTAGGGTTTAAAATTTTAGTTTTAGGGTTTAGGGTTTTTGTGTATTAAAGATTAGGGTTTTTGTTTTTGATGGAGTTATATTCTAAATGTCTAGTTTAGTGACAATATGGAACTCCTTATCTGTGTTTTATTATCTATTAATCAAATTGTCGGCATTTTGTCTTTCATGTACTTTATGCAATAGTCCTAGATATATACGTTGTAGACAGTATGGCGTGAGGAGACACGCGGAAGATCATACTGTCGGTTACTCGTATACTATCGAACAGTAGCTCACGACTTAGATGGACAGGGACAATCCATCGGTACGTCGTTGTGTGACTGGTAGATAGTCGGTCTTGACTATCATGTCACACTCGTACACTTGGTGTATTGAGCAGGACCACGGGAGGGCGTTCGATTTATACTAATTGCATTAATCGAACTAGACCTCAGATATTACGGATATACGAATTCCTAATCCCTATATAATTATAGGTGCGTGTGTCCAATTCTCGGTTCTTTAACTTGCCAATGAGTGAGACTAATTGATTAGTCGAGATTCTCGGTAAATTGGGAATCGTAATTGTACGCACGGCATGCTATAGATTATAGACAGGAAACCGTGTCCCGTTTATTGGGTTGATTACGTCCCCGAGATGAGCTCATAAAGTTTATCATGTAAACCCTGCAGGTGGATTTGTTCCACGTGATAATAAGGATGAGTGGTACTAGTCTCGGATAATAAGAAACGAATTAATTTAATTATTAGTAATTAAATAAATTCGTGGACGTTCGATATCTTAAACACGGGGAAAGTCGTATATGTAATTTCGGCGGAAAATATTATTGGTAAAATAATATAAATTAATTAATTGGGAATTCAATTATAATTTTATAGTGGAATTAATTATAATTAAAATTGGATTTAATTAAAGGTTTTCTTTTAAGGACACCGGTTTAATTAAATTGCAATTTAGCCTAATTAATTAATTAACCTAAGGTCCCTAGTGTGGCCTATTTAAACCCCTCCCCCTCTCTTCTCTAGACCTAACTTACGCAGCTTTTATTTTTCTTCACTTGAGAAAATAAAACGTGAGAGAGAGTTTAAGAGAGAAGAAGAAGAGGAGACTTCCGGTGGATCGTTGCCCACACAACGTCTGGAGTCGAGGGCTAGGATACACACTAGAAGATCAGAGGTGTTCGCCTATTCCGCTTCTCCGAATCACGCATCAAAGGTAAAGAATCGAAAACCCTATTCCGCATCTTTTTCGATTCTTATTGTACGTAATAATCCAACGAACCTACGATCGGGTTCCGGGTATCGTGGATCGCATTCCTCGACTACTGGGGGTTTTAGGACCTTCGGATCGGTAGTCGGAAGAGGAAAAACGACCCGGAAACGAGCCCGGAACAGCAGATCGCGCTGCTGAAGGACAAACGGCGACCGCTGATGTGTTTGTTTTTGTGTGTTTTTTTCGCATGTTTTCCGTGTGTCGTCATGTGTAGATTCGTGTCGTTTCTTGATTATTCCTCTTGGTTTGGTACGTTTCACGGGTTTATTGTAGTGTGCAGGGCATTGTGGCGTTAGTATGACTTTGGAAGCATTTTGGAGTAGGCGAGTAGACGGATAGACGAAGCGACGAGCCAACAAATGGAAAGAGAGCGAAGGACCGGGCTGCCCACCAGGCAAGCGGCCGCTTGACCCCCCAAGCGGCCGCTTGGTACCTTTGGCAGAAGTGACTGGATCATGCCCCACGCGGCCGCCTGACCCCCCAGGCGGCCGCCTCGCTGAAGTGGAGAGGGTTTCTGGATATTGGGGCAAGCGGCCGCTTGACCCCCCTAGCGGCCGCTTGGCCCCCGATTCTGCTGGGTTTGACTTCCGTTGACCGTCGCGTTTTGTACTTAGAGTAGGGTTTTACCCTATTGGAAGACACTTCTTTTTCACGTTTTTTTTCTACGCACTTGGAGACATTGGATTGGAACTTTGGAGAGCTCTTGGAACTCGTAACTTAGGGTTTGATTTTCCGTTATTTTTCTTGATCTTGGATTGTAATCGATTCGGTAAAAGTCGGAGATTCCGCCGACGGGTACCTTGGTTTTGGATTCGAATATCAATCTAGTAAGTTTTAGTTTTCTTCGATTTGTTGCTTTTTCAATTTCGTGTTCAATTACATGCTTGGTTCTTTATTCTTCCAATTGTTTTTTTTTATGATTTCCATTGTTCTAAAATTTACTTGTTCATCGATTAAAATTATGAATTTCAAAACCCTAGTTCAAGTTAGATAAATTTTTCTCGTTCTCTTGTCTTTCGTTACTTAGATATTTTTAGATTAAAAACAAAAACCCAACTCAAAGAACGCATTATGCTATTTCACTTTCGTTTCCTCCGTTGCAAACAAATAAACACGCGTACGCGCCGATAGTAGTGTTCCTCGAGACCGACTCGGGCGAGTTGTTTTAACAACTAGTTCGATACAAATTTAATTGATTTAAACCGTACGAAAACGACCTGTCAATTTGGCGCCGTTTAAAAAAATTTAATTGTTATAAGTCTCCAAAAAAAAAAAAGAGAAAAAAATAGAAAATGAGACGTACTATTAGTCTCCAAAAAAAGAAGAAAAAATTGAGACATGTTATAAGTCTCCAAAATAAAAAGTGTATTAGTCAAATAATGATAGTATATCTTGCTCGGGCATTTGTTGTGGCTTTGATGTGTTCATGTTCTATGATTGGAGTTTTCGAGGGTTGTGGTGTGAAATAAAAAGATGTTCGGTTGTGGCGACGCGTGATTGAATAATTAGTCCACTTTTCCAAAATTATCCCGAATACCCTAAGCCTAGCCCCGTTACACCCTATTTATCGATCGCCCATGATTCTTAAGATGGTAGACCTTGATTAGTGGAGAACACAATCGAGTAACGGGTTTAGTTTTTGTTCTTAGGCGTATATGATATTATTTGAAGCTCTTCCATGTTCCATATATGATCGTATTTCTTTGAGTGCACAAGTATACCTTGATTATCTATCCTTCTCTTGTGCACACTTTTGAGTGGAACCATATATACTTCGAGTGTAAAAGAAGAGAGTGAACCTTTGTGAGGGACTTCGGATTGGTCACATGTGTTGAAACTCACTTGATTGTCTTCGTGCTACTTATTTGGGGTCGAGGCTATTCAGTAGGATTGTTTTGGAAGCACTGAAAATTTGTTTTTAATTTCGGGAGATTGAATGGGTGATAGGCATATATGTGTTCTTTGTTTGCTTTGTTTGTGTTTTCCTCTACTCTTAGACTTTGCTAGGGACTAGCAAAAGCTTAAGTGTGGGGGAGTTGATGAGTTAGTTTTTGTGTTCTTTTATCGTGTCGTATTGTATTGTTTTGTGTCAGTTTGTGTCGTGTCGGTAGTTTTCCTCTTGGTTTTGGTGCGTTTCACGTGTTTGCGTAGTGTGCAGGGCATATGGGATTATTGGCGACTTTAGAGGAATTTTCGGGTGGATGAGGCGACGAGTGGACGAAGCGACGAGTCGACGAAGCTGAAAACCCAGGCAGGAGGCCGCTTGACCCCCCAAGCGGCCGCCTGGTGCCCTTGGCAGAACGGGCTGGAGCAAGCCTCACGCGGCCGCCTGACCCCCCAGGCGGCCGCTCCGCTGGATGGTCCGAGGGTTCTGGAGTGCTGGGCAAGCGGCCGCTTGACCCCCCAGGCGGCCGCTTGGTCCCCGATTTCTGAAGATGTTGACTTTTGTTGACCGACGTTTTTTGTACAAGAATAGGGTTTTACCCTATTCCAAAACACTTTTCATTCTCTGATTTTGGACGCACGTTTGGAGATACTAAACTCGGTTCCCTAGGAAGATTTCACTCTCGTTTTTCTTGTTTTCGAATCTCGGTAAAAGTCGGAGTTAGCCGCCGATAGATGGTTGTTTTCCGTTATTGATTCTAGTAAGCTTTTCTTTTCTTCTTGTGTTCTTGCTTTAATTGTTTTACGTATTCGTTTCTTATTTAACTCTCGTAATCATGCTTTCGTTTATACCAAATTGTTTGATTTCAATTCAAAAGATGAATAGCTAAACTATTCGATTAGGGTTAGGGTGATTTAATTCTCGAGAGTAGGGTTTGATTTTTGATCGCTTGAAAGGTGTTTGTTAAAATGTCTTGTGCAAAATAATTTGGAATTAATCGAACCACGTGTGAACCAACCGGCAACGGGCGTTCTAGTAGTTTGATCGAACACGTGTGAACCAACCGGAAACGGGCGTTCTAGTGTGATCTATGCGAACTCTTATCGAACTTTGAAATCGAGAATTGAGAATCCCGATCCCTAATCCTTTCTCTTAGTATTTCAAAAACCTTTTTTTACTAGTACTCGTCTTTTCATTCTATTAGTTAGTCCGTAGTTTAAAACAAAAACAAACCAAACTTTGCATTATGCTATTTCTTTCTCTTTTTCTCGTTGCAAATAAATAAACACTTTTACACGCCGATAGTAGTGTTCCTCGAGACCGACTCGGGCGAGTTGTTTCGGCAACTAGTTCGGTTATTTTTAATTGATTTCGCCGCTATAAAAACGACATGTCTCGATTATTACATAAGAAGGCTAACGAAAAACACTACTCAACACCCTTCATTTATTTATGTACACCCCAACAAAATACATCCACTCCCTCCTCGACGGTGTTTAGGACAAGAAGAAAAGGCTAAATGTAGGCTCAACGGGGCTATCTAGGGTGTCCCACGACGGGCTCAAGGACAAAAGTAAAGAGGCTCGAAAGGCTAACCTAATCGATCATCTCCCAATCATATTCAAAATCAAGCAAGTTATGACATACAAGTCTCAAGCACAACCAAAGCACGGCCTAGTTATCTTTAGTTCATACGGGCGCACATAATATAGAACAAGAAAGAAAAGAAGCTCAAATAGACAACAAAGTGTTTATACATGTAGAAGAAAGATAGAAAGGCTCAAAATCTCACAAGGGCAATTGGACAAGGAGAAGTCAACATGCATATAACTCACCATCACATCAAGGTGACTACAAAAGGGGTCTAAACTATTCACATCCAACATAAAAGCACTAAAGATTTATCCATAATTTCAAGAAGCGACGTAAAGCGATTTGGAAAACACATAGACACACAAAGGACAAAACAAAAACTAAACCCGAGCATGCATCAAAATCAATAAATCTCCCCCCACACTTAGTAAGAAACCATGTCCACATGGTTAATCGGCACGACAAATCATGGGAAAAAATCATTCAATACAAGAGCATGCTCACACAGAACAAACAAACAACGAAACACACAAACAACTCACACACACAAAAGAAAAAGAAAAAGACACAAACCTAGGCCGTAAGAAGTTACGGCCTATCCTCATGGCTGGGATAATGGGTAATGTGGCCCCCGAAGTACGCCAATAATCTTGTTGTACCAGGAAGCATGGCAGGCGTGCTCCTCGTCATCTATGTAAACATATTTCCATTGCTTCGACAATCCCTTGAGCTCTAATTTTGGAGGAGGTGATTCTTTTTCTTTATCGATTTTGAGTATCTCAATCATCTCCACACTATCTTCAACATGCTCGTCTCGCGTGGCTTGAACACCGAGAAATAAAAATATCGATCTACTTTTCTGGCAGAACACCATCTCGACCAAAAGATCAATAGCATAAATGTAAAGACAATTTACGATGTAGGCATCAAAAGAATTAATAAATTCATTGTAATCAACCTTAACAGAAGATGTTTTATCCCCACCCAAAGCAAAATTAAATTTGAAAATACCTGGATGATGTGGTTTGGGTGGGTGGTGAGCACGAAGAACTCTTGACTCCTCAACATAAATAAGATCTACCATCTCAAGTTCGGAACGAGGAAGCTCTAATTTTTTATGTACCTGACAACTCAGAGAGGAAAAGGGTGATTTGATCAGACATGTAAGCTTGGGAACTACATCCTCAACCTCCTTGCCCTCGACTCTCGTGTCATCGATATTTGAGATTTGCGACTCAAGAGAGATATCTAGCATTGATGACTCCTCTTCTTGTAAATGCACTACCTCATGATTGTCGACTACTATATTGATACTCAATGTCTCTTGCTCTAGTTCTCTAGGGAGTGGAATTGACAACTTGTATGGGTCTTCGTATTGATGTGACACTTTTGGTGTAATCTCCTCCAACACCATGCTCTCAATTGTATCTTCTTCATCGTCTCCTTCCAAATTTAGGTCATCGAAGTACACATGCTCATTTTTGAACTCGACCTCATTTGGTTCTACTTCATCATCTTCGTAGTCACCTTGGAGAATCGCGAGGGCCTGCACTTCCGTCAGTTGGCGCGTATGATTTTCTTCATCTTGTTCCCACTCGCGCATTGGGGTAGGTAACATACATATCTCATCATCGAAAACAATTGACATTTCCTCTGCTTCTTCCCTTTTTGCCATCGCCTCTTCATTTGCTTTCATCATCTGTTGGTTCGATTGCATGAAATCGTGAAAAATTTCATCCAAAGATGGCTTGCACGGCGGCTCCGGTTGCATCGAATATGGTGGAGGGTAGGCAAAATTTTCTTCAACATTTTTGGCCATCGCCACTTCATTCGCTTTGATCGCCGCTTCATTTGATTTCGTTATTTGTTGAGCCGTCTGCATGAAATCCTGGAAAATGGCATCTAAAGAGGGCTTGCATGGCTGCTCTTGTTGCAACGAATATGGTGGAGGATACGCCAAATTCTGAGGAGGCCATTGTTGTTGAGGTGGATCAAAATAATAACTCGATTGAGACTTCCACTCCGAATTGTATGCCTGAGACTGAGAGCCAAAATGTGTTGTCGTGTCATATTGGGAAGGCTCGTAGTATGTCCTCGTCTCAGGCCTTGTAAACTCCCACGCATAGTTGTTGTATGAATTCATCACTGATTACACAAACACTTGACAAAAACATTAAACGCACCGGTGGGAGATTTAATAATCATATAAAAAGAAAAAAAACAGAAAGTTGCAAACACTCAAACACTAATACTAATGCCTAAAGTGTTCCCCGGCAACGGCGCCAAATTGATAGGTCGTTTTTATAGCGGCGAAATCAATTAAAAATAACCGAACTAGTTGCCGAAACAACTCGCCCGAGTCGGTCTCGAGGAACACTACTATCGGCGTGTAAAAGTGTTTATTTATTTGCAACGAGAAAAAGAGAAAGAAATAGCATAATGCAAAGTTTGGTTTGTTTTTGTTTTAAACTACGGACTAACTAATAGAATGAAAAGACGAGTACTAGTAAAAAAAGGTTTTTGAAATACTAAGAGAAAGGATTAGGGATCGGGATTCTCAATTCTCGATTTCAAAGTTCGATAAGAGTTCGCATAGATCACACTAGAACGCCCGTTTCCGGTTGGTTCACACGTGTTCGATCAAACTACTAGAACGCCCGTTGCCGGTTGGTTCACACGTGGTTCGATTAATTCCAAATTATTTTGCACAAGACATTTTAACAAACACCTTTCAAGCGATCAAAAATCAAACCCTACTCTCGAGAATTAAATCACCCTAACCCTAATCGAATAGTTTAGCTATTCATCTTTTGAATTGAAATCAAACAATTTGGTATAAACGAAAGCATGATTACGAGAGTTAAATAAGAAACGAATACGTAAAACAATTAAAGCAAGAACACAAGAAGAAAAGAAAAGCTTACTAGAATCAATAACGGAAAACAAGCATCTATCGGCGGCTAACTCCGACTTTTACCGAGATTCGAAAACAAGAAAAACGAGAGTGAAATCTTCCTAGGGAACCGAGTTTAGTATCTCCAAACGTGCGTCCAAAATCAGAGAATGAAAAGTGTTTTGGAATAGGGTAAAACCCTATTCTTGTACAAAAAACGTCGGTCAACAAAAGTCAACATCTTCAGAAATCGGGGACCAAGCGGCCGCCTGGGGGGTCAAGCGGCCGCTTGCCCAGCACTCCAGAACCCTCGGACCATCCAGCGGAGCGGCCGCCTGGGGGGTCAGGCGGCCGCGTGAGGCTTGCTCCAGCCCGTTCTGCCAAGGGCACCAGGCGGCCGCTTGGGGGGTCAAGCGGCCTCCTGCCTGGGTTTTCAGCTTCGTCGACTCGTCGCTTCGTCCACTCGTCGCCTCGTCCACCCGAAAATTCCTCTAAAGTCGCCAATAATCCCATATGCCCTGCACACTACGCAAACACGTGAAACGCACCAAAACCAAGAGGAAAACTACCGACATGACACAAACTGACACAAAACAATACAATACGACACGATAAAAGAACACAAAAACTAACTCATCAACCGCCGTTCCTTAAACGGCGACCGCCGTTTTGCTCTTTTTCGGGCAGCTCGCTCCGGCTTGCGCGGTTGTCCTCCGGAGCAACGGCTGGGCGTGAATCGGGGCACGGGCTGAGCACGTGGACGGAGTAGCGGATCTGGAGGTCGACTGGGATCGTTCGGATGTTCGAGTGATCGGACGAACGCATCCCGGGTAGTCGATTTCCAACAATTGGTATCAGAGCCGGTTATTGGTTTGTTGTATTGTTCGTACGTTTATGATGCAGGATGAACCCGATTATTATGGCCAACATCGTGAGATGTTGTATGATAATTTTTATTGTGGTTTGTTAAACTCTCAGGCTTGTCGAGATTGTTTTGTTTTGGAAATCGTTGCTTGAATGTAATAGATAAAACGACGGGTTGAGTCGTTTAGGTTTTACGTTTTTCGTGTTTTCGTTTATCCGGATGTATAGGATCGATCAACCTGTATAGGATCGATGCCGGACGTAGTTAGTTTACATGTGTTATGTTGCTGCTGCTTGGTGAATCGAGACGAGATCGAAGGCCGGACGAACGAGGGTCGAGAAGTCGAACCCGCGGCTGCTAAAGGGCAAACGGCGGTCGCCGTTTCTTAAACGGCGGTCGCCGTTTCGCTGGACTTCGGGCAGCAGCTCCGCGGGGGTTTGACGGACACCACGGATCGCTCGTCGAGGCCCGGGATGATACTCCAGTGGGAGGGGTTCGTCTATTGGCACTTATACGAGTCGGCGGTGGATATGTAGTTCCCGAGCGATTAACTTAGTACTGAGAAATGGTATACACTTAGGTACGCTTTACAGTATCCTCCCCATCGGAGTCACTGCTGTAATGATGTACGACCAAAGTAAAATTCCAATTATAAAATCGTTTGGACTAGTATACGTCCACATGAACGTGGCATGCTGGTCTGATGGTATTTTAAGATTGATTGGTAAATTTAATGATATTAATTAAGGGAGTTAATATCGAATTAAATTTGACGGTTTGATTTGTCTCTTTTATAGATATGGCACTCAACCCGCTGTCTGTGATACTAAAAGAAAACAAACTCACTGGTCCAAATTATGTTGATTGGAAACGAAACTTGGACATTGTCCTAACTGCTGAGGAGTACAAGTATGTACTCCAGGTCGAATGTCCTGTTGCACCTACTGAAACATCCACTCCTGAGGAAAAGGAAGCTCATCGGAAGTGGGTCAAGGCTGATCAGATGGCGCGGTGTTACATTTTGGCATCTATGTCAAATGTGCTGCAACATCAGCATGAAGCCATGGACACTGCCTATGATATGATGCTTAACCTCAAGGAGATGTTTGGTAGTCAGGACAGGGCAGCCAGACAAGATGCTATGAGGCAACTCATGACGGCCACTATGTCCGAAGGAACGCCCGTGAGGGATCACGTTCTTAGGATGATAGGCTATCTGAATGAGATAGAGATTATGGGAGGTGCTATCGATGGGGAAACCCAGATCGATATAGTGCTCCAGTCTCTGCCTAGGAGTTTTGAGAAGTTCCGCCTGAACTATAACATGAACAAGAGGTTATATACGTTGGCGGAACTCCTGACTGAACTCCAGGCGGCAGAGGGTATCTTTAGGAACTCTCAAGCACTTGTGGCTGTGAAATCGACTCTTCCTCGCCCTTCGGGGATTAAGAAGAAGAAAAAGCAAGGACGGAAACCCAGTGGGCCCAGAGTTGGTGGACCACAGAATGGAGTGAACAGGCCTAAGGGCAAGTGTTTCCGTTGCAAGCAGTCTGGACATTGGAAGTCTAATTGTCCTCTCAGACAAGGAGGTATGAACTTTTCCTTAGTCACTGAAACATGTTTAGCGGTGTTATCCACCGGTACCTGGTGTGTGAATACGGGAGCCACTGATCATGTCTGCAATTCTTTGCAGGGGTTCCAGGAAACCCGGCGGCTTAGAGAGGGAGAGATCACCATCTACATGGGCAACGCTACGAAAGTGGCGGCGGTTGCAGTGGGAGCTGTTCATTTATCTTTTAATAATAATGTTTTGGTATTGAATAATTGTCTTTATGTACCGGATTTTAGAAAGAACCTTGTTTCGGTTTCTAAGTTGGTTTTGAATGGATATTCAGTTTCTTTTGATAACTCTGTTATTGTCAAAAAGAATGGTGATTATATCTGTTCTGGTACATTGATAGGCAACTTATATATACTGAATCCTAATTATTCCACGATGCAACGAGTAGAGTCTTATAACACATCTAGTACCAATAAGAGAAAGGAGCCTTCTAGGATGAATCAAAAGTACTTATGGCATCTTAGGCTAGGTCATATTAACTTGGGCAGAATTCAAAGGTTGATAACTGATGGAATACTCAGTGATGTGAAAGATGAGGACTTTCCAACCTGCGAATCATGCCTGGAAGGAAAAATGACCAATCGACCCTTTAGTGATAAGGGGTATAGATCCAAGGAAGTGCTGGAATTGATTCACTCTGATTTGTGCGGGCCTTTATCTGTCCAAGCGAGAGGAGGTTACGAATATTTTGTAACCTTCACTGATGATTACTCAAGGTATGGTTTTATATACCTGATGCGTCGCAAGAGCGAGTGCTTTGACAAGTTCAAGGAGTACAAAGCTCTTGTGGAGAACCTTCATGGTAAAACTATAAAGACTCTACGATCTGATCGTGGAGGAGAGTACCTCTCGGGAGAGTTTAAAGCGTACTTATTAGAGAATGGGATTGACTCCCAGATGACTGCACCATACACGCCCCAGCAGAATGGTGTAGCAGAAAGAAGGAATAGGACTCTTATGGAAATGGTAAGATCTATGATGAGTTACTCAGAACTACCAATTTCGTTCTGGGGATATGCCTTGGAAACAGAGGCTTATATCTTGAACTTAGTTCCTTCCAAATCAGTCCCTAAGACACCCTCGGAATTGTGGACCGGGCGTAAGCCAAACTTGAAACACATTCGGATCTGGGGTTGTCCAGCACATGTGCTGAAGCACGGGGCTGATAAGTTGGAGTCACGTTCAGATATTCGGTTGTTTATAGGGTATCCTAAAGGAACGAAAGGTGGTCTATTTTATAGTCCTAAGGACCAGAAGATCGTTGTTAGCACCAACGCTCGGTTCTTGGAAGAGGATTATATAATGGACCACAAGCCCAATAGTGAGATAATACTCAACGAACTGAGAGGGAACGATCAAGGCTTAGATCCAACCCAACCGGGTGATACGCCACCACAGTCTGCACCTGTAGTTACTGAGGTTACACCGGAGCGTCGTCGTAGTGGGAGGGTTGTTCGACAACCCGATAGGTTCATGTTTATAGGTGAGTCTTCGGACTTGTTACCTGGAGAACATGAAGCCGATCCCTGGACCTACGACGAGGCGCTTAAAGATCAAGATGCTCAGTCTTGGCAAAAGGCGATGAAATCTGAGATTGAATCTATGGATTCAAATCAGGTCTGGGATCTTGTAGCACCGCCCAAAGGTGTAAAAGCCATTGGTTGCAAGTGGGTGTACAAGAGGAAAAGAGGATCTGACGGGAAGGTGGAAACCTTCAAGGCTAGGCTTGTTGCGAAAGGGTACACTCAGAAAGAAGGGATCGATTATGAGGAAACTTTTTCGCCGGTAGCTATGCTAAAGTCGATCCGGATTCTTTTGTCTATAGCATCTCATATGGATTATGAGGTGTGGCAAATGGACGTCAAGACAGCATTCTTGAATGGGAATCTTGACGAGACCATTTATATGAGACAACCAGAGGGTTTCATCGAGAAAGGCCAAGAGCATCTAGTGTGTAAGCTAAAGCGATCCATTTATGGATTGAAGCAAGCTTCTAGATCTTGGAACATGCGGTTTGATGAGGTTATCCAGTCTTATGGATTCATTCAAAGCATGGACGAGTCGTGTGTATACCGGAGAAGTGACGGAAACAGCGTGGCGTTTCTCGTGCTCTATGTAGACGACATTCTTCTAATTGGCAACAATGTGAAGATGTTGTCAGACATAAAGGGATGGTTGTCCAAGCAATTCGATATGAAATATTTAGGACAAGTAGGGCATGTTCTTGGGATCAAGGTTATACGGGATCGCCAGAAAAGAACATTGAGATTGTCCCAGGCTTCATATATTGATACGATTCTAGCTCGTTTCAACATGCAGAATTCCAAGAGAGGTTCTCAACCTTTCTGCCATGGAATTCATCTATCTAAGGATATGTGTCCCAAGACACAAAAGGAGATAGATTACATGAAGACGATTCCTTATGCTTCGGCAGTGGGTAGTCTAATGTATGCTATGTTGTGCACGAGACCTGATATCTGCTATGCCGTAGGCATGGTAGCTAGATATCAGAGTAACCCTGGACAGGGTCACTGGACTGCTGTAAAGAACATACTTAAGTACCTGCGAAGGACTAGGAATTATGTTCTGAGTTACAAAGCGTCCGAGTTGATTCCTATTGGTTACACAGACTCGGATTTCCAATCTGATAAGGAACAGCGAAAGTCTACATCAGTCTATGTGTTCACATTGGGAGGTGGAGCAGTTTCATGGAGGAGTGTTAAGCAGAAATGCATTTCGGACTCTACCATGGAAGCCGAATATGTAGCAGCCTCTGAGGCAGCTAAAGAATCGGTATGGCTCCGGAACTTCATCATGGACTTAGATGTGATTCCTAATTTGCCTAGAGCTATCACAATTTATTGTGACAATAGCGGTGCAGTGGCAAATGCGAAGGAACCACGAGCCCACAATGCGAGTAAACACAAAGATCGCAAGTACCACCTGATTAGAGACATCGTCAAGAGAGGCGATGCGGTTGTCACCAAGATTGCATCAGCGGATAACCTGGCAGACCCCTTTACGAAGGCACTTCCAGCGGAAGCGTTCAAGAGACACGTGAAGGGGATGGGTATCGGATGTATGGGAGAGGGCAACTAGACTTTTAGTATAAGTGGGAGATTGATGGAGTTATATTCTAAATGTCTAGTTTAGTGACAATATGGAACTCCTTATCTGTGTTTTATTATCTATTAATCAAATTGTCGGCATTTTGTCTTTCATGTACTTTATGCAATAGTCCTAGATATATACGTTGTAGACAGTATGGCGTGAGGAGACACGCGGAAGATCATACTGTCGGTTACTCGTATACTATCGAACAGTAGCTCACGACTTAGATGGACATGGACAATCCATCGGTACGTCGTTGTGTGACTGGTAGATAGTCGGTCTTGACTATCATGTCACACTCGTACACTTGGTGTATTGAGCAGGACCACGGGAGGGCGTTCGATTTATACTAATCGCAGTAATCGAACTAAACCTCAGATATTACGGATATACGAATTCCTAATACCTATATAATTATAGGTGCGTGTGTCCAATTCTCGGTTCTTTAACTTGCCAATGAGTGAGACTAATTGATTAGTCGAGATTCTCGGTAAATTGGGAATCGTAATTGTACGCACGGCATGCTATAGATTATAGACAGGAAACCGTGTCCCGTTTATTGGGTTGATTACGTCCCCGAGATGAGCTCATAAAGTTTATCATGTAAACCCTGCAGGTGGATTTGTTCCACATGATAATAAGGATGAGTGGTACTAGTCTCGGATAATAAGAAACGAATTAATTTAATTATTAGTAATTAAATAAATTCGTGGACGTTCGATATCTTAAACACGGGGAAAGTCGTATATGTAATTTCGGCGGAAAATATTATTGGTAAAATAATATAAATTAATTAATTGGGAATTCAATTATAATTTTATAGTGGAATTAATTAAAATTAAAATTGGATTTAATTAAAGGTTTTCTTTTAAGGACACCGGTTTAATTAAATTGCAATTTAGCCTAATTAATTAATTAACCTAAGGTCCCTATTGTGGCCTATTTAAACCCCTCCCCCTCTCTTCTCTAGACCTAACTTACGCAGCTTTTATTTTTCTTCACTTGAGAAAATAAAACGTGAGAGAGAGTTTAAGAGAGAAGAAGAAGAGGAGACTTTCGGTGGATCGTTGCCCACACAACGTCTGGAGTCGAGGGCTAGGATACACACTAGAAGATCAGAGGTGTTCGCCTATTCGGTTTCTCCGAATCACGCATCAAAGGTAAAGAATCGAAAACCCTATTCCGCATCTTTTTCGATTCTTATTGTACGTAATAATCCAACGAACCTACGATCGGGTTCCGGGTATCGTGGATCGCATTCCTCGACTACTGGGGGTTTTAGGACCTTCGGATCGGTAGTCGGAAGAGGAAAAACGACCCGGAAACGAGCCCGGAACAGCAGATCGCGCTGCTGTCCGCGCTGCTGAAGGACAAACGGCGACCGCCGTTCCTTAAACGGCGACCGCCGTTTTGCTCTTTTTCGGGCAGCTCGCTCCGGCTTGCGCGGTTGTCCTCCGGGGCAACGGCTGGGCGTGAATCGGGGCACGGGCTGGGCACGTGGACGGAGTAGCGGATCTGGAGGTCGACTGGGATCGTTCGGATGTTCGAGTGATCGGACGAACGCATCCCGGGTAGTCGATTTCCAACAGTTTTTAGGGTTTAAGGTTTCGTTTTTATGTTTTAGTGTTTAGAGAATTAGGATTTAGGGTTTAGTGTATTAAAGTTTAGGGTTTTAGATTTAGTTTTTAGGGTTTAGGGTTTAGGGTTTTTGTTTTCAATTTTAGGCTTTTGAGTTTTTGGGTTATATGTTTCGTTTTAGGGTTTAATTTTAGGTTTTAGGGTTTAGGGTTTTATTAATTCAAGTTTAGGGTTTTAGGTTTTCGTTTTTAGGGTTTTTGTTTTAGGTTTTAGGGTTTAGAATTTTGGGGTTAATATTTTGTTTTAGGGTTTAAGGTTTTAGTGTATTAAAGATTAGGGTTCTAGTTTTTAGGGTTTAGGGGTTTGTTTTTAGGTTTTAGTGTTTAGAGTATTAGGATTTAAGGTTTAGTGTATTAAAGTTTAGGGTTTTAGATTTAGTTTTTAGGGTTTAGTGTATTAAAGTTTAGGGTTTTAGATTTAGTTTATAGGGTTTAGAGTTTAGGTTTTTTTTAAATTTTAGGGTTTTGAGTTTTTCGGTTATATGCTTAGTTTTAGGGTTTAATTTTAAGGTTTATGGTTTTAGGTTTTAGTTTTTAGGGTTTTTGTTTTAGGTTTTAGGGTTTAGAATATTAGGGTTTAATGTTTAGTTTTAGGGTTTAGGGTTTTAGTGTATTCAAGATTAGGGTTTTAGTTTGTAGGGTTTAGGGTTTTTGTTTTAGATTTTAGGGTTTAAAATTTTAGTTTTACGGTTTAGGGTTTTAGTGTATTAAAGATTAGGGTTTTTGTTTTTATGGTTTAGGGTTTCGTTTTTATGTTTTAGTGTTTAGAGAATTAGGATTTAGGGTTTAGTTTATTAAAGTTTAGGGTTTTAGATTTAGTTTTTACGGTATAGGGTTTAGGGTTTTTGTTTTCAATTTTAGGGTTTTGAGTTTTTGGGTTATATGCTTCGTTTTAGGGTTTAATTTTAGGTTTTAGGGTTTAGGGTTTTATTGTATTCAAGTTTAGGGTTTTAGGTTTTTGTTTTTAAGGTTTTTGTTTTAGGTTTTAGGGTTTAGAATTTTAGGGTTTAATATTTAGTTTTAAGGTTTAGGGTTTTAGTGTATTAAAGATTAGGGTTCTAGTTTTTAGGGTTTAGGGTTTTGTTTTTATGGTTTTAGTGTTTAGAGTATTAGGATTTACGGTTTAGTGTAGTGTATTAAAGTTTAGGGTTTTAGATTTAGTTTTTAGGGTTCAGTGTTTAGATTTTTTTTAAAATTTTAGGGTTTTGAGTTTTTCGGTTATATGCTTAGTTTTAGGGTTTAATTTTAAGGTTTAGGGTTTTATGTTTTAGTTTTTATTGTTTATTTTAGGTTTTAGGGTTTAGAATATTAGGGTTTAATGTTTAGTTTTAGGGTTTAGGGTTTTAGTGTATTCAAGATTAGGGTTTTAGTTTTTAGGGTTTAGGGTTTTTGTTTTAGGTTTTAGGGTTTAGAATATTAGGGTTTAATGTTTACTTTTAGGGTTTAGGGTTTTAGTGTATTCAAGTTTAGGGTTTTAGGTTTTAGTTTTTAGGGTTTTTGTTTTAGGTTTTATGGTTTAGAATTTTAGAGTTTAATATTTAGTTTTAGGGTTTAGGGTTTTAGTGTATTAAAGATTAGGGTTATAGTTTTTAGGGTTTAGGGTTTTGTTTTTAGGATTTGGTGTTTAGAGTATTAGGATTTAGGGTTTAGTTTATTAATGTTTAGGGTTTTAGATTTAGTTTTTTAGTGTTTAGTGTTTAGATTTTTTTTAAAATTTTAGGATTTTGAGTTTTTCGGTTATATGCTTAGTTTTAGGGTTTAATTTTAAAGTTTAGGGTTTTAGGTTTTAGTTTTTAGGGATTTTTTTAGGTTTTAGGGTTTAGAATATTAGGGTTTAATGTTTAGTTTTAGGGTTTAGGATTTTACTGTATTCAAGATTACGGTTTTAGTTTTTAGGGTTTAGAATTTTTGTTTTAGGTTTTAGGGTTTAGAATATTAGGGTTTAATTTTTACTTTTAGGGTTTAGGGTTTTAGTGTATTCAAGTTTTAGGGTTTAATTTTAGGTTTTAGGGTTTAGGGTTTTATTGTATTCAAGTTTAGGGTTTTAGGTTTTTGTTTTTAGGGTTTTTGTTTTAGGTTTTAGGGTTTAAAATTTTAGGGTTTAATATTTAGTTTTAGGGTTTAGGGTTTTAGTGTATTAAAGATTAGGGTTCTAGTTTTTAGGGTTTAGGGTTTTGTTTTTAGGTTTTAGTGTTTAAAGTATTAGGATTTAGGGTTTAGTGTATTAAAGTTTAGGGTTTTAGATTTATTTTTTAGGGTTTAGTGTTTAGATTTTTTTTTTAAATTTTAGGGTTTTGAGTTTTTCGGTTATATGCTTAGTTTTAGGGTTTAATTTTAAGGTTTAGTATTTTAGGTATTAGTTTTTAGGGTTTTTCTTTTTGGTTTTAGGGTTTAGAATATTAGGGTTTAATGTTTAGTTTTAGGGTTTAGGGTCTTAGTGTATTTAAGATTAGGGTTTTAGTTTTAATTAGGGTTTAGGGTTTCTGTTTTAGGTTTTAGGGTTTAGAATATTAGGGTTTAATGTTTACTTTTATGGTTTAGGGTTTTAGTGTATTCAAGTTTAAGGTTATAATTTTTTGGGTTTAGGGTTTGGTTTTAGGTTTTAGGTTTTAAAATTTTAGTTTTAGGGTTTAGGGTTTTGGTGTATTAAAGATTAGGGTATTTGTTTTTAGGGTTTAAGGTTTCGTTTTTATGTTTTAGTGTTTAGAGAATTAGGATTTAGGGTTTAGTGTATTAAAGTTTAGGGTTTTAGTGTATTAAAGATTAGGGTTCTAGTTTTTAGGGTTTAGGGTTTTGTTTTTAGGATTTAGTGTTTAGAGTATTAGGATTTAGGGTTTAGTGTATTAAAGTTTAGGATTTTAGATTTAGTTTTTTAGGGTTTAGTGTTTAGATTTTTTTTAAAATTTAAGGGTTTTGAGTTTTTCGGTTATATGCTTAGTTTTAGGGTTTAATTTTAAGGTTTAGGGTTTTAGGTTTTAGTTTTTAGGGTTTTTGTTTTAGGTTTTAGGGTTTAGAATATTAGGGTTTAATGTTTAGTTTTAGGGTTTAAGGTTTTAGTGTATTCAAGATTAGGGTTTTAGTTTTTAGGGTTTAGGGTTTTTGTTTTAGGTTATAGGGTGGGTTTAGAATATTAGGGTTTAATTTTAGGTTTTAGGGTTTAGGGTTTTATTGTATTCATGTTTAGGGTTTTAGGTTTTAGTTTTTTGGGTTTTTGTTTTAGGTTTTAGGGTTTAGAATTTTAGGGTTTAATATTTAGTTTTAGGGTTTAGGGTTTTAGTGTATTAAAGATTGGGGTTCTAGTTTTTAGGGTTTAGGGTTTTGTTTTTAGGTTTTAGTGTTTAGAGTATTAGGATTTAGGGTTTAGTGTATTAAAGTTTAGGGTTTTAGATTTAGTGTTTAGGGTTTAGTGTTTAGATTTTTTTTAAATTTCACGGTTTTGAGTTTTTCGGTTATATGCATAGTTTTAGGGTTTAATTTTAAGATTTATGGTTTTAGGTTTTAGTTTTTATGGTTTTTGTTTTAGGTTTTAGGGTTTAGAATATTAGGGTTTAATGTTTAGTTTTAGGGTTTAGGGTTTTAGTGTATTTAAGATTAGGGTTTTAGTTTTTAGGGTTTAGGATTTTTGTTTTAGGTTTTAGGGTTTAATGTTTACTTTTAGGGTTTAGGGTTTTAGTGTATTCAAGTTTAGGGTTATAATTTTTTGGTTTTAGGTTTTAGGGTTTAAAATTTTAGTTTTAGGGTTTAGGGTTTTGTTGTATTAAAGATTAGGGTTTTTGTTTTTAGGGTTTAGGGTTTCGTTTTTATGTTTTAGTGTTTAGAGAATTAGGATTTAGGGTTTAGTGTATTAAAGTTTAGGGTTTTAGATTTAGTTATCATGGTTTAGGGTTTAGGGTTTTTGTTTTCAATTTTAGGCTTTTGAGTTTTTGGGTTATATGTTTCGTTTTAGGGTTTAATTTTAGGTTTTAGGGTTTAGGGTTTTATTAATTCAAGTTTAGGGTTTTAGGTTTTAGTTTTTAAGGTTTTTGTTTTAGGTTTTAGGGTTTAGAATTTTGGGGTTAATATTTTGTTTTAGGGTTTTGGATTTTAGTGTATTAAAGATTAGGGTTCTAGTTTTTAGGGTTTAGGGGTTTGTTTTTAGGTTTTAGTGTTTAGAGTATTAGGATTTAGGGTTTATTGTATTAAAGTTTAGGGTTTTAGATTTAGTTTATAGGGTTTAGAGTTTAGGTTTTTTTTTTAATTTTAGGGTTTTGAGTTTTTCGGTTATATGCTTAGTTTTAGGGTTTAATTTTAAGGTTTATGGTTTTAGGTTTTAGTTTTTAGGGTTTTTGTTTTAGGTTTTAGGGTTTAGAATATTAGGGTTTAATGTTTAGTTTTAGGGTTTAGGGTTTTAGTGTATTCAAGTTTAGGGTTTTAGGATTTAGTTTTTAGGGTTTTTGTTTTAGGTTTTAGGGTTTAGAATTTTAGAGTTTAATATTTAGTTTTAGGGTTTAGGGTTTTAGTGTATTAAAGATTAGGGTTCTAGTTTTTAGGGTTTAGGGTTTTGTTTTTAGGATTTAGTGTTTAGAGTATAAGGATTTAGGGTTTAGTGTATTAAAGTTTAGGGTTTTAGATTTAGTTTTTTAGGGTTTAGTGTTTAGATTGTTTTTTAAATTTAAAGGTTTTGAGTTTTTCGGTTATATGCTTAGTTTTAGGGTTTAATTTTAAGGTTTAAGGTTTTAGGTTTTAGTTTTTAGGGATTTTTTTAGGTTTTAGGGTTTAGAATATTAGGGTTTAATGTTTAGTTTTAGGGTTTAAGGTTTTATTCTATTTAAGATTAGGGTTCTAGTTTTTAGGGTTTAGTGTTTTTGTTTTAGGTTTTAGGGTTTAGAATATTAGGGTTTGATGTTTACTTTTAGGGTTTAGGGTTTTAGTGTATTCAAGTTTAGGGTTTTAGGTTTTAGTTTTTAGGGTTTTTGTTTTAGGTTTTAGGGTTTAGAATTTTAGGGTTTAATATTTAATTTTAAGGTTTAGGGTTTTAGTGTATTAAAGATTAGAGTTCTAGTTTTTAGGGTTTAGGGTTTTGTTTTTATGGTTTTAGTGTTTAGAGTATTAGGATTTAGGGTTTAGTGTATTAAAGTTTAGGGTTTTAGATTTAGTTTATAGGGTTTAGTGTTTAGATATTTTTTAAAATTTTAGGGTTTTGAGTTTTTCGGTTATATGCTTAGTTTTAGGGTTTAATTTTAAGGTTTAGAGTTTTAGGTTTTAGTTTTTAGGGATTTATTTAGGTTTTAGGGTTTAGAATATTAGGGTTTAATGTTTAGTTTTAGGGTTTAGGGTTTTAGTGTATTCAAGATTAGGGTTTTAGTTTTTAGGGTTTAGGGTTTTTGTTTTAGGTTTTAGGGTTTAGAATATTAGGGTTTAATGTTTACTTTTAGGGTTTAGGGTTTTAGTGTATTAAAGATTAGGGTTTTCTTAGGGTTTAGGGTTTCGTTTTTATGTTTTAGTGTTTAGAGAATTAGGATTTAGGGTTTAGTGTATTAAATTTTAGGGTTTTAGATTTAGTTTTTAGGGTTTAGGGTTTAGGGTTTTTGTTTTCAATTTTAGGGTTTAGAGTTTTTAGGTTATATGCTTCGTTTTAGGGTTTAATTTTAGGTTTTAGGGTTTAGGGTTTTATTGTATTCAAGTTTAGGGTTTTAGGTTTTTGTTTTTAGGGTTTTTTTTTAGGTTTTAGGGTTTAGAATATTAGGGTTTAATATTTAGTTTTAGGGTTTAGGGTTTTGTTTTTAGGTTTTAGTGTTTAAAGTATTAGGATTTAGGGTTTAGTGTATTAAAGTTTAGGGTTTTAGGTTTTAGTTTTTAGGGTTTTTGTTTTAGGTTTTAGGGTTTAGAATTTTATGGTTTAATATTTAGTTTTAGGGTTTAGGGTTTTAGTGTATTAAAGATTAGGGTTCTAGTTTTTAGGGTTTTGTTTTTAGATTTCAGTGTTTAGAGTATTAGGATTTAGGGTTTAGAGTATTAAAGTTTAGGGTTTTAGATTTAGTTTTTAGGGTTTAGTGTTTAGATTTTTTTTAAAATTTTAGGGTTTTGAATTTTTCGGTTATATGCTTAGTTTTAGGGTTTAATTTTAAGGTTTAGTGTTTTAGGTTTTAGTTTTTAGGGTTTTTGTTTTTGGTTTTAGGGTTTAGAATATTAGGGTTTAATGTTTAGTTTTAGGGTTTAGGGTCTTAGTGTATTCAAGATTAGGGTTTTAGTTTTAATTAGGGTTTAGGGTTTTTGTTTTACGTTTTAGGGTTTAGAATATTAGGGTTTAATGTTTACTTTTAGGGTTTAGGGTTTTAGTGTATTCAAGTTTAGGGTTATAATTTTTTGGTTTTAGGGTTTGGTTTTAGGTTTTAGAGTTTAAAATTTTAGTTTTAGGGTTTAGGGTTTTAGTGTATTAAAGATTAGGGTTTTTTTAGGGTTTAGGGTTTCGTTTTTATGTTTTAGTGTTCAGAGAATTAGGATTTAGGGTTTAGTGTATTAAAGTTTAGGGTTTTAGATTTAGTTTTTAGGGTTTTTGTTTTCAATTTTAGGGTTTTGAGTTTTTGGGTTATATGCTTCGTTTTAGGGTTTAATTTTAGGTTTTAGGGTTTAGGGTTTTATTGTATTCAAGTTTATGGTTTTAGGTTTTTGTTTTTAAGGTTTTTGTTTTAGGTTTTTGGGTTTAGAATTTTAGGGTTTAATATTTAGTTTTAAGGTTTAGGGTTTTAGTGTATTAAAGATTAGGGTTCTAGTTTTTAGGGTTTAGGGTTTTGTTTTTATGGTTTTAGTGTTTAGAGTATTAGGATCTAGGGTTTAGTGTATTAATGTTTAGAGTTTTAAATTTATTTTTTAGGGTTTAATTTTAAGGTTTAGGGTTTTAGGTTTTAGTTTTTAGGGTTTTTGTTTTAGGTTTTAGGGTTTAGAATATTAGGGTTTAATGTTTAGTTTTAGGGTTTAGGGTTTTAGTGTATTCAAGATTAGGGTTTTAATTTTAATTAGGGTTTAGGGTTTTTGTTTTAGGTTTTAGGGTTTAGAATATTAGGGTTTAATGTTTACTTTTATGGTTTAGGGTTTTAGTGTATTCAAGTTTAGGGTTATAATTTTTTGGGTTTAGGGTTTTGGTTTTAGGTTTTAGGGTTTAAAATTTTAGTTTTAGGGTTTAGGGTTTTGGTGTATTAAAGATTAGGGTTTTTGTTTTTAGGGTTTAAGGTTTCGTTTTTATGTTTTAGTGTTTAGAGAATTAGGATTTAGGGTTTAGTGTATTAAAGTTTAGGGTTTTAGATTTAGTTTTTAGGGTTTAGGGTTTAGGGTTTTTGTTTTCAATTTTAGGCTTTTGATTTTTTGGGTTATATGTTTCGTTTTAGGGTTTAATTTTAGGTTTTAGGGTTTAATGTTTTATTAATTCAAGTTTAGGGTTTAAGGTTTTCGTTTTTAGGGTTTTTGTTTTAGGTTTTAGGGTTTAGAATTTTGGGGTTAATATTTTGTTTTAGGGTTTAGGGTTTTAGTGTATTAAAGATTAGGGTTCTAGTCTTTAGGGTTTAGGGGTTGTTTTTAGGTTTTAGTGTTTAGAGTATTAGGATTTAGGGTTTAGTGTATTAAAGTTTAGGGTTTTAGATTTAGTTTTTAGGGTTTAGTGTATTAAAGTTTAGGGTTTTAGATTTAGTTTATAGGGTTTAGAGTTTAGTTTTTTCTTTAAATTTTAGGGTTTTGAGTTTTTCGGTTATATGCTTAGTTTTAGGGTTTAATTTTAAGGTTTATGGTTTTAGGTTTTAGTTTTTAGGGTTTTTGTTTTAGGTTTTAGGGTTCAGAATATTAGGGTTTAATGTTTAGTTTTAGGGTTTAGGGTTTTAGTGTATTCAAGATTAGGGTTTTAGTTTGTAGGGTTTAGGGTTTTTGTTTTAGATTTTAGGGTTTAGAATATTAGGGTTTAATGTTTACTTTTAGGGTTTAGGGTTTTAGTGTATTCAAGTTTAGGGTTATAATTTTTTGGGTTTAGGGTTTTGGTTTTAGATTTTAGGGTTTAAAATTTTAGTTTTAGGGTTTAGGGTTTTAGTGTATTAAAGATTAGGGTTTTTGTTTTTATGGTTTAGGGTTTCGTTTTTATTTTTCAGTGTTTAGAGAATTAGGATTTAGGGTTTAGTGTATTAAAGTTTAGGGTTTTAGATTTAGTTTTTACGATATAGGGTTTAGGGTTTTTGTTTTCAATTTTAGGGTTTTGAGTTTTTGGGTTATATGCTTCGTTTTAGAGTTTAATTTTAGGTTTTAGGGTTGAGGGTTTAGAATTTTAGGGTTTAATATTAAGTTTTAAGGTTTAGGGTTTTAGTGTATTAAAGATTAGGGTTTTAGGTTTTAGGGTTTTGTTTTTATGGTTTTAGTGTTTAGAGTATTAGGATTTAGGGTTTAGTGTATTAATGTTTAGAGTTTTAGATTTAGTTTTTTAGGGTTTAGTGTTTAGATTTTTTTTAAAATTTAAGGGTTTTGAGTTTTTCGGTTATATGCTTAGTTTTAGGGTTTAATTTTAAGGTTTAGGGTTTTAGGTTTTAGTTTTTAGGGTTTTTGTTTTAGGTTTTAGGGTTTAGAATATTAGGGTTTAATGTTTAGTTTTAGGGTTTAAGGTTTTAGTCTATTCAAGATTAGGGTTTTAGTTTTTAGGGTTTAGGGTTTTTGTTTTAGGTTATAGGGTGGGTTTAGAATATTAGGGTTTAATTTTAGGTTTTAGGGTTTAGGGTTTTATTGTATTCATGTTTAGGGTTTTAGGTTTTAGTTTTTTGGGTTTTTGTTTTAGGTTTTAGGGTTTAGAATTTTAGGGTTTAATATTTAGTTTTAGGGTTTAGGGTTTTAGTGTATTAAAGATTGGGGTTCTAGTTTTTAGGGTTTAGGGTTTTGTTTTTAGGTTTTAGTGTTTAGAGTATTAGGATTTAGGGTTTAGTGTATTAAAGTTTAGGGTTTTAGATTTAGTGTTTAGGGTTTAGTGTTTAGATTTTTTTTTAAATTTCAGGGTTTTGAGTTTTTCGGTTATATGCATAGTTTTAGGGTTTAATTTTAAGATTTATGGTTTTAGGTTTTAGTTTTTATGGTTTTTGTTTTAGGTTTTAGGGTTTAGAATATTAGGGTTTAATGTTTAGTTTTAGGGTTTAGGGTTTTAGTGTATTTAAGATTAGGGTTTTAGTTTTTAGGGTTTAGGATTTTTGTTTTAGGTTTTAGGGTTTAATGTTTACTTTTAGGGTTTAGGGTTTTAGTGTATTCAAGTTTAGGGTTATAATTTTTTGGTTTTAGGTTTTAGGGTTTAAAATTTTAGTTTTAGGGTTTAGGGTTTTGTTGTATTAAAGATTAGGGTTTTTGTTTTTAGGGTTTAGGGTTTCGTTTTTATGTTTTAGTGTTTAGAGAATTAGGATTTAGGGTTTAGTGTATTAAAGTTTAGGGTTTTAGATTTAGTTATCATGGTTTAGGGTTTAGGGTTTTTGTTTTCAATTTTAGGCTTTTGAGTTTTTGGGTTATATGTTTCGTTTTAGGGTTTAATTTTAGGTTTTAGGGTTTAGGGTTTTATTAATTCAAGTTTAGGGTTTTAGGTTTTAGTTTTTAAGGTTTTTGTTTTAGGTTTTAGGGTTTAGAATTTTGGGGTTAATATTTTGTTTTAGGGTTTTGGATTTTAGTGTATTAAAGATTAGGGTTCTAGTTTTTAGGGTTTAGGGGTTTGTTTTTAGGTTTTAGTGTTTAGAGTATTAGGATTTAGGGTTTAGTGTATTAAAGTTTAGGGTTTTAGATTTAGTTTATAGGGTTTAGAGTTTAGGTTTTTTTTTTAATTTTAGGGTTTTGAGTTTTTCGGTTATATGCTTAGTTTTAGGGTTTAATTTTAAGGTTTATGGTTTTAGGTTTTAGTTTTTAGGGTTTTTGTTTTAGGTTTTAGGGTTTAGAATATTAGGGTTTAATGTTTAGTTTTAGGGTTTAGGGTTTTAGTGTATTCAAGTTTAGGGTTTTAGGATTTAGTTTTTAGGGTTTTTGTTTTAGGTTTTAGGGTTTAGAATTTTAGAGTTTAATATTTAGTTTTAGGGTTTAGGGTTTTAGTGTATTAAAGATTAGGGTTCTAGTTTTTAGGGTTTAGGGTTTTGTTTTTAGGATTTAGTGTTTAGAGTATAAGGATTTAGGGTTTAGTGTATTAAAGTTTAGGGTTTTAGATTTAGTTTTTTAGGGTTTAGTGTTTAGATTGTTTTTTAAATTTAAAGGTTTTGAGTTTTTCGGTTATATGCTTAGTTTTAGGGTTTAATTTTAAGGTTTAGAGTTTTAGGTTTTAGTTTTTAGGGATTTATTTAGGTTTTAGGGTTTAGAATATTAGGGTTTAATGTTTAGTTTTAGGGTTTAGGGTTTTAGTGTATTCAAGATTAGGGTTTTAGTTTTTAGGGTTTAGGGTTTTTGTTTTAGGTTTTAGGGTTTAGAATATTAGGGTTTAATGTTTACTTTTAGGGTTTAGGGTTTTAGTCTATTAAAGATTAGGGTTTAGGGTTTTAGTGTATTCAAGTTTAGGGTTATAATTTTTTGGTTTTAGGGTTTGGTTTTAGGTTTTAGGGTTTAAAATTTTAGTTTTAGGGTTTAGGGTTTTAGTGTATTAAAGATTAGGGTTTTTTTAGGGTTTAGGGTTTCGTTTTTATGTTTTAGTGTTCAGAGAATTAGGATTTAGGGTTTAGTGTATTAAAGTTTATGGTTTTAGATTTAGTTTTTAGGGTTTTTGTTTTCAATTTTAGGGTTTTGAGTTTTTGGGTTATATGCTTCGTTTTAGGGTTTAATTTTAGGTTTTAGGGTTTAGGGTTTTATTGTATTCAAGTTTATGGTTTTAGGTTTTTGTTTTTAAGGTTTTTGTTTTAGGTTTTTGGGTTTAGAATTTTAGGGTTTAATATTTAGTTTTAAGGTTTAGGGTTTTAGTGTATTAAAGATTAGGGTTCTAGTTTTTAGGGTTTAGGGTTTTGTTTTTATGGTTTTAGTGTTTAGAGTATTAGGATGTAGGGTTTAGTGTATTAATGTTTAGAGTTTTAAATTTATTTTTTAGGGTTTAATTTTAAGGTTTAGGGTTTTAGGTTTTAGTTTTTAGGGTTTTTGTTTTAGGTTTTAGGGTTTAGAATATTAGGGTTTAATGTTTAGTTTTAGGGTTTAGGGTTTTAGTGTATTCAAGATTAGGGTTTTAATTTTAATTAGGGTTTAGGGTTTTTGTTTTAGGTTTTAGGGTTTAGAATATTAGGGTTTAATGTTTACTTTTATGGTTTAGGGTTTTAGTGTATTCAAGTTTAGGGTTATAATTTTTTGGGTTTAGGGTTTTGGTTTTAGGTTTTAGGGTTTAAAATTTTAGTTTTAGGGTTTAGGGTTTTGGTGTATTAAAGATTAGGGTTTTTGTTTTTAGGGTTTAAGGTTTCGTTTTTATGTTTTAGTGTTTAGAGAATTAGGATTTAGGGTTTAGTGTATTAAAGTTTAGGGTTTTAGATTTAGTTTTTAGGGTTTAGGGTTTAGGGTTTTTGTTTTCAATTTTAGGCTTTTGATTTTTTGGGTTATATGTTTCGTTTTAGGGTTTAATTTTAGGTTTTAGGGTTTAAGGTTTTATTAATTCAAGTTTAGGGTTTAAGGTTTTCGTTTTTAGGGTTTTTGTTTTAGGTTTTAGGGTTTAGAATTTTGGGGTTAATATTTTGTTTTAGGGTTTAGGGTTTTAGTGTATTAAAGATTAGGGTTCTAGTCTTTAGGGTTTAGGGGTTGTTTTTAGGTTTTAGTGTTTAGAGTATTAGGATTTAGGGTTTAGTGTATTAAAGTTTAGGGTTTTAGATTTAGTTTTTAGGGTTTAGTGTATTAAAGTTTAGGGTTTTAGATTTAGTTTATAGGGTTTAGAGTTTAGTTTTTTCTTTAAATTTTAGGGTTTTGAGTTTTTCGGTTATATGCTTAGTTTTAGGGTTTAATTTTAAGGTTTATGGTTTTAGGTTTTAGTTTTTAGGGTTTTTGTTTTAGGTTTTAGGGTTCAGAATATTAGGGTTTAATGTTTAGTTTTAGGGTTTAGGGTTTTAGTGTATTCAAGATTAGGGTTTTAGTTTGTAGGGTTTAGGGTTTTTGTTTTAGATTTTAGGGTTTAGAATATTAGGGTTTAATGTTTACTTTTAGGGTTTAGGGTTTTAGTGTATTCAAGTTTAGGGTTATAATTTTTTGGGTTTAGGGTTTTGGTTTTAGATTTTAGGGTTTAAAATTTTAGTTTTAGGGTTTAGGGTTTTAGTGTATTAAAGATTAGGGTTTTTGTTTTTATGGTTTAGGGTTTCGTTTTTATTTTTCAGTGTTTAGAGAATTAGGATTTAGGGTTTAGTGTATTAAAGTTTAGGGTTTTAGATTTAGTTTTTACGATATAGGGTTTAGGGTTTTTGTTTTCAATTTTAGGGTTTTGAGTTTTTGGGTTATATGCTTCGTTTTAGAGTTTAATTTTAGGTTTTAGGGTTGAGGGTTTAGAATTTTAGGGTTTAATATTAAGTTTTAAGGTTTAGGGTTTTAGTGTATTAAAGATTAGGGTTCTAGTTTTTAGGGTTTAGGGTTTTGTTTTTATGGTTTTAGTGTTTAGAGTATTAGGATTTAGGGTTTAGTGTATTAATGTTTAGAGTTTTAGATTTAGTTTTTTAGGGTTTAGTGTTTAGATTTTTTTTAAAATTTAAGGGTTTTGAGTTTTTCGGTTATATGCTTAGTTTTAGGGTTTAATTTTAAGGTTTAGGGTTTTAGGTTTTAGTTTTTAGGGTTTTTGTTTTAGGTTTTAGGGTTTAGAATATTAGGGTTTAATGTTTAGTTTTAGGGTTTAAGGTTTTAGTGTATTCAAGATTAGGGTTTTAGTTTTTAGGGTTTAGGGTTTTTGTTTTAGGTTATAGGGTGGGTTTAGAATATTAGGGTTTAATTTTAGGTTTTAGGGTTTAGGGTTTTATTGTATTCATGTTTAGGGTTTTAGGTTTTAGTTTTTTGGGTTTTTGTTTTAGGTTTTAGGGTTTAGAATTTTAGGGTTTAATATTTAGTTTTAGGGTTTAGGGTTTTAGTGTATTAAAGATTGGGGTTCTAGTTTTTAGGGTTTAGGGTTTTGTTTTTAGGTTTTAGTGTTTAGAGTATTAGGATTTAGGGTTTAGTGTATTAAAGTTTAGGGTTTTAGATTTAGTGTTTAGGGTTTAGTGTTTAGATTTTTTTTTAAATTTCAGGGTTTTGAGTTTTTCGGTTATATGCATAGTTTTAGGGTTTAATTTTAAGATTTATGGTTTTAGGTTTTAGTTTTTATGGTTTTTGTTTTAGGTTTTAGGGTTTAGAATATTAGGGTTTAATGTTTAGTTTTAGGGTTTAGGGTTTTAGTGTATTTAAGATTAGGGTTTTAGTTTTTAGGGTTTAGGATTTTTGTTTTAGGTTTTAGGGTTTAATGTTTACTTTTAGGGTTTAGGGTTTTAGTGTATTCAAGTTTAGGGTTATAATTTTTTGGTTTTAGGTTTTAGGGTTTAAAATTTTAGTTTTAGGGTTTAGGGTTTTGTTGTATTAAAGATTAGGGTTTTTGTTTTTAGGGTTTAGGGTTTCGTTTTTATGTTTTAGTGTTTAGAGAATTAGGATTTAGGGTTTAGTGTATTAAAGTTTAGGGTTTTAGATTTAGTTATCATGGTTTAGGGTTTAGGGTTTTTGTTTTCAATTTTAGGCTTTTGAGTTTTTGGGTTATATGTTTCGTTTTAGGGTTTAATTTTAGGTTTTAGGGTTTAGGGTTTTATTAATTCAAGTTTAGGGTTTTAGGTTTTAGTTTTTAAGGTTTTTGTTTTAGGTTTTAGGGTTTAGAATTTTGGGGTTAATATTTTGTTTTAGGGTTTTGGATTTTAGTGTATTAAAGATTAGGGTTCTAGTTTTTAGGGTTTAGGGGTTTGTTTTTAGGTTTTAGTGTTTAGAGTATTAGGATTTAGGGTTTAGTGTATTAAAGTTTAGGGTTTTAGATTTAGTTTATAGGGTTTAGAGTTTAGGTTTTTTTTTTAATTTTAGGGTTTTGAGTTTTTCGGTTATATGCTTAGTTTTAGGGTTTAATTTTAAGGTTTATGGTTTTAGTTTTTAGTTTTTAGGGTTTTTGTTTTAGGTTTTAGGGCTAAGAATATTAGGGTTTAATGTTTAGTTTTAGGGTTTAGGGTTTTAGTGTATTCAAGTTTAGGGTTTTAGGATTTAGTTTTTAGGGTTTTTGTTTTAGGTTTTAGGGTTTAGAATTTTAGAGTTTAATATTTAGTTTTAGGGTTTAGGGTTTTAGTGTATTAAAGATTAGGGTTCTAGTTTTTAGGGTTTAGGGTTTTGTTTTTAGGATTTAGTGTTTAGAGTATAAGGATTTAGGGTTTAGTGTATTAAAGTTTAGGGTTTTAGATTTAGTTTTTTAGGGTTTAGTGTTTAGATTGTTTTTTAAATTTAAAGGTTTTGAGTTTTTCGGTTATATGCTTAGTTTTAGGGTTTAATTTTAAGGTTTAGAGTTTTAGGTTTTAGTTTTTAGGGATTTATTTAGGTTTTAGGGTTTAGAATATTAGGGTTTAATGTTTAGTTTTAGGGTTTAGGGTTTTAGTGTATTCAAGATTAGGGTTTTAGTTTTTAGGGTTTAGGGTTTTTGTTTTAGGTTTTAGGGTTTAGAATATTAGGGTTTAATGTTTACTTTTAGGGTTTAGGGTTTTAGTGTATTAAAGATTAGGGTTTTTTTTAGGGTTTAGGGTTTCGTTTTTATGTTTTAGTGTTTAGAGAATTAGGATTTAGGGTTTAGTGTATTAAATTTTAGGGTTTTAGATTTAGTTTTTAGGGTTTAGGGTTTAGGGTTTTTGTTTTCAATTTTAGGGTTTAGAGTTTTTGGGTTATATGCTTCGTTTTAGGGTTTAATTTTAGGTTTTAGGGTTTAGGGTTTTATTGTATTCAAGTTTAGGGTTTTAGGTTTTTGTTTTTAGGGTTTTTTTTAGGTTTTAGGGTTTAGAATATTAGGGTTTAATATTTAGTTTTAGGGTTTAGGGTTTTGTTTTTAGGTTTTAGTGTTTAAAGTATTAGGATTTAGGGTTTAGTGTATTAAAGTTTAGGGTTTTAGGTTTTAGTTTTTAGGGTTTTTGTTTTAGGTTTTAGGGTTTAGAATTTTATGGTTTAATATTTAGTTTTAGGGTTTAGGGTTTTAGTGTATTAAAGATTAGGGTTCTAGTTTTTAGGGTTTTGTTTTTAGATTTCAGTGTTTAGAGTATTAGGATTTAGGGTTTAGAGTATTAAAGTTTAGGGTTTTAGATTTAGTTTTTAGGGTTTAGTGTTTAGATTTTTTTTAAAATTTTAGGGTTTTGAATTTTTCGGTTATATGCTTAGTTTTAGGGTTTAATTTTAAGGTTTAGTGTTTTAGGTTTTAGTTTTTAGGGTTTTTGTTTTTGGTTTTAGGGTTTAGAATATTAGGGTTTAATGTTTAGTTTTAGGGTTTAGGGTCTTAGTGTATTCAAGATTAGGGTTTTAGTTTTAATTAGGTTTAGGGTTTTTGTTTTACGTTTTAGGGTTTAGAATATTAGGGTTTAATGTTTACTTTTAGGGTTTAGGGTTTTAGTGTATTCAAGTTTAGGGTTATAATTTTTTGGGTTTAGGGTTTGGTTTTAGGTTTTAGGGTTTAAAATTTTAGTTTTAGGGTTTAGGGTTTTAGTGTATTAAAGATTAGGGTTTTTTTAGGGTTTAGGGTTTCGTTTTTATGTTTTAGTGTTCAGAGAATTAGGATTTAGGGTTTAGTGTATTAAAGTTTAGGGTTTTAGATTTAGTTTTTAGGGTTTTTGTTTTCAATTTTAGGGTTTTGAGTTTTTGGGTTATATGCTTCGTTTTAGGGTTTAATTTTAGGTTTTAGGGTTTAGGGTTTTATTGTATTCAAGTTTAGGGTTTTAGGTTTTTGTTTTTAAGGTTTTTATTTTAGGTTTTTGGGTTTAGAATTTTAGGGTTTAATATTTAGTTTTAAGGTTTAGGGTTTTAGTGTATTAAAGATTAGGGTTCTAGTTTTTAGGGTTTAGGGTTTTGTTTTTATGGTTTTAGTGTTTAGAGTATTAGGATCTAGGGTTTAGTGTATTAATGTTTAGAGTTTTAAATTTATTTTTTAGGGTTTAATTTTAAGGTTTAGGGTTTTAGGTTTTAGTTTTTAGGGTTTTTGTTTTAGGTTTTAGGGTTTAGAATATTAGGGTTTAATGTTTAGTTTTAGGGTTTAGGGTTTTAGTGTATTCAAGATTAGGGTTTTAGTTTTAATTAGGGTTTAGGGTTTTTGTTTTAGGGTTTAGGGTTTAGAATATTAGGGTTTAATGTTTACTTTTATGGTTTAGGGTTTTAGTGTATTCAAGTTTAGGGTTATAATTTTTTGGGTTTAGGGTTTTGGTTTTAGGTTTTAGGGTTTAAAATTTTAGTTTTAGGGTTTAGGGTTTTGGTGTATTAAAGATTAGGGTTTTTGTTTTTAGGGTTTAAGGTTTCGTTTTTATGTTTTAGTGTTTACAGAATTAGGATTTAGGGTTCAGTGTATTAAAGTTTAGGGGTTTAGATTTAGTTTTTAGGGTTTAGGGTTTAGGGTTTTTGTTTTCAATTTTAGGCTTTTGATTTTTTGGGTTATATGTTTCGTTTTAGGGTTTAATTTTAGGTTTTAGGGTTTAGGGTTTTATTAATTCAAGTTTAGGGTTTAAGGTTTTCGTTTTTAGGGTTTTTGTTTTAGGTTTTAGGGTTTAGAATTTTGGGGTTAATATTTTGTTTTAGGGTTTAGGGTTTTAGTGTATTAAAGATTAGGGTTCTAGTCTTTAGGGTTTAGGGGTTGTTTTTAGGTTTTAGTGTTTAGAGTATTAGGATTTAGGGTTTAGTGTATTAAAGTTTAGGGTTTTAGATTTAGTTTTTAGGGTTTAGTGTATTAAAGTTTAGGGTTTTAGATTTAGTTTATAGGGTTTAGAGTTTAGTTTTTTCTTTAAATTTTAGGTTTTTGAGTTTTTCGGTTATATGCTTAGTTTTAGGGTTTAATTTTAAGGTTTATGGTTTTAGGTTTTAGTTTTTAGGGTTTTTGTTTTAGGTTTTAGGGTTCAGAATATTAGGGTTTAATGTTTAGTTTTAGGGTTTAGGGTTTTAGTGTATTCAAGATTAGGGTTTTAGTTTGTAGGGTTTAGGGTTTTTGTTTTAGATTTTAGGGTTTAGAATATTAGGGTTTAATGTTTACTTTTAGGGTTTAGGGTTTTAGTGTATTCAAGTTTAGGGTTATAATTTTTTGTGTTTAGGGTTTTGGTTTTAGATTTTAGGGTTTAAAATTTTAGTTTTAGGGTTTAGGGTTTTAGTGTATTAAAGATTAGGGTTTTTGTTTTAGGTTTTAGGGTTTAGAATTTTATGGTTTAATATTTAGTTTTAGGGTTTAGGGTTTTAGTGTATTAAAGATTAGGGTTCTAGTTTTTAGGGTTTTGTTTTTAGATTTCAGTGTTTAGAGTATTAGGATTTAGGGTTTAGAGTATTAAAGTTTAGGGTTTTAGATTTAGTTTTTAGGGTTTAGTGTTTAGATTTTTTTTAAAATTTTAGGGTTTTGAATTTTTCGGTTATATGCTTAGTTTTAGGGTTTAATTTTAAGGTTTAGTGTTTTAGGTTTTAGTTTTTAGGGTTTTTGTTTTTGGTTTTAGGGTTTAGAATATTAGGGTTTAATGTTTAGTTTTAGGGTTTAGGGTCTTAGTGTATTGAAGATTAGGGTTTTAGTTTTAATTAGGGTTTAGGGTTTTTGTTTTACGTTTTAGGGTTTAGAATATTAGGGTTTAATGTTTACTTTTAGGGTTTAGGGTTTTAGTGTATTCAAGTTTAGGGTTATAATTTTTTGGGTTTAGGGTTTGGTTTTAGGTTTTAGGGTTTAAAATTTTAGTTTTAGGGTTTAGGGTTTTAGTGTATTAAAGATTAGGGTTTTTTTAGGGTTTAGGGTTTCGTTTTTATGTTTTAGTGTTCAGAGAATTAGGATTTAGGGTTTAGTGTATTAAAGTTTAGGGTTTTAGATTTAGTTTTTAGGGTTTTTGTTTTCAATTTTAGGGTTTGAGTTTTTGGGTTATATGCTTCGTTTTAGGGTTTAATTTTAGGTTTTAGGGTTTAGGGTTTTATTGTATTCAAGTTTAGGGTTTTAGGTTTTTGTTTTTAAGGTTTTTATTTTAGGTTTTTGGGTTTATAATTTTAGGGTTTAATATTTAGTTTTAAGGTTTAGGGTTTTAGTGTATTAAAGATTAGGGTTCTAGTTTTTAGGGTTTAGGGTTTTGTTTTTATGGTTTTAGTGTTTAGAGTATTAGGATCTAGGGTTTAGTGTATTAATGTTTAGAGTTTTAAATTTATTTTTAGGGTTTAATTTTAAGGTTTAGGGTTTTAGGTTTTAGTTTTTAGGGTTTTTGTTTTAGGTTTTAGGGTTTAGAATATTAGGGTTTAATGTTTAGTTTTAGGGTTTAGGGTTTTAGTGTATTCAAGATTAGGGTTTTAGTTTTAATTAGGGTTTAGGGTTTTTGTTTTAGGTTTTAGGGTTTAGAATATTAGGGTTTAATGTTTACTTTTATGGTTTAGGGTTTTAGTGTATTCAAGTTTAGGGTTATAATTTTTTGGGTTTAGGGTTTTGGTTTTAGGTTTTAGGGTTTAAAATTTTAGTTTTAGGGTTTAGGGTTTTGGTGTATTAAAGATTAGGGTTTTTGTTTTTAGGGTTTAAGGTTTCGTTTTTATGTTTTAGTGTTTAGAGAATTAGGATTTAGGGTTTAGTTTATTAAAGTTTAGGGGTTTAGATTTAGTTTTTAGGGTTTAGGGTTTAGGGTTTTTGTTTTCAATTTTAGGCTTTTGATTTTTTGGGTTATATGTTTCGTTTTAGGGTTTAATTTTAGGTTTTAGGATTTAGGGTTTTATTAATTCAAGTTTAGGGTTTAAGGTTTTCGTTTTTAGGGTTTTTGTTTTAGGTTTTAGGGTTTAGAATTTTGGGGTTAATATTTTGTTTTAGGGTTTAGGGTTTTAGTGTATTAAAGATTAGGGTTCTAGTCTTTAGGGTTTAGGGGTTGTTTTTAGGTTTTAGTGTTTAGAGTATTAGGATTTAGGGTTTAGTGTATTAAAGTTTAGGGTTTTAGATTTAGTTTTTAGGGTTTAGTGTATTAAAGTTTAGGGTTTTAGATTTAGTTTATAGGGTTTAGTGTTTAGTTTTTTCTTTAAATTTTAGGGTTTTGAGTTTTTCGGTTATATGCTTAGTTTTAGGGTTTAATTTTAAGGTTTATGGTTTTAGGTTTTAGTTTTTAGGGTTTTTGTTTTAGGTTTTAGGGTTCAGAATATTAGGGTTTAATGTTTAGTTTTAGGGTTTAGGGTTTTAGTGTATTCAAGATTAGGGTTTTAGTTTGTAGGGTTTAGGGTTTTTGTTTAAGATTTTAGGGTTTAGAATATTAGGGTTTAATGTTTACTTTTAGGGTTTAGGGTTTTAGTGTATTCAAGTTTAGGGTTATAATTTTTTGGGTTTAGGGTTTTGGTTTTAGATTTTAGGGTTTAAAATTTTAGTTTTAGGGTTTAGGGTTTTAGTGTATTAAAGATTAGGGTTTTTGTTTTTATGGTTTAGGGTTTCTTTTTTATTTTTCAGTGTTTAGAGAATTAGGATTTAGGGTTTAGTGTATTAAAGTTTAGGGTTTTAGATTTAGTTTTTACGATATAGGGTTTAGGGTTTTTGTTTTCAATTTTAGGGTTTTGAGTTTTTGGGTTATATGCTTCGTTTTAGGGTTTAATTTTAGGTTTTAGGGTTGAGGGTTTAGAATTTTAGGGTTTAATATTAAGTTTTAAGGTTTAGGGTTTTAGTGTATTAAAGATTAGGGTTCTAGTTTTTAGGGTTTAGGGTTTTGTTTTTATGGTTTTAGTGTTTAGAGTATTAGGATTTAGGGTTTAGTGTATTAATGTTTAGAGTTTTAGATTTAGTTTTCAGGGTTTAGTGTTTAGATTGTTTTTAAAATTTTAGGGTTTTGAGTTTTTCGGTTATATGCTTAGTTTTAGGGTTTAATTTTAAGGTTTAGGGTTTTATGTTTTAGTTTTTAGTGTTTTTTTTAGGTTTTAGGGTTTAGAATATTAGGGTTTAATGTTTAGTTTTAGGGTTTAGGGTTTTAGTGTATTCAATATTAGGGTTTTAGTTTTTAGGGTTTAGGGTTTTTGTTTTAGGTTTTAGGGTTTAGAATATTAGGGTTTAATTTTTACTTTTAGGGTTTAGGGTTTTAGTGTATTCAAGTTTAGGGTTTTTGGTTTTAGTTTTTAGGGTTTTTGTTTTAGGTTTTAGGGTTTAGAATTTTAGGGTTTAATATTTAGTTTTAAGGTTTAGGGTTTTAGTGTATTAAAGATTAGGGTTCTAGTTTTTAGGGTTTAGGGTTTTGTTTTTATGTTTTAGTGTCTAAAGGAATTAGGATTTAGGGTTTAGTGTATTAAAGTTTAGGGTTTTAGATTTAGTTTTAACGGTTTAGGGTTTAGGGTTTTTGTTTTCAATTTTAGGGTTTTGAGTTTTTGGGTTATATGCTTCGTTTTAGGGTTTAATTTTAGGTTTTAGGGTTTAGGGTTTTATTGTATTCAAGTTTAGGGTTTTAGGTTTTTGTTTTTAGGGTTTTTTTTTAGGTTTTAGGGTTTAGAATATTAGGGTTTAATATTTAGTTTTAGGGTTTAGGGTTTTGTTTTTAGGTTTTAGTGTTTAAAGTATTAGGATTTAGGGTTTAGTGTATTAAAGTTTAGGGTTTTAGGTTTTAGTTTTTAGGGTTTTTGTTTTAGGTTTTAGGGTTTAGAATTTTATGGTTTAATATTTAGTTTTAGGGTTTAGGGTTTTAGTGTATTAAAGATTAGGGTTCTAGTTTTTAGGGTTTTGTTTTTAGATTTCAGTGTTTAGAGTATTAGGATTTAGGGTTTAGAGTATTAAAGTTTAGGGTTTTAGATTTAGTTTTTAGGGTTTAGTGTTTAGATTTTTTTTAAAATTTTAGGGTTTTGAATTTTTCGGTTATATGCTTAGTTTTAGGGTTTAATTTTAAGGTTTAGTGTTTTAGGTTTTAGTTTTTAGGGTTTTTGTTTTTGGTTTTAGGGTTTAGAATATTAGGATTTAATGTTTAGTTTTAGGGTTTAGGGTCTTAGTGTATTCAAGATTAGGGTTTTAGTTTTAATTAGGGTTTAGGGTTTTTGTTTTACGTTTTAGGGTTTAGAATATTAGGGTTTAATGTTTACTTTTAGGGTTTAGGGTTTTAGTGTATTCAAGTTTAGGGTTATAATTTTTTGGGTTTAGGGTTTGGTTTTAGGTTTTAGGGTTTAAAATTTTAGTTTTAGGGTTTAGGGTTTTAGTGTATTAAAGATTAGGGTTTTTTTAGGGTTTAGGGTTTCGTTTTTATGTTTTAGTGTTCAGAGAATTAGGATTTAGGGTTTAGTGTATTAAAGTTTAGGGTTTTAGATTTAGTTTTTAGGGTTTTTGTTTTCAATTTTAGGGTTTTGAGTTTTTGGGTTATATGCTTCGTTTTAGGGTTTAATTTTAGGTTTTAGGGTTTAGGGTTTTATTGTATTCAAGTTTAGGGTTTTAGGTTTTTGTTTTTAAGGTTTTTGTTTTAGGTTTTTGGGTTTAGAATTTTAGGGTTTAATATTTAGTTTTAAGGTTTAGGGTTTTAGTGTATTAAAGATTAGGGTTCTAGTTTTTAGGGTTTAGGGTTTTGTTTTTATGGTTTTAGTGTTTAGAGTATTAGGATCTAGGGTTTAGTGTATTAATGTTTAGAGTTTTAAATTTATTTTTTAGGGTTTAATTTTAAGGTTTAGGGTTTTAGGTTTTAGTTTTTAGGGTTTTTGTTTTAGGTTTTAGGGTTTAGAATATTAGGGTTTAATGTTTAGTTTTAGGGTTTAGGGTTTTAGTGTATTCAAGATTAGGGTTTTAGTTTTAATTAGGGTTTAGGGTTTTTGTTTTAGGTTTTAGGGTTTAGAATATTAGGGTTTAATGTTTACTTTTATGGTTTAGGGTTTTAGTGTATTCAAGTTTAGGGTTATAATTTTTTGGGTTTAGGGTTTGGTTTTAGGTTTTAGGGTTTAAAATTTTAGTTTTAGGGTTTAGGGTTTTGGTGTATTAAAGATTAGGGTTTTTGTTTTTAGGGTTTAAGGTTTCGTTTTTATGTTTTAGTGTTTAGAGAATTAGGATTTAGGGTTTAGTGTATTAAAGTTTAGGGTTTTAGATTTAGTTTTTAGGGTTTAGGGTTTAGGGTTTTTGTTTTCAATTTTAGGCTTTTGATTTTTTGGGTTATATGTTTCGTTTTAGGGTTTAATTTTAGGTTTTAGGGTTTAGGGTTTTATTAATTCAAGTTTAGGGTTTAAGGTTTTCGTTTTTAGGTTTTTTTTTTTAGGTTTTAGGGTTTAGAATTTTGGGGTTAATATTTTGTTTTAGGGTTTAGGGTTTTAGTGTATTAAAGATTAGGGTTCTAGTCTTTAGGGTTTAGGGGTTGTTTTTAGGTTTTAGTGTTTAGAGTATTAGGATTTAGGGTTTAGTGTATTAAAGTTTAGGGTTTTAGATTTAGTTTTTAGGGTTTAGTGTATTAAAGTTTAGGGTTTTAGATTTAGTTTATAGGGTTTAGAGTTTAGTTTTTTCTTTAAATTTTAGGGTTTTGAGTTTTTCGGTTATATGCTTAGTTTTAGAGTTTAATTTTAAGGTTTATGGTTTTAGGTTTTAGTTTTTAGGGTTTTTGTTTTAGGTTTTAGGGTTCAGAATATTAGGGTTTAATGTTTAGTTTTAGGGTTTAGGGTTTTAGTGTATTCAAGATTAGGGTTTTAGTTTGTAGGGTTTAGGGTTTTTGTTTAAGATTTTAGGGTTTAGAATATTAGGGTTTAATGTTTACTTTTAGGGTTTAGGGTTTTAGTGTATTCAAGTTTAGGGTTATAATTTTTTGGGTTTAGGGTTTTGGTTTTAGATTTTAGGGTTTAAAATTTTAGTTTTAGGGTTTAGGGTTTTAGTGTATTAAAGATTAGGGTTTTTGTTTTTATGGTTTAGGGTTTCTTTTTTATTTTTCAGTGTTTAGAGAATTAGGATTTAGGGTTTAGTGTATTAAAGTTTAGGGTTTTAGATTTAGTTTTTATGATATAGGGTTTAGGGTTTTTGTTTTCAATTTTAGGGTTTTGAGTTTTTGGGTTATATGCTTCGTTTTAGGGTTTAATTTTAGGTTTTAGGGTTGAGGGTTTAGAATTTTAGGGTTTAATATTAAGTTTTAAGGTTTAGGGTTTTAGTGTATTAAAGATTAGGGTTCTAGTTTTTAGGGTTTAGGGTTTTGTTTTTATGGTTTTAGTGTTTAGAGTATTAGGATTTAGGGTTTAGTGTATTAATGTTTAGAGTTTTAGATTTAGTTTTCAGGGTTTAGTGTTTAGATTGTTTTTAAAATTTTAGGGTTTTAAGTTTTTCGGTTATATGCTTAGTTTTAGGGTTTAATTTTAAGGTTTAGGGTTTTATGTTTTAGTTTTTAGTGTTTTTTTTAGGTTTTAGGGTTTAGAATATTAGGGTTTAATGTTTAGTTTTAGGGTTTAGGGTTTTAGTGTATTCAATATTAGGGTTTTAGTTTTTAGGGTTTAGGGTTTTTGTTTTAGGTTTTAGGGTTTAGAATATTAGGGTTTAATTTTTACTTTTAGGGTTTAGGGTTTTAGTGTATTCAAGTTTAGGGTTTTTGGTTTTAGTTTTTAGGGTTTTTGTTTTAGGTTTTAGGGTTTAGAATTTTAGGGTTTAATATTTAGTTTTAAGGTTTAGGGTTTTAGTGTATTAAAGATTAGGGTTCTAGTTTTTAGGGTTTAGGGTTTTGTTTTTATGTTTTAGTGTCTAAAGGAATTAGGATTTAGGGTTTAGTGTATTAAAGTTTAGGGTTTTAGATTTAGTTTTAACGGTTTAGGGTTTAGGGTTTTTGTTTTCAATTTTAGGGTTTTGAGTTTTTGGGTTATATGCTTCGATTTAGGGTTTAATTTTAGGTTTTAGGGTTTAGGGTTTTATTGTATTCAAGTTTAGGGTTTTAGGTTTTTGTTTTTAGGGTTTTTGTTTTAGGTTTTTGGGTTTAGAATTTTAGGGTTTAATATTTAGTTTTAAGGTTTAGGGTTTTAGTGTATTAAAGATTAGGGTTATAGTTTTTAGGGTTTAGGGTTTTGTTTTTAGGATTTGGTGTTTAGAGTATTAGGGTTTAGTGTATTAAAGTTTAGGGTTTTAGATTTAGTTTTTTAGGGTTTAGTGTTTAGACTTTTTTTAAAATTTTAGGGTTTTAAGTTTTTCGGTTATATGCTTAGTTTTAGGGTTTAATTTTAAGGTTTAGGGTTTTAGGTTTTAGTTTTTAGGGTTTTTGTTTTAGGTTTTAGGGTTTAGAATATTAGGGTTTAATGTTTAGTTTTAGGGTTTAGGGTTTTAGTGTATTCACGATTAGGGTTTTAGTTTTTAGGGTTTAGGGTTTTTGTTTTAGGTTTTAGGGTTTAGAATATTAGGGTTTAATGTTTACTTTTAGGGTTTAGGGTTTTAGTGTATTCAAGTTTAGGGTTGTAATTTTTTGGGTTTAGGGTTTTGGTTTTAGGTTTTAGGGTTTAAAATTTTAGTTTTAGGGTTTAGGGTTTTAGTGTATTAAAGATTAGGGTTTTTGTTTTTAGGGTTTAGGGTTTCGTTTTTATGTTTTAGTGTCTAAAGGAATTAGGATTTAGGGTTTAGTGTATTAAAGTTTAGGGTTTTAGATTTAGTTTTAACGGTTTAGGGTTTAGGGTTTTTGTTTTCAATTTTAGGGTTTTGAGTTTTTGGGTTATATGCTTCGATTTAGGGTTTAATTTTAGGTTTTAGGGTTTAGGGTTTTATTGTATTCAAGTTTAGGGTTTTAGGTTTTTGTTTTTAGGGTTTTTGTTTTAGGTTTTAGGGTTTAGAATTCTAGGGTTTAATATTTAGTTTTAAGGTTTAGGGTTTTAGTGTATTAAAGATTAGGGTTCTAGTTTTTAGGGTTTAGGGTTTTGTTTTTATGGTTTTAGTGTTTAGAGTATTAGGATCTAGGGTTTAGTGTATTAATGTTTAGAGTTTTAAATTTATTTTTTAGGGTTTAATTTTAAGGTTTAGGGTTTTAGGTTTTAGTTTTTAGGGTTTTTGTTTTAGGTTTTAGGGTTTAGAATATTAGGGTTTAATGTTTAGTTTTAGGGTTTAGGGTTTTAGTGTATTCAAGATTAGGGTTTTAGTTTTAATTAGGGTTTAGGGTTTTTGTTTTAGGTTTTAGGGTTTAGAATATTAGGGTTTAATGTTTACTTTTATGGTTTAGGGTTTTAGTGTATTCAAGTTTAGGGTTATAATTTTTTGGGTTTAGGGTTTTGGTTTTAGGTTTTAGGGTTTAAAATTTTAGTTTTAGGGTTTAGGGTTTTGGTGTATTAAAGATTAGGGTTTTTGTTTTTGATGGAGTTATATTCTAAATGTCTAGTTTAGTGACAATATGGAACTCCTTATCTGTGTTTTATTATCTATTAATCAAATTGTCGGCATTTTGTCTTTCATGTACTTTATGCAATAGTCCTAGATATATACGTTGTAGACAGTATGGCGTGAGGAGACACGCGGAAGATCATACTGTCGGTTACTCGTATACTATCGAACAGTAGCTCACGACTTAGATGGACAGGGACAATCCATCGGTACGTCGTTGTGTGACTGGTAGATAGTCGGTCTTGACTATCATGTCACACTCGTACACTTGGTGTATTGAGCAGGACTACGGGAGGGCGTTCGATTTATACTAATTGCATTAATCGAACTAGACCTCAGATATTACGGATATACGAATTCCTAATCCCTATATAATTATAGGTGCGTGTGTCCAATTCTCGGTTCTTTAACTTGCCAATGAGTGAGACTAATTGATTAGTCGAGATTCTCGGTAAATTGGGAATCGTAATTGTACGCACGGCATGCTATAGATTATAGACAGGAAACCGTGTCCCGTTTATTGGGTTGATTACGTCCCCGAGATGAGCTCATAAAGTTTATCATGTAAACCCTGCAGGTGGATTTGTTCCACGTGATAATAAGGATGAGTGGTACTAGTCTCGGATAATAAGAAACGAATTAATTTAATTATTAGTAATTAAATAAATTCGTGGACGTTCGATATCTTAAACACGGGGAAAGTCGTATATGTAATTTCGGTGGAAAATATTATTGGTAAAATGATATAAATTAATTAATTGGGAATTCAATTATAATTTTATAGTGGAATTAATTATAATTAAAATTGGATTTAATTAAAGGTTTTCTTTTAAGGACATCGGTTTAATTAAATTGCAATTTAGCCTAATTAATTAATTAACCTAAGGTCCCTAGTGTGGCCTATTTAAACCCCTCCCCCTCTCTTCTCTAGACCTAACTTACGCAGCTTTTATTTTTCTTCACTTGAGAAAATAAAACGTGAGAAAGAGTTTAAGAGGGAGGAGAAGAAGAGGAGACTTCCGGTGGATCGTTGCCCACACAACGTCTGGAGTCGAGGGCTAGGATACACACTAGAAGATCAGAGGTGTTCGCCTATTCGGCTTCTCCGAATCACGCATCAAAGGTAAAGAATCGAAAACCCTATTCCGCATCTTTTTCGATTCTTATTGTACGTAATAATCCAACGAACCTACGATCGGGTTCCGGGTATCGTGGATCGCATTCCTCGACTACTGGGGGTTTTAGGACCTTCGGATCGGTAGTCGGAAGAGGAAAAACGACCCGGAAACGAGCCCGGAACAGCAGATCGCGCTGCTGAAGGACAAACGGCGACCGCCGTTTTGCTCTTTTTCGGGCAGCTCGCTCCGGCTTGCGCGGTTGTCCTCCGGGGCAACGGCTGGGCGTGAATCGGGGCACGGGCTGGGCACGTGGATGGAGTAGCGGATCTGGAGGTCGACTGGGATCGTTCGGATGTTCGAGTGATCGGACGAACGCATCCCGGGTAGTCGATTTCCAACAATTGGTATCAGAGCCGGTTATTGGTTTGTTGTATTGTTCGTACGTTTATGATGCAGGATGAACCCGATTATTATGGCCAACATCGTGAGATGTTGTATGATAATTTTTATTGTGGTTTGTTAAACTCTCGGGCTTGTCGAGATTGTTTTGTTTTGGAAATCGTTGCTTGAATGTAATAGATAAAACGACGGGTTGAGTCGTTTAGGTTTTACGTTTTTCGTGTTTTCGTTTATCCGGATGTATAGGATCGATCAACCTGTATAGGATCGATGCCGGACGTAGTTAGTTTACATGTGTTATGTTGCTGCTGCTTGGTGAATCGAGACGAGATCGAAGGCCGGACGAACGAGGGTCGAGAAGTCGAACCCGCGGCTGCTGAAGGGCAAACGACGGTCGCCGTTTCTTAAACGGCGGTCGCCGTTTCGCTGGACTTCGGGCAGCAGCTCCGCGGGGGTTTGACGGACACCACGGATCGCTCGTCGAGGCCCGGGATGATACTCCAGTGGGAGGGGTTCGTCTCTTGGCACTTATACGAGTCGGCGGTGGATATGTAGTTCCCGAGCGATTAACTTAGTACTGAGAAATGGTATACACTTAGGTACGCTTTACAGTATCCTCCCCATCGGAGTCACTGCTGTAATGATGTACGACCAAAGTAAAATTCCAATTATAAAATCGTTTGGACTAGTATACGTCCACATGAACGTGGCATGCTGGTCTGATGGGATTTTAGGATTGATTGGTAAATTTAATGATATTAATTAAGGGAGTTAATATCGAATTAAATTTGACGGTTTGATTTGTCTCTTTTATAGATATGGCACTCAACCCGCTGTCTGTGATACTAAAAGAAAACAAACTCACTGGTCCAAATTATGTTGATTGGAAACGAAACTTGGACATTGTCCTAACTGCTGAGGAGTACAAGTATGTACTCCAGGTCGAATGTCCTGTTGCACCTACTGAAACATCCACTCCTGAGGAAAAGGAAGCTCATCGGAAGTGGGTCAGGGCTGATCAGATGGCGCGGTGTTACATTTTGGCATCTATGTCAAATGTGCTGCAACATCAGCATGAAGCCATGGACACTGCCTATGATATGATGCTTAACCTCAAGGAGATGTTTGGTAGTCAGGACAGGGCAGCCAGACAAGATGCAATGAGGCAACTCATGACGGCCACTATGTCCGAAGGAACGCCCGTGAGGGATCACGTTCTTAGGATGATAGGCTATCTAAATGAGATAGAGATTATGCGAGGTGCTATCGATGGGGAAACCCAGATCGATATAGTGCTCCAGTCTCTGCCTAGGAGTTTTGAGCAGTTCCGCCTGAACTATAACATGAACAAGAGGTTATATACGTTGGCGGAACTCCTGACTGAACTCCAGGCGGCAGAGGGTATCTTTAGGAACTCTCAAGCACTTGTGGCTGTGAAATCGACTCTTCCTCGCCCTTCGGGGATTAAGAAGAAGAAAAAGCAAGGACGGAAACCCAGTGGGCCCATAGTTGGTGGACCACAGAATGGAGTGAACAGGCCTAAGGGCAAGTGTTTCCGTTGCAAGCAGTCTGGACATTGGAAGTCTAATTGTCCTCTCAGACAAGGAGGTATGAACTTTTCCTTAGTCACTGAAACATGTTTAGCGGTGTTATCCACCGGTACCTGGTGTGTGGATACGGGAGCCACTGATCATGTCTGCAATTCTTTGCAGGGGTTCCAGGAAACCCGGCGGCTTAGAGAGGGAGAGATCACCATCTACATGGGCAACGCTACGAAAGTGGCGGCGGTTGCAGTGGGAGATGTTCATTTATCTTTTAATAATAATGTTTTGGTATTGAATAATTGTCTTTATGTACCGGATTTTAGAAAGAACCTTGTTTCGGTTTCTAAGTTGGTTTTGAATGGATATTCAGTTTCTTTTGATAACTCTGTTATTGTCAAAAAGAATGGTGATTATATCTGTTCTGGTACATTGATAGGCAACTTATATATACTGAATCCTAATTATTCCACGATGCAACGAGTAGAGTCTTATAACACATCTAGTACCAATAAGAGAAAGGAGCCTTCTAGGATGAATCAAAAGTACTTATGGCATCTTAGGCTAGGTCATATTAACTTGGGCAGAATTCAAAGGTTGATAACTGATGGAATACTCAGTGATGTGAAAGATGAGGACTTTCCAACCTGCGAATCATGCCTGGAAGGAAAAATGACCAATCGACCCTTTAGTGATAAAGGGTATAGATCCAAGGAAGTGCTGGAATTGATTCACTCTGATTTGTGCGGGCCTTTATCTGTCCAAGCGAGAGGAGGTTACGAATATTTTGTAACCTTCACTGATGATTACTCAAGGTATGGTTTTATATACCTGATGCGTCGCAAGAGCGAGTGCTTTGACAAGTTCAAGGAGTACAAAGCTCTTGTGGAGAACCTTCATGGTAAAACTATAAAGACTCTACGATCTAATCGTGGAGGAGAGTACCTCTCGGGAGAGTTTAAAGCGTACTTATTAGAGAATGGGATTGACTCCCAGATGACTGCACCATACACGCCCCAGCAGAATGGTGTAGCAGAAAGAAGGAATAGGACTCTTATGGAAATGGTAAGATCTATGATGAGTTACTCAGAACTACCAATTTCGTTCTGGGGATATGCCTTGGAAACAGAGGCTTATATCTTGAACTTAGTTCCTTCCAAATCAGTCCCTAAGACACCCTCGGAATTGTGGACCGGGCGTAAGCCAAACTTGAAACACATTCGGATCTGGGGTTGTCCAGCACATGTGCTGAAGCACGGGGCTGATAAGTTGGAGTCACGTTCAGATATTCGGTTGTTTATAGGGTATCCTAAAGGAACGAAAGGTGGTCTATTTTATAGTCCTAAGGACCAGAAGATCGTTGTTAGCACCAACGCTCGGTTCTTGGAAGAGGATTATATAATGGACCACAAGCCCAATAGTGAGATAATACTCAACGAACTGAGAGGGAACGATCAAGGCTTAGATCCAACCCAACCGGGTGATACGCCACCACAGTCTGCACCTGTAGTTACTGAGGTTACACCGGAGCGTCGTCGTAGTGGGAGGGTTGTTCGACAACCCGATAGGTTCATGTTTATAGGTGAGTCTTCGGACTTGTTACCTGGAGAACATGAAGCCGATCCCTGGACCTACGACGAGGCGCTTAAAGATCAAGATGCTCAGTCTTGGCAAAAGGCGATGAAATCTGAGATTGAATCTATGGATTCAAATCAGGTCTGGGATCTTGTAGCACCGCCCAAAGGTGTAAAAGCCATTGGTTGCAAGTGGGTGTACAAGAGGAAAAGAGGATCTGACGGGAAGGTGGAAACCTTCAAGGCTAGGCTTGTTGCGAAAGTGTACACTCAGAAAGAAGGGATCGATTATGAGGAAACTTTTTCGCCGGTAGCTATGCTAAAGTCGATCCGGATTCTTTTGTCTATAGCATCTCATATGGATTATGAGGTGTGGCAAATGGACGTCAAGACAGCATTCTTGAATGGGAATCTTGACGAGACCATTTATATGAGACAACCAGAGGGTTTCATCGAGAAAGGCCAAGAGCATCTAGTGTGTAAGCTAAAGCGATCCATTTATGGATTGAAGCAAGCTTCTAGATCTTGGAACATGCGGTTTGATGAGGTTATCCAGTCTTATGGATTCATTCAAAGCATGGACGAGTCGTGTGTATACCGGAGAAGTGACGGAAACAGCGTGGCGTTTCTCGTGCTCTATGTAGACGACATTCTTCTAATTGGCAACAATGTGAAGATGTTTTCAGACATAAAGGGATGGTTGTCCAAGCAATTCGATATGAAATATTTAGGACAAGTAGGGCATGTTCTTGGGATCAAGGTTATACGGGATCGCCAGAAAAGAACATTGAGATTGTCCCAGGCTTCATATATTGATACGATTCTAGCTCGTTTCAACATGCAGAATTCCAAGAGAGGTTCTCAACCTTTCTGCCATGGAATTCATCTATCTAAGGATATGTGTCCCAAGACACAAAAGGAGATAGATTACATGAAGACGATTCCTTATGCTTCGGCAGTGGGTAGTCTAATGTATGCTATGTTGTGCACGAGACCTGATATCTGCTATGCCGTAGGCATGGTAGCTAGATATCAGAGTAACCCTGGACAGGGTCACTGGACTGCTGTAAAGAACATACTTAAGTACCTGCGAAGGACTAGGAATTATGTTCTGAGTTACAAAGCGTCCGAGTTGATTCCTATTGGTTACACAGACTCGGATTTCCAATCTGATAAGGAACAGCGAAAGTCTACATCAGTCTATGTGTTCACATTGGGAGGTGGAGCAGTTTCATGGAGGAGTGTTAAGCAGAAATGCATTTCGGACTCTACCATGGAAGCCGAATATGTAGCAGCCTCTGAGGCAGCTAAAGAATCGGTATGGCTCCGGAACTTCATCATGGACTTAGATGTGATTCCTAATTTGCCTAGAGCTATCACAATTTATTGTGACAATAGCGGTGCAGTGGCAAATGCGAAGGAACCACGAGCCCACAATGCGAGTAAACACAAAGATCGCAAGTACCACCTGATTAGAGACATCGTCAAGAGAGGCGATGCGGTTGTCACCAAGATTAAATCAGCGGATAACCTGGCAGACCCCTTTACGAAGGCACTTCCAGCGGAAGCGTTCAAGAGACACGTGAAGGGGATGGGTATCGGATGTATGGGAGAGGGCAACTAGACTTTTAGTATAAGTGGGAGATTGATGGAGTTATATTCTAAATGTCTAGTTTAGTGACAATATGGAACTCCTTATCTGTGTTTTATTATCTATTAATCAAATTGTCGGCATTTTGTCTTTCATGTACTTTATGCAATAGTCCTAGATATATACGTTGTAGACAGTATGGCGTGAGGAGACACGCGGAAGATCATACTGTCGGTTACTCGTATACTATCGAACAGTAGCTCACGACTTAGATGGACATGGACAATCCATCGGTACGTCGTTGTGTGACTGGTAGATAGTCGGTCTTGACTATCATGTCACACTCGTACACTTGGTGTATTGAGCAGGACCACGGGAGGGCGTTCGATTTATACTAATCGCAGTAATCGAACTAAACCTCAGATATTACGGATATACGAATTCCTAATACCTATATAATTATAGGTGCGTGTGTCCAATTCTCGGTTCTTTAACTTGCCAATGAGTGAGACTAATTGATTAGTCGAGATTCTCGGTAAATTGGGAATCGTAATTGTACGCACGGCATGCTATAGATTATAGACAGGAAACCGTGTCCCGTTTATTGGGTTGATTACGTCCCCGAGATGAGCTCATAAAGTTTATCATGTAAACCCTGCAGGTGGATTTGTTCCACATGATAATAAGGATGAGTTGTACTAGTCTCGGATAATAAGAAACGAATTAATTTAATTATTAGTAATTAAATAAATTCGTGGACGTTCGATATCTTTAACACGGGGAAAGTCGTATATGTAATTTCGGCGGAAAATATTATTGGTAAAATAATATAAATTAATTAATTGGGAATTCAATTATAATTTTATAGTGGAATTAATTATAATTAAAATTGGATTTAATTAAAGGTTTTCTTTTAAGGACATCGGTTTAATTAAATTGCAATTTAGCCTAATTAATTAATTAACCTAAGGTCCCTAGTGTGGCCTATTTAAACCCCTCCCCCTCTCTTCTCTAGACCTAACTTACGCAGCTTTTATTTTTCTTCACTTGAGAAAATAAAACGTGAGAAAGAGTTTAAGAGAGAAGAAGAAGAGGAGACTTCCGGTGGATCG